>VZQC01000911.1:2511692-2536557 GCA_009823505.1 Rhizomys pruinosus | reverse complement strand
TCTGCTTGTATCCTTCTGAACAATTTGAAGTCTTTTTGAAATGTTTTATAGAATTCTGCTGTGAAACCATCTGGCTTTTTTAGTTGGGAGGTTTCTTATTACATTTTTACTTTCTTCATATAGTATGGGTCTGTTTAAGTTGTCAATCTCTTCTTGCTTAAGCTTTGGTGATTTCCAGGATTTCAGATATTCATCAGTTTCTCCTAGGTTTTCAAACTTAGTAGAGTATGGGTTTTTCAAGTATTCCCATATGATTTTATGGATCTTTTCATTGTCTGTTGTGATATTTCCCCTTTCATCACGAATTCTATTGATTTGGAGTTGCTCTTTCTTTCTTTTGGTTAACTGGGCTAGAGATCTGTCTATCTTGTTTAGTCTCTCAAAGAACCAACTTTTGGATTCATTGATTTTTTTGTATTGTTTTCTTTGTTTCTATTTCTTTGATATCTGCTGTGTTCAGGGATCATTTGTTGTTGTCTCTCAAGTGTTTTTAGCTGCAGTGTTAGATCTTTCACTTGTGCTATTTCTGTTTTTCTAATGTAGGGACTCAGGGCTATAAAATTCCCTCTTAGGACTGCTTTTAAAGTATCACATATGTTTTGTTGTGTTGTATTATCATTGTCATTCAGTTCCAGGCAGGAATGCTTTTTTTTTTAAATTTCTTCATTGACACGTTAATTATGAGTGTGTTGTTCAGTCTCTATGTGTTCTTGTAGATAATAGGGCTTATCCTGGTGTTGATATTGATTTTTATTTCACTGTGGTCTGGTAGAATGCTTGAAATTATTTCAATTTTTTTGTATTTGTGGAGGTTTCTTCTGTGTCCCAGTGTGTGGTCGATTTTGGAGAATGTTCCGTTGGGTGCTGAATAGAAAGTGTATTCTTTGATATTAGGGTGAAATATTTGGTAGAGGTCTGTGAGGTCCGTTTGGTGTATCATATCATTCAGTTCAGATGTCTCTCTGTTTATTCTTTGTCCAGTTGACCTATCCAAATGGCTCAGTGGGTATTGAAGTCTCCTACTATGAGTGTGCTGGGGTTAAACTGTGCGTTGAGGTCCTGGAGAATTGTCTTTATAAAGTTTGTTGCACCAGAGTTTGGTACATATATATTCATGATTGTGAAATCTTCATGGTCAATTGTTCCTTTGATATGAATGTAATGGCCTTATTTGTCTCTTCTGATTTCTTTTACTTTGAAATCTATTTTGTCTGATATCAAAATAGCAACTTCTCCTATCTTTGTGGTACCATGTGCTTGGAATATTTTTTCCATCCCTTCACCTTAAGTTGGTGCCTGTCTTTGAGAGTGAGATGGGTTTTGGTAGTCAACATATAGATGGGTTCTGTTTCCTAATCCATTCTCCCACTGTATGTCTTTTGATTGGGGGAGTTTAGTCCATTAATATTTAAGGTTATAATTCAAAGATGTTTGTTTCTTTCACCTTATAACCATTTGCATTTTTGGTCTAGGTTTCTACTTCTGCAGTTATGTTTTTATTAATTACTCTTTCTAGTTGCCTGGGGATAGTTGTTCCTCTCTTCTATACTTTGTATTGTTTCAAATATTTTCTGAAGAGTTGGTTTTCCAGACATGTATTGTATCATCTTGTTTATGTCAGGGAAGATTTTTCTTTTCCTTCAACTATAATCGACACTTTTGTTGGGCATAGTAACCTGGGTTGGCATCTGTTCTAGTTTGTCTTCCATTGCTGTGACAAAACACTCTGACTGACACCAACTTGGGGAGGAAAGAATTTATTCAGCTTACATCCCCTGGGTCACAGTTCATCACTTGGGGGGTCCAAGGCAGGAACTCAGGGCAGGAACCTGGAGGCAGGAGCTGAAGCACAGGCCACGGAGGAATGCTTTTCACTGGCTTGCTCTCCTGGCTCATGCCCAGCCTGCCTTCTTATACTGTACACAACAACCTTCCCAGGATGGCACCACTCATTGTGGGCTGGGCCCTCCCACACTGCTCCACAATCAAGACAATACTCTACAGATGTGGCCACAGGCCAATCCAATGGAGCCAATTCCCCAATTGAGGCTCCCTCAACCCAGGTGTGTCAAGCTGACACTAAAGCTATCCAGCACAATGGACCCCTTGTCAACTTGACACACAAAACACATCGTTAATAAACCACCACCTTTCCAGTTCTTATCCCCAAAGTATGATGTTAACATTAATCACAACCTGAGACAGTACAACCTTAAAAGCGCCAGAGTCCTTAAAATGTCCAAACACTTAAAAATTCACAGTCTATTAAAAGTCTCTTAACTGTGGGCTGCTGTAAAATCCAAAACAAGTATTGTCTTATTTCAAAGGGAAGAATCAGGCACACTCAAACAAAACCTAAGTCCAGCAAAGTAGCTCAAGGCTGGACACCTGGGACTCACTCACAATCTTCTGGGCTCCAAAGGGTTTTGGCAGCTCCCCTTCTCTGACTCTGCCGTCTGTGGCACACACAGCTCATCTCACAGGCCCAGGCCAACTCCATTGCACATCTGCCGCTGCTCTTGGTGGTAGTCACACAGTCTCAGAATCTCCAAAAGCTGGGGTCGCCACTGAAACTGAGATTGCTTCTGACCTCTCCTGATGAAGAACCTCAGGTTCTCTCCCTGACCCCTGGAATCCTGGGGTCTTCACTGAAACCAAGGCTGCACTCTGACCAGTGGCCTTTCCTGGCCTCTCATAGTGCCAGGCCTCAGCTTCTCTCTGACCCCTTCATGCTTTCAACACCGGAACCATATAGGAGACTTACACATTACCAAGTCCTGCTTTTGGCTTGACATGGAGGCTCGGGCCCCTTCTGGAACATAGCTTCTGTGTGCTGACCGTGAAGAAATTTTTCCCAGAAGATTTCACCACAGTGATGCTGGTCTTTTGTTACTTACAGCTGATTTTTCAGCCCCAGCTAACCAGCATCAATTGTCCCAGTAAAGCAAAGATTTCACTTCAGGTTCTGGTCTCTTGTTACTTATAGCTGATTTTTCAGCCCCAGCTGACCAGAACCCACAGATTACACAGTCCTGATGATCTCTGCTCCCCTTTGAAACTAGAAACTTCACAAGCCAGGCCTCCATCATCTACAACTGTATCAGCAAAACTGCTCCAAGTTCCACAGCAATGATCTTTAGGCATTCAATGATTTTTCTAGCCCAAAGTTCCAAATGCTTTCACAATCCTTCCCCAAAACACCAAGGTCAGGTCCGTCACAGGAATAGCCCATTCTCTGGTACCAAAATTGTTCTAGTTTGTCTTCCATTGCTATGACAAAACACTCTGACTGGCACCAACTTGGGGAGGAAAGGGTTTATTCAGCTTACATCTCCTGGGCCACAGTTCATCACTTGGGGAGCCCAAGGCAGGAACTCAGGGCAGGAACCTGGAGGCAGGAGCTGAAGCACAGGCAATGGAGGAATGCTGTTTACTGGCTTGCTCTCCGGGCTCATGCCTAGCCTGCCTTCTTATACTGTACACAACAACCTGCCTAGGGTGGCACCACTCATTGTGGGCTGGGCCCTCCCACACTGCTCGACAAGACAATACTCCACAGATGTGGCCACAGGACAATCCAATGGAGCCAATTCCCAAATTGAGGCTCCCTCAACCCAGGTGTGTCAAGTTGACACTAAAGCTATCCAGCACAGCATCTATAGTCCTTTAACACTGGGCATGCTTTGCTCCAGGTTCTTCTTCCTTTCATAGTTTGTACTGAGAAGTCAGTTGTAATTCTGATGGGTTTCCCCTTATATGTAACTTGTTGTTTTTCTCTTGTGGCTTTCAGAATTTTGTCTTTGTTTTGGGTGTCTAGTGTTTTAACTGTGATATGGCATGGGGAGTTTCTTTTCTGATCTTGTCTGTCTGGAGTTCTATGTGCTTCTTGTATTTGCATGGGTTTGTCTTTTTTAGTTTGGGGAAGTTTTCATCTATTAGTCTGTTGAAGATCTCTGATAAATAGCATTCTCTTGGGATTCTTCTTCTTCCTCTAGTCCTATCATGTGGAGGTTTGATCTTTACAAAGTGTCCCATATTTCCTGGTTGTTCCACTTTTTGTATATTTAAAAATTTTTCATACTCTTTACTTGAGCTTTTTAGTTGTTCTGTGTTATCTTCCAGACCTCATATTCTTTTTTCTGCTTCCTCTATTCTACTTCTGAGGCTTTTTCCATTCCTTTCCTCTTGATTGGATGAGTGTTTGATTTTCTTTTTCATTTCATCCTGTGATTTCTTTAGTATTTCCACTTCCTTTGGAGCTTCTCAATCTTTTCCTGTAGCTCCTTGCTTCATTAGTTGGTTTTCTTTTTTTATCTCAGCATGGATCTTTTCAGTGTTTGTCATTCTCTCCCTCTAGTCCTTTTGGCATTTGTCATTCTCTTCCTTTAGGTCCTTCTTGAGTTTTTCATTCTCTCTCCTTAGTTATTTGATTTGTTCTTATATTCTTTGATTTCTTTGACTATGTCTGCAATTGCTCCTCTAAGTTCTGTGTCCTGAGCCATTCCCAGGGAGATCCCACTGTAGGAATCTCCCACAGATTTGGTAGAGCTTGGTGTGGAATTATTCTGCATCTTTCCCATGTCATTCCTTCTTTGTGCCCCTGGCATGTGGTTTTCCCTTTGTCTGTATCCTGATGCAAATCCCAAATGCCTCTTCACTGTGTTGAAGGCTTGCTTTGCTTGCCTCCTTCTGATACCTTTGGGGCTTTTTGTTTGTTTGTTTTGTTTTGTCTTGTTTTGTTTTTTTCCTCCTTGTTTATGGAGTGTTGACTTGTCTAGGTTTCAGGTTTTCAATTTTGTTTATATATTGGAAACCTAACTCACTCTTCTCTTTCTGGTCTGTAGGTTCTCCAAAAAATTGGGTAGGGAACAACCCAGTCCATACCCTGCTGAGCACTGTGCTCACACTGCTTCCTGCCAGCCAGTTTCTCTAGGTTGTTTCTAGGGCTTGGTGATAAGGGACTAGAGGTGTCTCAGGTTCACTCTTTCATCTATTGCCTGGCCTTGTGCCCCCAAATCACTATTGTGGTCTCACTTGGACACTCCCTCAGCAATTCTAGTTGGGGGGATGCATTGCTTTGCCCACCCTGGTACTCTGTGCTTCAGGTGGTTATGGGAAATCCCCAATCTAAGCTCTGTGCACTCAGGTCTCACAGTGGCAACAGGCCCACCTTCTATGCCAGCTGGCAGGGTGACTCGGCCTCCATGGCCACACAAGACAATGTTACAATTATCCAACAATCCACCTGGCTGAAGCACCTTGCTGAAGCACCTGACTCCTACCTGTGCTTCAGGTGGTCCTGGGAAATCCCTGATCTAAGCTCTGTGTGCTCTGAGAGTAATGTTTTAGGAGTACCTTTATTATATCAGGAGCCATGTAATCCCTGTCAGAGTTGTTCTCCATTTAAAAACATTTTCTTTGAAAACTTTGTCCATATATGCAATGCATCATGAATTTATATACCCATTATTCCCTAATACACCTGCAGCGACCAGGATCTCTAACTCATATCTCTCCAATATTTATTTATTTATTTATTTATTTATTTATTTATTTATTTATTATTTTTGTCTTTTTGAGACAGGGTCTCCTGGTAGCCCCAGCTGTCCTGGAACTCACTCTGTAGACCAGGCTGGCCTTGAACTCACAAAGATCCGCCTGCCTCTGCCTCCCAAGTGCATTTATATTTTTAACTGACTTAGTACAGTTAGTGCTGCCTATGTGCTCATGGGCATGGGATCAATCACTGTGGCATGTGTAACCTATCAGTGTCCACACAAGAACACTGACTCCCCATCCTAGTAATCAAAAACTCCTGTGCTAAATAAGGGTGATGCCTCAGGAGTTGTTACCTTCCCATGCTGAAATTTTTAACTGATTTTATCTTCTTCATGTCTTGTGAAGGTGACCTGTGCTCCTGTGAGTTCACGTGAACCATCATCACATCATGTCCTGAGGCTGCATTTCACAGTTCTCCTATCCATCCTCCAGCTCTTCATTCTTTCCACCTCCTCTTCCACAATGTTTCCTTGGTCTTGGGAAGGGAGGTCTGATCTAGATGTTCCATCTATGACTGAGCACTCATAGTCACTTATTCTTAGTCCTTTGAACAATAATGTGTCTTTGCATTAATCAAAGTTATTCTTTTTTAGTAATACAATTTTTCATATTTGATAAGTACAGTATTAGTTCCTTAGGCTCCAATAACAAAGGACACAAAATTTGTGACAAAACCAGAAAAGCTTACATTCTCATAGCTATGATTACTGGAATTACAAATAATACCTCAGTGTAGCAATTCTATAGCAACTATTTTCCTGAAGACCCTCCAAAATTTCAGTCATAAATGCACGTTATAGTGAGTCATTAAATAGTGAATCCATGCTTTTGTCTTCTAATACACAGACTGTAGTTAAAACAATGAATCTCTGGCTGTGTGTGTCCCATATACAGCCATGTGAGGGCCTTGTGTTGTCATATATAGCAAGAAATAAAAAGAAAAAAATAGACTGGTAGTACTGGAGGAAGGCTGTCCTCTGGACATGACAGGGCTGGCTCACTTTTGACCTGATAGCAGCTATAGTTAGCTGAACAAGATGAAGTCAGTGAAAATGCATACTTTGATTGTAGAGGTGATGTCCAGGCACATCCTTGCTGAGGAGCTAATGGCAATTGAGATGGAGGAGGGAGAATCATTCTTTTCTGAGGACAAGGCTCCTGGTCAGTTTCCCAAGTTCCACTGAATCATCCCAATCCCCATGCACATATGTGCAGCAGTAATTGGACTTAGTGAGGATTATAAATGACAAAAAAGGCAAGTCATGAAGTTAGGTCAGGGATGTGTTGGGAAAACAGGGATATGTTGGAGGGGAAACGAGTGATGGATAGGGACACATTTCATCATATTCATGCAGAAAACTGTCAAGAAAAAGAGAAAAACTATAAAAGATTGATTGATATAAATAATCTCTCTAAACAAACTTAGAAACAGAAGTAGGCAATGGAAGAGGCTTAGTGGATGAAGCTCTGGATAGAGAAGCTTGAGGTCTCAAGTTTGATCCCCAGAGGTCTTGTTGTCAGGCAGAAATGGCAGCTGCCTGCAACTCTAGCATGCTGGAGGTGGAGACTGTGAAAGCCAGGACAAGCTGGATAGCCAGAGTCGTCCAATCAGGAAGCTCTGCATTCAACTGAGAGAGCCTGCCTCAATAAGGAAAGTAGAGAGCAAGTGAGGAAGACATCCACTGTCACTTTGGGTGCACACACACATACACAACACACATAGAGAAACACATGGGTCTATACATATAAATACATCAGCACATATGAACATGTAAATACACATATAGCAGGCTGGAGAGATGGCTCAGCAGTTAAAAGCACCAACTGCTCTTGCAGAGGACCCGGGTTCGATTCCCAGCACCCACATGATGGCTAAGAACCGTCTTTAAGCCAGGCGTGGTGGTGCATGACTTTAATCCTGGCACTCTGGAGACTGGTATGTGGGAAAAGAACCAAAACAAAAAACAAAAACAAACACATATAGCAAAGTGTACACACATACAAATGAAATGAAAAACAAAGCACACAAGTAAATAAAATTTCTTGTTCATTCTACACCACTGGCTAGAAGTGATTCTTGAGGAAGTCTGACTTTTGTTTTCCATAGAAACAATGCTGAAGAACAATGGGACATTTACTACAGTGTCCAAATATTAAAAATTTAATATTCACACCTGGAAGTATAAATTGTTCTGCTTTGAAAGGAGCATGAAATTTCTCTTTGAAACGAAATGATAAATTCCATGTAATTTACTTGATATTTGAATGTTCATATGGAAATTTATTAAATCTGAGGGACGGAGCTTTTCTGACACTTATTGAAAAACCATAAAGAGTTATAATAACTGCAAACCATGCTGTTATTGGATAAAGGACTGAAGGATCTTATGGTGGTTGTTTTCTCTAGAGTAAAACTGATGAGGCCAAACAGAGTGACCATTCCCCCTCATTGATTTGCCTTGTGGGTATACCTCTATGTTTCTGGGTCTCTATGTTGTCTAAGAGTGGCAGTCTTCCCCACAGGCTAAGACTTCCACACTGGAGTCCTCTGCACACTGCTGCAGGCCATGGAGACTCCCTTAGTGTTTTTCATAACACAAACAACAGTTATTTTACTTTGTTGTCAAAAGAATTCCATATATTCACTTAGCTCTTCCACACAGTTACACCCACCTGCGAATTTGCATATCCCTCTCCTCTGGGCAAATCTAAGATAAAAGCCCAGCTGTGTTCTTGCCTTGACTGCCCAGGACTCCTCAGTCAGCTTCTCAGAATGAGGTGCCCTGCTCAGCTCCTGGGGCTGGTGATGCTCTGGATCCCTGGTAAGGACATGTGGAGATGAGGAAGGAGACAGAGGTGGTAATGGGACTCTAGGACAGCTGTGATGCCCTTGCTTCTCTGTTAGGAGTACAAGTCTTATTCTTTAGAATAGGCCTGGGAAGTTTAAATCTGTGAGGGAGAAGAAGATTTCAGAAGAAACAAGGACCTATATTCTGATGAAGACTCTGACTGTAGTAGAAAGGAATGGTTCAGGAGAGTTAAGAGGTCTCATGTGCTTAGTCAATATCTTTAATACATATACTGAACATTATTAAACAAGGATAAATGTGACCTACAGGGAACAAATCATAAAGAAAAATGAAAAACATCTATTACACTTGTTCATATCCTGGCACTTCTTTCTTATCATTTTAGGATCCAGTGGAGACATCGTGATGACACAGACACCACTCTCCCTGCCTGTTGCTCCTGGAGAATCAGTCTCCATCTCCTGCAGGTCTAGTCAGAGCTTTGTACATAGTGATGGAAACACCTATTTGAGTTGGCTCTTGCAGAAGCCAGGACACTCTCCAAAGCGACTGATCTATAAGGTTTCTAACAGGGATTCTGGAGTCCCAGACAGGTTCAGTGGCAGTGGGTCAGGGACAGATTTCACACTGAAAATCAGCAGAGTAGAGCTTGAGGACTTTGGAATTTATTACTGTGCACAAAGTAGCAAAGTTCCTCCCACAGTGATACAGCCCTTAACAAAAACTCCCCTCTTCAGGTTGGGCCAGCTGCCTTCATGTGTTCCTTGTTAGGGAGCATCCAAGCAGATTCTCTGAGCCTGCTCAGAAGGACAAGTTTGAAAGTCTCAATAGAACAAGTTACAGAAGTGGCATCCAGTCAAATATCTCATTGGGTCTATTTTGGCCCATTATAAACTGGTGTGTCTTTGACATAATAAGGAAAGTAAGTGACTGAAGAGGATCCAAGTGTCTGAGAGTCAGGGATGAAGAACACTAACTTGTGTGATTCTCATAATCTTTTCTGGGGCACATGAGAGATTAAGATTTTGGACATTGCATTCATAGACTTGAGATGAAGTGATGTCTATCGAAGTATATACACATTTTTACAATTTCAGTTTGTTTTTGCTGTTTTACTTGATTCTTCCTTGTGGTTGAGCAGTCAGAACATTTAGTAGAGTTCTTGAAGCTGTCAGTTGGTTGATGTTATTAAGACACTACTTCTTCTCTGCCACACATTTGTGACTCTAACTTTCTCTTAGAACATCTCCTTATCTAGTGTGGAAGAAACAGACACAGGATACTACTGATCTTATCACACAAGGAAATCCATTTCCATTCCCACTTTCCACCTACTTGAAATCAGTTATGTAGCTTTTCTCAAAAGCAAAAGCCTAGTTTTGAAGGTTTAGATGCCTCTTTGCCACAGGATTTTGTAATGTAGTAAACCTTGCTCGAATTCCAATGTCATTGTTTTAAAACAAAGGACTAAGATTTGATAATTTAGAAAATATGGAAGTATGTATCTTACTCTATAGAACTTGAAGGTTAAATCATAGTATAAAAGTGGATCTTTTTCCTCTGAGAAAATAAGGATGTATGGATTGTTGAAGGGGATTGTTCATGAGAACAGAATGGATAGATACATGGTTGAGGTCAGCTGGCAGTACAGCACACAGCTTGTGACTGACTTAGGTTTGGTTTAGAGTTTGGGGGTCAGCTATGAAGCATATAAATCAAGATTTATTTCTTGAGAAGCATCACAGAATTGAAGGTCCCTTGGATGGATTTATTGTTACTAGCTCTGCACATAGGTGGGCAAAGAATGCATAGTTAGTTCACCGTGAGTTCTCCAGTGCTCCCTTTGCTCAGTTACTTGCAGTCCAACAGGGTGAGGTAAACCGACATAACATCACAGAGTAGTACCATGCTTATTCGCCCTGGAACAGATGTCTTGTCCCTTTCCTTAAGAAAATTCTAATAGCATTGAGCAAGTTCCACAGAGAAAAATTCACCTCATTTGTCTGGCAACTTATCTCCTCTTTTTTCATTGAAGCTAAAATGAGTTAGTTCTTCCTACAGCTCCATGTGAGAAACCAATTCTGTCCTTGGCATATTCCCAACACCTGGACTGTTTGTACCAATTCTTCAGGATGATCATAACCATTTCTCCATTCATTCTAGACCAAATAGCTTGAGACAGCCCCACAGAATTGATCAAAATTGGGAAAATTCATGGAGATCCATTGGAAGTATCCAGGAAGAGGCAGTCACATAATTGACTGTATCCCAGAGGGAGTCCTCTACCGTCTCCCCCTTTTTGTTTTTTAAATTTTTATATTTTGACCTATAAATGTCTAAAAGGCGGTTGTGTTACACATATGTATAGACAAGAACCAAGGTGTAAAGGTCAAGTAAGTCTATTTAAATGGTCTCTATATTGGCCTATGTATCTTGTAGGCAAAAGAAATGTCACAGGTTACATGGTACAATACAGAAAAATACAGAGAATATTTGTGTACATTTAATATGCAGGAAATGTCTCTTGCTACAAGGAGGTACAGTGCAGTCCTGCTAAGGGAACAGGAGCAGTGGCCACCTGTGGTCACTGCTGGGGAACTGACCCCTCAATGCAGAGGTCATTAGGTCACTTTTGTAACCTGACCTGAGAGGTACTTCCAAACCCAGATCCTTAGCCTGGGAAGCAGAACACTTCCTGTCTGGCCATGCTATCCCACCTGCCCAGAAACTGTTGACCTCTGGACAGGAATTTCAGGCTGCTGGCTAATGGCCAGTCTTCAGCCTATACCCAGTCACAATCTACTCCACAGGTTGGTGACCTGATTAGTCTCTGTCCAACCCACACTAGCTTACCAGGTTAATGATCTGATTGATTCCCATCTAACCCTCTAGCACCTGACATCTACACCAGGCAGTGACCTATTGATTCCACTGCTAGACCTCATAGACTGATGCTTGGTCAACACTCCTCAGTCTAATTCCGCTGGCACAGACTCACCACTCACACTAGTTATCGTGCTGCTGGCTCCAATTACTGGACTCCACAGGCTGGCACCAGATTGGTTCTCCCCAGCCAAATTTCTGCCCACACCACTCAAGCCTGATGGGCTTAACTAACACATATGTGGGAAATAATGGATTCAGAAATCATGCTTTACAGATAAGACACATTTGAATATGTCCTAAAACTGTATTTGGGATGAAGAACCAACAGAAGCTGTACTCTGTATTAGTCTGTAACTTGACAAAATTGTTGGATAAATCAGAGGAGAGGATGGAGGCATTGGATTGCCACATCCTGTAACTTGGAGCGTCAGAGAAATAACTGAAGTTAAAATTTCCTAAAAATTATACATGATGTTTGTAGGTAGCTATGTAACTACAGTCCATAAGAATTTTTCTAATTAAATACAGTGAAAGATCAGTATTGTAAGTCATCAGGGAGATAAAATATCATCTCTAATTGAAAATTTAAATAATTTCAACCAATACAGTTCTTAGTATCATGAACAATTGGCAGTCTCTAACTTATTTTCAAATGTGGCTTTCTTGATGCTAGTCAATGTGTTAAAGTTCCAAGGATAATTCTGTCCTTGTGTGTGAAAAACTCTCATTAATACAAAAGAAAATATTAAAGACATGTTCTTTCTCTTTTGTAGTTTGCTTTGGTAATTTCCATAATCATGGACTCATTGCAAGGTTTAACCTGAGATATGTTTATTGTTTTGCCTGTACTGTGGATTTTATAATGCAAATCTATTTTTGGACAGTTCTTTGAGTTTGCAACATTGGATAAGTAGCTACTACTGTGATACACTCTAGGGCTCATTGGAAAATGTGAAATCTCCCCACATACTTATGAAGGCTTGAATAGATTCATGATGTGAACACTACTGTGCTGAGCACTGAGAGAGATATTCTGTAGGAGTTCTGGGATTTCTCCACTTATGCAGTAGAAGTTCTCTGCTGAATATTGAGAATTCCCTGTACATATGCTGGGCTCTCTGTACAGCTCTCTCCACTCTGTTTCTCTGGCCTCACTCATCTGTATTAGCTCTACTTCTTGCTCACAAGCCTGGTTAACAAGCTTCCTTAGGTCCCAATGAGAAATCAAAGTTCATCATTGTAACAGGGTATTGGAGGACATCTGGGTTGAAACAAAGGAGGTTTCCCACATTGCAGTGTATGACTGCATTTCCGTGCTCCTATGGACAACAATAATTGTGCATAATGAGGATTATAAATTAAAAAAAGAAGCCATGGATTTAGTGTAGGTATGTGTTGGGAAAATAGAGAGAAATTAGAGGGAAAATGAGATGTTGGATAAGGTAACATTTCATTATATACATGGAGGAATTTGTCAAGAAAAAGAATTGATTGATATAATCTCTCTAAACAGCACTTAGAAATGGGAGAAGTAGGCCAGGAGAGGTGGATAAAACCCTTGGCATAGAATTTCAGGGCTCAAGGTTGGATCCTCAGAGGTGATGCAATCAGGCAAGCATGGCAGCTACCTATAATCCTAGCATGCTGTAGGTAGAGAGAGCTGATGCCCTCTCTGATGGGCAAGATGGATAGCTAGGGTAGTCAAATTATCATGCTCTGCATTCAATTGAGAGAGCCTGCCTCAATAAGGAAAGTAGAGAGCAAGCGAGGAAGACAACCACTGTCAAAAGGGACAAACACACACACACACACACCCATACATAAATATGCACCAACACATATGACCATGCATACACACATACACCAAATCAAATACACGTAGAAATGAAAAGAAAAAATAAAGCACACAAGTAAACAAAATTTCTTGTTCATTCTATACCACTGGCTAGAAGCAATTTTTGAGGATGTCTTTGACTTCTGCATAGAAACAATGCTGAGGAATGACAGGATATTTACTACAGTGTCCAAAATATTAAGGAGAATTTAAGATCCACACCTTGAAGAATTTAATATCCATACATTGTTCTGCCTTAGAAAATAACACAAAATTTCTATTTGAAACAAAATGTTTCTCAAGTAATGTACTTGATATCTGAATTTCCATTTGGATATTTATTAAGTCCCAGGGAAGGAGCTTTTCTAACACTTATGAAGGACTGTAAACAGTCAGCCTGGTAACAATAGATATGAGAAAACATTAACCCCAAACCATGGATTTATTGGATAAAGGACTGAAGCACTGCAGCTTGTTGTGATTTGTAAGTTGTTTTATCCAGACTGAAATTGATGAGGTCAAAGAGAGTGACAATTTCCTTCCACTGATTGTCTTGTGGGCCCAGCTCTATATTATGGGTATCTATGTTGTCTAAGAGTGGCAGAGTCTTTGTCCCATGTCTTACCAACAGGCTAAGACTTCCACACTGGAGTCCTCTGCTGACTGCTACAGGCCATGGTGCCTTCCCTAGTGTTTCTCACAGCACAGATAAGAGGTTTCTCACTTTGCCTCCCAGAACACTGCTTATATTCACTTAGCTCTTCACACACTGTTACCCCCACCAGGTAATTTGCATATCACTTTCATCTGTGCAAGTCTAAGATAAAAGCTCAGCCGTGTTCTTGCCTTGCCTGCCCAGGATTCCTCAGTCAGCTTCTCAGAATAAGGTGCCCTGCTCAGCTCCTGGGGCTGGTGATGCTCTGGATCCCTGGTAAGAACATATGGAGATGAGGAAGGAGACAGAGGTGGGAATGGGACTCTAGGACAGCTGTGATGCTCATGCTTTTCTGTGTGGTGTGGTGATCTCATGCTTCAGGATAGGCCTGGGAAGTTCAGATCTGTGAAGGAGATGAAGATTTCAGAAGAAACAAGGACCTGTACTCTGCTGAAAACTCTGACACTGGTGAAAAGGGAAAGTGTAGGAGAATTCCAGGGGTCTCTCTGGGCTTTGTCAATATCCTTTACATATACAATGAATATTATTAGACAAGGACAAAATATGACCTACAAGTAGTAAATAATAAGGAAAATGTAAAAAGTCTCATATTTGTTCATGGCACTTCTCTCTTACCATTTTAGGATCCAGTGGAGACGTTGTGATGACAGAGACTCCACTCTCCCTGCCTGTTGCTTCTGGAGAGTCGGCCTTCATCTCCTGCAGGTCTAGTAAGAGTCTGGTACATAGTAACAGAAACACCTACTTGTATTGGAACCTGCAGAAGCCAGGCCACTCTCCACAGCTCCTGATCTATGAAGTATTGAATAGGTACACTGGGGTTCCAGACAGGTTCAGCGGCAGTAGGTCAGGGACAGATTTCACACTGAAAATCAGCAGGGTAGAGCCTGAGGACTTTGGAGTTTACTACTGTGAGCAAGAAACACATGTTCCTCCCACAGTGATACAGCCCTTAACAAAAATTCCTCTGCTTGGTTTGGCACAGCTGTGCTCATGAATTGGCTGTCTGGGAGCAGCACAGCAGAGTCTCTGAGCCTGTGCAGAAGGAAGAGATTGAATGACTCATTAGAGCATGTTACAGATGTTGCACATGCTCAAGTATCTCCTTTAGTCTACCCTTGGGCAACTGTGAACTGCTGTGTCTTGGCATAACATGGAAAACAAATGACTGAAGAGGATCCAAGTGTCTGACGACAGTCAGGCATGAAGAAGAACGCTAACTAGTGTGAATCTCATAACCCTCCTGTCTGGTGATATCAGAGATTAAGTATTTTTGGGCACTGGACTTGAGATGAACTGTGATACACACCCACCAGTGTGTATGGTTTTACAGTTTCAACTTGTATTTTCTAATTTAGTTGATTCTTCCTTCTGGTTGAGCAGAGCAATTAGTAGTTTAGTTGGAGCTGTCAGTTAAGACACTGCTGTCCTCTCTGCCCCAAATTTGTGATTCCAACTTTCTCTTAGAAAACCTCCTTATCTAGTGTGGAAGAAGCAAACACTCGATACAACTGATCTCATCAGGTAAGAAAATCCATTCCCATTTCTACTTCCCACCTACCTGAAATAAATTTTAATATAATACTTTTATTGATTTCTTCAGTTCAATTTAGACACATTTCCCCCTCCCCCCTCCATTTCCTGCACTCTGCCATACATGTCCTGCATCCCTCTCTCAGTCTCTTCAAAGTTTTTCTCTGCAAAAGTTTATTGTCTTAGGCAGAATTCGCCCACATCAGTCCAACTGTACTGCTCCAAAGTATGGCCATGTACACCTCATATATGTACGAGAATTATGTCCTCCAGGAATAAACTTCATGTTAACTCCGATATATGTCCAGGAGTTCACATTTTTTCCTTTTAATTTTATATTACTCTAAAACATGAATATATACCTTCTGCCCATATAAATCAACTACCATGTCTGAAAGTAAGTGGTAAGTTAATTCTAGGGCTCATAATGAGATTCACATTATAACATCACAATTGCTTTCAGATAGAAAGAAATGTAACAGTAACATTGGTCAGCTTGCTGTTCAATTTGGAGATTTGGTACTAGCATCCACAAATGAGGGAAAGCATTCTCCGTTTGTTTTTTTTGGGACTATGTTGCTTCACTTAGCATAATGACTTCCAGTTCAATCGATTTACCTGTGAAGTTCATGATGTCATCTTTCTTTACCACTGTATAGAACTCCATTGTGTAGATGTACCACATTTTTGTTATCCACTCATCAGTTGAGGGGTATTTGGGTTGGTTCCAACTCTTTGCTATTGTGAAAAGAGCTGCAATAAACATAGGTGTGTATGTATCTTTGCAGTAGCATGAGTCTTGTGGGTATATACCCAGGAGTGGTATGGCTGGGTCAGGTGGTAGGCTCATTCTGAGTCTTTTAAGGGATCTCCACACTTTCACAGTGGTTGTACGAGTTTACATTCCCACCAGCAGTGGATGTTTGTTCTCCTTTCCCCACAACTTCTCCAGCATGTGGTACCATTTGTTTTCTTGATCCTAGCCAGTCTTATTGGTCTGAGATGATCTTAAAGTGGTTTTAATTTGCATTTGTAAGGAAGATCAACAACTGACAAGTGGGACCTCATCAAACTCAATAACTTTTATACAGCAAAAGAAACAGGAAGAGAAAACCCACAGAATGGGAAGAAATCTTCACCAGTGATACATCTGACAGAGCATTAACATCCAGAATATAGAAACTACTAAAAAAACAAAGAAGCAAGAAAACAAATGACTTGGGGCTGGAGAGATGGCTCGGTGGTTACCAGTGCTGACTGCTCTTGCAGAGGACCTGGGTTCAATTCCCAGCACCCACATGGCGGCTAAGAACTGTCTTTAACTCCAGTTCCAGGGGAATCCGACCCTGTCTTCTGACCTCCACTGCATTGCAGGCACGGGTGCAGAAACCTACAGGCAGACAGTATGCTCATACATATAAAAAATAATAAATAAAACAATGAAAAATAAAATAAAATGAAAATAATAAAAAAAAACAAATGACTCACTCAAAAGAGTAAAGAGTTGAACAGAGACTTCACAAATGAGGAAGTAAAGATGGCTGAGAAACATCCTAAAAAGTGTTCAATATCATTAATAATTAATGAAATAAATTTTGTAAATTTGTTCAAAAGGTTTAGATGCATCTCTGCCACAGCATTTTGAAATGGTGTAGGCTTGTTTGAATCCAAAGTCAGTGCATTAAAATTAAGGACTAAGCCAATAAAAATTGAAAAACATGGAAGTATGCATCTTACTCAATAGAACTTGAATGCTTAAATCATAGTGTAAAAGTGTATTTTTGCCGGGCATTGTGGTGCACACCTTTAATCCTAGCACTTGGGAGGCAGAGGCAGGCAGATCTCTGCGAGTTCAAGGCCAGCCTGGTCTACAGAGTGCGCTCACGGCCAGCTGGGATGAAAGGGAGACCCTGTCTCAAAAAAAATACCAAAAAAGTACATTTTTTCTCTAGGAAAATTAGAATCTATAGAATCTTGGAGATGGTCTTTATGAGGACACAACAGATGGACACATGGTAGAGTTCAGCTGGTGGTACCACACCCAGCTTGCTGTTCACTTATGTTTGCCTGAGATTTCGAGGGTAAGCTATAAAGAATATCAACTATATTTACTTCTTGAGCTGCATCTCAGAACCGAAGGTCCCTTGGATGGATTTTAATGCTACAAGCTCTGCACACGTGGGCAACGAATGAATAGTCAATTTACCATGAGGACTCCAGTGTTCCCTTTGCTCAGACCTTCTTGCAGCCCAACAGCATGAGGTTAACTCGTCCAGCTGACATAGTATCCCAGAGTAATACCACACTCACTCCTCCTGGCACAGATGTCATGTCCATCTCTTAGGAAAACTGATAATATTGACAAGTTCCTTAGAGCAAACAGCACTTCATTTGTCTGGCAATTTATCTTCTTTTTATTCACTGAAGCTAGAATGAGGTCTACTTACCTCTTGGTGCATGAAACAAGTTCAACTCCTGGACTTGTCAACACCTGGACTGTCTGTACCAAGTCTTCCACCTATCTCTGGCAGCTCACTATCATGGGCCCACACATGATGTGACTCAGTTATTACCCATCTCATGAACAAGTGTTCTCCCAAGGCCATTTATGGTTCAAGACCTGCAGGAGCTGCCATAAGGAGAAGCCAATATTTCCATCTCCTCTGAAATTAATAGACAGGGTCTGCACCTTTGTCTCAGAGGTGCAGTAACCAGGCAGGGCCCAGCTCCCTGGATTCTGGACTGATTTCCCAGCTCTCCCTGCTCTGTTATAGCACAGTGAGTGTAGGATGTGTGTTCCAGAGCTGTCCTTTGCCTTTAGGTCTGACTATTGTGACCAAAGGGCTGCCTTTCATCCACCTACTGAATTACCAGTGGAGCATGCAGCTGTGGGTGGGGCATGTTCTAATACTCTGTCTCACCTTTAAATACAGGGGCCTCAGGGCTGGGGAGATGGCCTAGCGGTTAATAGTGCCGACTGCTCTTGCAGAGGACCTGGGTTTAATCCCCAGCACCCACATGGTGGCTGAGAACTGTCTTTGACTCCATTTCCAGGGGAAACTGACACCCTCTTCTGACCTCCGGGGCATTGCACAACACAGGTGCACCAACCTGCTTGCATACAGTACATTCATACACATACAAAAATAAATAAAAATTAAAAAAAATACAGGGGCCTCATGGAACTAATGGTACAAATCAGATACTGAAGATTCCTGCTTTTCATTCACAGCTCACAGCTTATAGAATTGCTTTGCCACCACAGGGCTTCTTTTGTCCTTCCTTCAATGTAGTAAGGAACAGCCATCCTCTCTTTCCATAAACTATCCATTTCCTTCCTAGCAATACATCCCCAGAGCCTTTTCCAAGATGGAGTGTTCTGATGTCTTCATCCCAGCTTTTCACAGGGGGTGAAAACCTGCTGATTATATCAGCAGGACAAGGCAGAGGTGGTGAGTTCAGGCCTGAACAGATGGTTGCAAGGATTCTGGAGATTAAACAAAGTTTCTGAAGCCCCCAGCAAATGTACTTTATTTTCTCTGAAGGGAGTATGCCCCATTGGTTTCAAGGACATTTTATAGGAAATCAAAGAAGGGTGTATTCTTGCCCAAACTGATCTTATAACCACTCACATTTAATTTTTATTCATAATTTCAGGTATATTTGAAGTAACTATCTTAACTAAGTCTTTCCTGAAGTCTCCATTAATGCCATGTTGTCCCAAACTTCACCTGGTCTTTGCAGCTTTCATGTACTTCACATGGTTTTCCTTTGGTTCTAGAGGAAGTGGCATGGGCAGTGGTTACTAAGGTGAAAGTGGTTGTTCATGAGGAAAATCCTGGGGTAGAAGTCTTCTTCTAAATAGTAAAGATGGTATGCCTGCTTGATGTGTGGTTTCTTCCACATCACGGACATGCTTTGAGCACATTTTAGGTTCTAGAGTAGACATTCCAGACTCTGATTGTAGAATGCCAAAGACTGGAGCATCACAAAGTGGAGAGATGTTGCCTGGCAATGACTAGTCATAGTAAGGAATATACCTGAGGACGAGATGGCTTCTAAATGGAAGAGTGTGGGTTTAAGAGAACAAATAGGATGGATGAAGGACCAACAGCAGGCATCCTCTGTGTTAGTCTCTAAGTTGACAAAAATGTTGGATAATTCAGAGGAGAGGATGGAGGCATTGGATTGCCACTTGCTGTAGCTGGGAGGGTCAGAGGGTGGAGAAAAAATGTATATTTAAGCTAGGAAGCCCTTATGGAGATATGTTAGATGGTAGAGCAAGAAGACTGGAGGTAATGATAGCAGTTGAAAAAATGAGAGAGGTGGTATATGATGCCTCTCCTTGGATCGGGACAGGACTGTGTTAACCAGAGGGAAGAGAAAGAGACCAGTGAAGCAGCAACCTTAGAATATTGGCAGATCTGTAAAGAAATTGGTGAGTCTCAGTGTCTTGGGTGCCATGGAAGCAGCACTTGGATGGGAACCCAAATAGCTGGACCTACAATGGTATAGCCAGGAGCACCTGCAGAAGGAGGCCATACCATGTGTCTAAATTCCACACAATCAAATGGTGAAATTATGGGTTCCTAGAATATGCAGCCTTGAGTCGCCACTGAGACCAGGTGAAGAAGTAGTGAGGATAATGGTGACAGTTCCCCATTCATCTAGACCAAATAGCTTAAGACTGTCTCACAGAATTCATCAGAGGTGCCAAAATTCATGGAGGTCTCATGAAAGTGCCCCAGGATGAGGCAGACACACAATTGATGCCCATAGATGGAATATACCTCATTAATTTATAGACTTTTATGCCATTGTGTTTTTGAACTTCAGAAATCAATGGACATTTGTGTGAAAGTGGATCTCAAAGTATGTCCCAATGTTTTCTCTGCAATGTTATGGATGTCCATTCAAGATTTTGTGATACTGTCCTCCCAATCCTTTGTGAAAAGGTTTTGCTAGACAGAAGCATAAAACTAACATTTGAGCTATTAGCAGATTTGGAATCCCATTTGAAAGGCATATGAGTACAACTGAATGAAGAAAGATGGGAAAAGACACTGCAAAGGACTTGAGTGCCAGGTGTTCCTGTAAGCATTAAAGAGGAACCAAGGGTTATCTTATATGCGAAAAATAGATGCTCTTAGATACTATACGGTCATTGATAGGGAAATCTCAGGTAGGGGTGGGTTAGCTCTCTAGGACTTGTTGTTCACGGAGGACCTAGGCACCCCTCAGTATTTAAAGGGCACTGCTGTTGGCTGCATGCCAGAGCCAGATGCTAAGACTCCATTGCTGAAGACATTGCATTAAATGGTAGCAAGTTTTCTAGAAATAAGGCCAGGGCTGAACCAGAAGTGTCTCCTTCCTGTGGGGTGGGTCTTTAGTTGCAAAGTTGTTGCTAAGTTGGTGGGGCAAATTAGTACACATGCCCTACTCAGCTTCTGAAGATAGAAGCAGTACCAAGTGGATATTTTTGTAGTATCTTGCCTTATTGTACTAAAACAATCTTTTGGGAATTTATTCTCTACAAATTCATCTAATTCTGCTTTAATTCAGTATTATTGATAAATTATTTCCTGTTCTCTTTTTTATTCCCAAGGCTGTCAAAATCCTAAACTAATATGACTTAGTACTAAGTATAAAATATGCTTCTTTATATTTACAGACAAATATCCAAGACACCACTTATCTAAGAAGCTTCTTTTGCAGCAGATAATGTCTACTACAGAGTACCATACTGGTCACACAGATATTGTCTATGAATTGCACAAGCCTAAGAGGCACATCTACAATGGAACTTATATACCTAAGGCTCATGAAACAGAACAACAATTCACCAAGAGGACACTTATGAATCGCTTACCTCTCATTAAGGAAGCTCCCATATGCAACAGTGGGCCAGGGACTCAAAAACTCATAAATGGCCAAACTGTGCAGATAAGGAGTCTACAGAGTATGCATGTGTCCATGGTCAGGTCTCCTTATTAAGTTTCACTCACCCAGGGCTCAGGGACCATTGCAGAAGAGGGAGAGGGAAGACTGTAAGAACTGGGGAGGAGGTGCATGACCACATGTAAATAGAGTCATACAAGCTTCTGAGACCCTATTCATATGAACCTATGTCAATGGTGTGGTTAGGCACATAAAAATGGAAACACAACCAGACAAATAACCCAGCATGGAACTTATGGCTTAGTGTGTAAACTTATTGCCATTGAAGCTTCAGGAATCGAGTTTGGATCCCTAGAGCTCTTGTAATCAGGCAGGCCTCTCAGCTGCCTATTATACTAGCATTCTGGAGGCAGAGACAGAGGATCCCAGCGTAGGCTTGATAGCTACAGTAGTCAACTCAGCAAGCACTGGAGTGAATTGATAGATCCTGCCTCAGTAAGCAAAGTGAAGAGAGAGATTGAGGAAGAGACCTAATGTCACCTTGTACACACACACACACACACACACTTAAATATACACACACACACACACAAGTGAGAATCCCTACAGGCATGCTCACCCACACATATAAATGTGCATACACATGTAGCAGTCCACAACAACATGCAAATGAAAGGAAATCACCAAAGTATTTAAACTTATGTACATTCTATCCCACTGGCTAGAAGAAATTCATTACAAGTCTTTGATATTTTTATGCATGAACACAGTACTGAAAACCGACAGAGTATTTCCTATATTTTCTAACATGTTACATAGAATTTCATATTCCATTCTAATACATAAATTTCTCTGCTTCTGAAGAGATCATGAACTTTCTACTTGAAAGTGAGAAATTTTTATCACTTTCTTTATATTTGAATGTTCTTACTGAAATTTGCAAGGTTGCATGGAAGGAGTGCTTCTAACAGTGAACAACAGTAAATAGTCATTCCAACTTTCTCTTAGAAAGCCCTTTATCTAGTGTGAAAGAAACAAACACTGGATACTACTGATCTTATCACATAAGAAAATCCATTTCCATTCCTACTTTCCACCTATCTGAAATAAATTTTGTAAATTTACTCAAAAGCAGAAGCCTAGTTTTAAAGTTTTAAATGTGTCTCTGCCATAGCATTTTGGAAATGGAGTAGGTCTCATTTGAATCCAAAATCAGTGTAAAGGCTGAAATCTTAGAAACTGGAAAACATTGAACTTGTCTGTTCAGTCTCCTGTACTTCTAGCCTTCCAAATGGGATTCCAAATCTGAAAATCCCAGGTGCTCTGGTTGCAGGGCAGGGAGATCAATCTCAACCAACCAGGAAATTTCCTCCTCTCGGCTAGCTTTCATAGTGCTGGAGGGTGCTGCACAGTCTGCTGGGGGAGAAAAGACAGTGATGGTCTTACCCAGACTAGAAGCTGAATGCTGCAATACTCACCTGCTAGGCAAGATGTGCCTGCTGGTGCAGCCTTGACACAACCTTTATGGGATACCTAACTTCTACCTTGTTGGATTTGAGGCCTGTTCCACAGGAGAGAAAGTTATGTCTGATACTGTAATCCTGCCCAAAAATCCATAGCTGGGGAGATCAAAGGCCCTAGTGCAGAACTTGATATTGTTATTTTGTAAAATGTTCATGTTTCAACATGTCTTCTGTAAATTTATGCTTATACTTACATAACTGTTGCTTTCAAGCCTTGGTGAGAGAAGCTTCTTTTTACAGTGGAAAGCTGTCAATAGAAAGATGCATAAATGGTCAAAGTTCTGAGAATAAGAGATGAAGTGTCTGTTAGCACCAAAATCTAAACTTCAAAGCCATTGCAGGTCATAGACATAGATAAAGTGTAGAGAAAAATTGTTGTATGCAAGAAGACACCACATGTGTGTGGTGAGGCAAGAAAAACAACTCCTTTAAATATTAGAATGAAGGTCAATGGAAATCTGAGTGCTTTGGGCAGCTCCCGGAAGGACCAAGATTTGCCAAAGCTGAGGACATAGCGTGGATTCTGACACTTATAATATAAATTCTAATAAAATTATTGGGCCTTTGATATTTTGTTAAGGAGCTAGGAATTTAGCAGAATGTATCATTTTCCTATAGTTTTAATGTTTATGGAGGCAATAGTTGCCATTTTAAGTAATTTGAGAAGTGAGGAAACAGTGAAAATTTCTGACATTATGAGGAATACCTTCATGTTTTGAAATGGTGTACAGAGAGATAGGCGCAAGCCAGTCCTGTAACACAAAGAGGTCAAATTATTAACGGATGTCAAAGCAAGGCACATTTCACATTGAAAATATATAACTAAAATAAGCTTTAAATGGCACAATTAGGGGGTCAGGAGATATGGCTTAGTGATTAAGAGCACTGGCTGCTCTTGCAGAGGATCGGGGTTCAATTCCCAGCACCCACATGGTGGCTAATATGTTTCTAGAACTCCAACATATAACATGGATGCAGTTACATACATGAAGGCAACACATTCATACACATAAAATAAAAAATAAGATATTTTTCTTTTGGTCTTTTTGAGATAGGGTCTCCCTATACCCCCAGCTGGCCTTGAACTCACAGAGATCCACTTGCCTCTGCCACCCAAATTGATGGGATTAAAGGTGTATGCCACCATGCCTGGCAATAAAATATTTTTTTAAAAAAGTCACAGTTGGAACTGTCCAAGGTCAAATGTGACACATGGTCACAGTAACCCTCACCATTCAGCTCTGATCTTTCTTATTCAGGACATTATAAATAAGACATTAGATGTAGATGAATATGTCCATTTACACTGTTTTATTTTTATTTTTTATTTTATTTATTTATTTATTTTTATTTTTATTTATTTTTTTTTATTGATGCTTTGTGTATTTCATACATCATTTTCCAATTCAGTTCAGGCATATATCCCTTTCCCTTCCCCCACCCCACCCCTACCCATCCCAGATCATGCATTCTCCCATAACTTTTCTGCATCTTTCTCTGTTTTGTTTTGTTTTCATTTTTTTTAACAATAAGTGATAATTTGTGAAGCTGTACAAGTTTACACCTTGAGCCTTGCCTATAGTATGTGTACAACACACTGACTTTTTTTGAGCCTCATGGGTCAAAAAATAATAATTAAGTATAAAAAAAAGCGGGGGATACAGTTACATATTAAACAAAACTTTTTTTGCAAAACTATTCAGATTTAATCTTAAGACTAACCAAATGGGAAAAGATTTGTATGTTCCCACAGGTAAAACGTCTACCAACCAAAAGGCTGAGAAGAAAGGATTACAGCCTTCCATCATGTACGTTTTTGTACCAAGAAATACTAGCAGAGAAGTTCACCCATCTTAACACTAAAAGGAGAAAAGCCTCAGACTGCTACAGGCATCAAACATATCTGAGGACCTTAGGTGTTAACAATCTGGTTTAAGTGAGTCCTAATGAACTTTACTTCTAGGTGCAGCACAGTTTCAATATGAGAGACCTCCTTTCCTCTTTTTCATAGAACAAAGAAGACATGGTGGTAATGAAGTCTCTTCCTAACTGTAAATTAGAGCTGACTGTTATAAAGTAATCTCTTATAAAACTGTGTAAAAACTGACTTCTTCTTTATTGACTGATATACATAGGAACTGCGAAA
>VZQC01000911.1:2443191-2505868 GCA_009823505.1 Rhizomys pruinosus | reverse complement strand
ACTATGGAAAGCAGTGTGGAGAACCCTTGGAAGATTCAAAATGAGCTTGCCATTTGACCCAGTCATACCACTCCTAGGTATATACCCACAAGACTCATCTTACGGCAGAAATACATGCACAGCTATATTTTTTGCAGCTCTGTTCATAATAGCAAAAAGCTGGAACCAACCCAAATGCCCCTCAACTGATGAGTGGATAGAAAAAATGTGGTACATGTACACAATGGAGTTCTATGCAGCAATAAAGAAAGATATCATGAACTTTGCAGGTAAATGGATGGAGCTGGAGGATATTATATTAAGTGAAGTAACACAATCACATAAAAACAAACAACGAATGGTATCCCTCATATGTGGATGCTAGCATCAATAACCCAGTTATTAATATTTCTTGTGAAGAGGGATGCATATTAAAAGAACAACAACAGAAAGACTGCATCAGAAAACTGACTGAAATGGTGAACCACGAGGGGTGGGAGGGGCAGGAGAGGGACATGGGTCTATATTCTATTAATGTATATTTAATTTAAAATTACATGGTATTTTACTTAAAATTTATGTAACAATAACTTTGGGATTAACATATACAAATGTTCTCTATAATTTTTGTGTTATGCAGTATCATCTTGTAACATCCTCTTTTACCTGTAGGATAATTTAACTTAAGGAATTAAGTTTGCTTCCCAAATTAACAACATACAGTCACCAAAAAAAAAAAAAACATGGACAAATTTGATGAAATTTACACATTGATCCCTGCCTATAGGTATGTGTACTATAACTGGCTTTTTGAGACTCATGGGTCAAAAAAATACACTGTTTTAATACATGAATATATATATATTGTTTTAGGAAGCTTTTATATTAGTAAGTTCTCATACGCCTTTTTAAGTTTTTAGTTTAGTTATCCCTCCTCATAGTCCCTTCTTTGTCCCGCCCTCCCAAACTCTACCTATTTAACCCCTTCTGTTCCATGATTCCCTTTTATCCCTTTAAATCATTTCATTATTTTTGCATTCCCTCACTAAAAGCCCCCTCCCATGACCCTTTACTCATTTCCTGACATCTGTGGGTATTCCAAATGAAATAAACATATCTAAAGATACAAAGCTAACATACACAAATGAGAGAAAACATGGATTACTTGGCTTTCTATGTATAGGGTGCCGCACTCAGAATGTATCCAATTCCATTCTTTTGAATTTTAGTTTTATTAACAGTTGAATAATATTCCATTGTGTACATTACCAAATTTTTACTATCCATTCATCAATTGCTGATCCTTTAGGCTGTTTCTATTCCTGGCTATTTGAATAGAGCAGTAATGAACATGGATAAGCAGGTATCTCTGTATAGAGTCCTTTGGGGATATTCCCAAGTACAATATAACTGGTGTATTTGGTAGATATGTTCCTAGCTTTTGAGGAAACTTCAGGCTGATTTCCATAGTGACTGCACCAGTTTGCACTCCCATCAGCAAAGTGTTCCTTCTCTCCCACATTCACATGGTGTTTGCAGTCATTTGTTTTTAGCTTTTCTGATGATGATAAAATAAAAGTTCAAATTAGTTATAATTTACATGTCCATGATGGTTAATTATGTTGGACATTTAAAAAGAACTTCTCAGCTACTTGTATTTTTTCTTATGACTTTTTCAAAGTATCTTCTCTTTTCTTCCCTAATCTTCCATTCCCCACCCCGTTAAACTTTCCTATTTGTCATTACACTTTTCCATGTACATCACTGCATTCTGTCTCCCTTCCCATGAGCCACCCACAGGTGTGGAGGGCCATCACTGGGGGCCTCCACCATATGCTGATATGCCCTTCACCGCCCAGGAGCCAGGATTGGAGTGGCAACAGGTTAATAAGTGTCACTCCTGGGATGACTGCCTTGTGCATAACATCAGTTTCTCCTCCCAAGGGTACAGTTTTACATATAAAGAAAAAGTTGGTGCTTCTTTGCAAGCCCACAGAAAGGCAAAGGTCCAGGAAAAGTTTGAAAAAAGTGAGACATGTGGCCTTTTTACATAGAAGTTGGGTGGGTGAGGCTTTACCCAAAGGACCCATTTGAGGGAGATACCAAGTGAAGATCACCTTTCCTGGAATGAGGGGCTCCAGAGCCTAGTGGGCAGTTGTGTGCTCATATAGCTGGGTAGTGTTTCTTCTGACAAGGTTTTGTGAGATACTGTTTCCATCTCTCCACCCTTATCTGAGGCACTCTGTCTGTTGAAGTTCTTAGGCTTGACTTATTCCAAGCTAAACCATCCTAGTCCCCAATACACATGGACCCTTAATAGTTTCCTGATCTCATTTCTTTTGAGAACTTTGTTCAGTTCCATGCACCAACCAATAATTGGGTTGGTTGTTTTACTGATGTTTATGTTTTAAGTTCTATGCATAGTCTACTTTTTCTAATATATTTTATGCACATTCAACTCCCCATCAGATATATAGCTAGAAGGGTTTATATTTCTCATTCTGTAGGTTCTCATTTCACTTGAATGATGGCATCCGTTGCCTTTGAGATTTTTACCTTCAGAATGTGCTGTTTGTTCATTGCTGGTCTCACAGCATGCATTGTTGGCTTCATGTTTACAAAGCCCTCTGTGGTGATCAATATGTTAAGGGTATTTCCTACTTTCTCATATGTATGATTTTATAACTGAAGCCTTATAATTAAGTCCTTGATCCATTTGGAGTTGAGTTTTGTGCATGAGAGTTAAGTAAATCAATAAAGGTAGTAAAGCACATAAATGGATTGAAAAGACCAAAACTACATGGCCATCTTAATTGATGTGGAAAAGGGAGGCCTTCAACAAAATTCAGCATGCCTTCCTGTTTAAAGTCCTAGAGGGAACTGGACTGAAGGGAACATTCCTCAACATAATTAAAGCCATATACAATGAACCCACAGCCAACATTATTCTAAATGGGGAACAATTAGAAGCATCCCCCTTAAAGTCAGAAACCCAGCAAGGATAGCCCTCATCCCCATTCTTTTTCAATATAGTTCTTGAAATGCTAGCAAGAGCCATAAGATAAGGAAATTAAAGCAGTACTAACTGGAAAAAAGGAGATCAAACTATCCCGTTTTGCAGAGGACATGATGGTTTCCCTAATGGATGCCAGAAAGTCCAATAGAAAACTCCTAGAAACAATTAACAGTTTCAGTAGAGTGGCAGGATACAAAATCAGCCTAGAACAATCAGTAGCCTTTCTTTATACCATAACAAGCAACTGGAGAAGGAATACAAGGGGAACTTGCCATTCATCATAGCCTCAATAAAACAAAATATCTAGGAATAAACCTGACCAAAGACACTAAGAATCTCTACAGTGAAAATCATAAATCCCAAGAGAAGATTGAAGACACCAGAAGATGGAAGGTCCTACCATGCTCATAGATTGGAAGAATTTATGTGGTAAAAATGACCAAAAGTAATATACAGATTCAATGCAATCCCAATTAAAATCCCCATGAGCTTCTTCACAGACCTAAAAACATCCTAAAGTTCATAAAGTTTTTATAGTTTAGGATTATTTAGCTATCTGGAGTCTTCTGTGTTTCCATATGAAATTTAAGATTCATTTTTTTTTAGTTTCTGTGAGAACTGTTTGGAATTTTGTTGGGAATTGACGGGTTTGTAGATTGCTTTTGGTAGGATGGCTGTTTTCACAATATTAATCCTATCAAATTCCTTTAACAGGGTGACAAACCCTAGCAAATTTATTTAACAGAGCTGGGTTATCTGTTTTAGAGTTATTGGTTAGTGAGGTACCGCAGATCCAAAATATTCCCGGTTATTGCCAGTGTTCTTTGTTACCTGCCATAATTTCATGATAAAATCCTATCCTGAAGACACCACATACATAAGTCATAGAAGATGGAGAAATCCATTTTGTGTTGCTCTGGCCATTTCATCTCTACTGTCTAGCTTTCATATGATGGAAGATGTTATGCATGCTACCTGAAAAGAAAAGTGATCATCAGTCTCACCCAGCCATGAATGCTGGTATTGACAATAATGATCAGGCTGGCAAGTCATGTAATATTGACACTTATATTTTGGGAGTAACCAATGATTTTATAAAAAATTGGATTTAAGGAAAATTCAACAAGATGAAACCTATACTTTTAACGATTATTGGGGCCCCAAACCTGTTTTTAAACAAGTCTGAGCTCTGAGGGGGAGAAATTACTATAACCATTCTGTTAAAAATTAATAGTATTAAGTGATCTCCTAATGATTTGTTATAGTGGCAAATAGTGAATCTCTCAACTTTGACCATCCTATAGCAGAGAGCAATTAACACAGAGACTGACAATTGATCATTGTGGAAAATAAGATGCTTCAGAACATTCAGCCAGGTAGGACAACCATATTACACACCCTCTTCCCAAGGCTTGGGTATCATTGCAGAAGAAGAGGCAGAGAGTGTGTAATAGCCAGAAATGGTGAATGACTACAAGGAAACAGTTTTGTAGACACAAGAGTATAGTTGCACAAGACCTGAACAAGTTCAAGCCAAACAAATTTCAGGCATGGAGGGAGGAAGTGAGCACCGAGTTCCATCCCTAGCTGAGGAGCTATTGACAATTGATGACTGCTGGGAGAGGGAGAGATGATTTTATTTAAATGAATAGCCCATTCTTTAGGGAGTAGGTTGACTAGGCTCAAGTGGATGGTCATATACCCAAGAATATATGGGCAACCCAAAATCAATGGTTTCAAATATGTGTACACAAAGGTAGATGGTTAGGGAAGGGGGAGTGGATCTAAAAAGAGTTGTGGGGGAATTGAACATGATCACACAATGATGTATGAATTTCAAAAAAAATTAATAGAGCTATTAAAAATCTTTCAACCTTATTAGCCACCAGGGAGTTAGAAACAGAAACTACTCTGAGATTCCATCTCACTCCAGTCAGAATGTCTATTTAGAGGTATCAAATGACAGCGAATGTCAGTAAGATTGTGGAGAAAAGAGAAACCTTATGTACTGTTGGTGGGAGTGTAAACTGGTTTACATAGTGGTGTAGCCACTATGTAAATCAGTATGGCAATTTCCCAAAAAGCTAAAACTAGAACTTCCATATGGACCATCTATTCCACTTCTGGGCATATACCCAAAGGTCTTTTTGCTCTACAACAGAGATACTGGTGCATCCATGTTCACAAGGTTTTATTCACAGCAGCTAGGGAATGGAATAAACTGAGATATGAATGTGTTATTGGTACGAAATAAAAAGCATATGTGTTAAGAGGAGCCAGTTCTCCCAGGACAACCATGCATGAAAGGAGTGCTGAGTGTGCAATGTCCTTTTCCCCCTTGCCTGCTACAGATGTGCACAGATGGAATTCACTGATAGCTGCAGCAGTGGAACTCAGATTAAAGATCATGCATGATGACCCAAATGCATATGTGCTTTTACATTTTCACCCTTGTTGATGGGTGAGATTAATTGGAGTTTTCTTCCTGGTTGAGCAGGTGCAATAGGAAAGTAGGTGGTTTAGTTAAGACTCTGTTTTCCTCTCTCCTCACTTTTCTGACTTCTACATTTTCTTAGAATCTATCTCTTTCTCCAGTATGGGAGAAACAACACCAGAGAGTCTTGTCTGTGAAGTAACAGAGAAAACTGTCCCATTCTTTTCACATATTTGAACCACCCTCAGTAAACATACCAATCATGAAAGCCTAGTTCCAAAGAACTAATAGTCTTGATATATTTTGTTGAAATAGAGTGGGCATTCTCTGAGTCCTAGTAATTCTTATACAATATATAGTAACTTTTCTGTAAAATTCAGAGAGCATGGGCATGTGTCTTAATGGTACCTGATGACTGAAGATCAGATAAAAGTGTGTTTCCTCACTTTAAATAAGAGTGTGAAGACTTGGGGAAGGGCAGCAGATGAAAAAGGAAGCTGCACAGTAGAAAGCAACTGTGGAATCTTCATGTGTGGATCACCTTTGGCTGCTGGGGTGATTGAAGACTGATCCATTAAACTAACCTTCTATGTCCTTCTTGAAAAGATCAGTTGAGGCCATCACTGCAAGGATGCAAGACTGCATCCTGCTGTGACTAGAAACTGAGAGAGCAGGAGTGTATCATGGGAAACTGCAAGGTGTGTAGTGACAGTAGAGCAGAGAAATGTCACCACCATCATCCCACTCAGTCAGTCAGTCAGTCAGTCAGTCAGTCAGTCAGTCAGTCAGTCAGTCACTCACTCACTTACTCACTCACCCATCCAGAGGAACTGCAGTTCTGCACATCCCAACAATACTATGTTCCCTTTACTGATATACCAGATATTCTTTTCTTTTTTTAAATTACACTTTTTCCATAGCTCATACACCATTTCTCCATCGAATCTAGGGTCGCTTCCCTTTCCATGGCCCCCACCCCACCTGAGTCCCTGCACTCTGCCATACATGTCCTGCATCTTTTTCTGAGTCTTTCCAGAGTTGTTTTTTTTTTTTTTTTCAGACCCATGTGGACGCACAAAAGTGCAGGAGGATTGATGGTTCTGTTTGGGTTTTTGCCAAGGAGGAAACCTCGAGCACTTCTTATAGGAAACATGACAACTTTTTTCTTTTTTTAATATGTGTACGAATGTACTGTCTGCATTGCAGGTTTTGCACCTGTGTTGTGCAAGCCACGGAAGTCAAGAAGAGGATCTCAGATGTCCCCTGGAACTGTGGAGTAATTAAGATGTTCTCAGTCACCATTGTGGGTGCTGGGGATTGAACCCAGGTCCTCTTGCCAAAAGAGCGTCGCGGCTCATTAACCTTTAGGCCCATCTACTCCAGCCCAGGAAACATAACATACTTTTAGGAAAAAAATATACCCTCCAATTCTAAGTGATATATATATATAATATATATAGATACTATAGATATATATATATATATAATCTATGTATATATATGTATATACTGTAGCAATACAAGTTGGAGAGAACAACAGATATTCTTTTCTTAAATTTTCTAAAGTTTAACTTTACTGTGTCTTTTCATAATACAAATACGTTTAAATATAGAAGTACCTACTGTAGTGTTACTAGGGAACTGCAGTATTCAATAACCTAATCTACTCTATAAGCTATGGTCCAGGAGCAATAGATTAGGTGATAATGATACTGGGTGTACATCTGGCTTCATTTTCCAGTGTTTGTGTACATATGCTTTACTAAGTTCACATAATGGAAACATTGCCCGATGATTTCATTCCTCCTAGTGAATATGGATTATTATGTAGCATAAGGCTACATAATAATCCAAAATTTTATGTGATTTTGCTGGACATTACATCAAAATGTGGCATGATTTCTTTATCAATTCATCAAGTGAAACACATTTGAGGTGTTTCTACCTTTCAATGATTATGAATACTAATGGCATGGAACTGTGTGAGCAAATATCTGCAGTGCTTCCTGCTCCTGATTTTAATTTTTAAATTATACTGGGAGAGAAAAAAAACTGTCTGCAGCCTCTTTGTTATGTTCCAACATGTTCCCAGCATGTACATTGCACCACTAGCAACTGCAACACAGACTTGCAATTTCTACACAGCCATAGATACTTGTCATTTCCAGTTATGCTAATATCAGTGATGCAGGTTGCATTCTTGTTTGATTTTTATCTCCTTAGAGATTTATAACATTGAACACTTTGTAAATTTTCTGCTTGGCTCTTGGGCTTCTTTCAAACTGTCTGTTCAAAATAATAAACCTTTCATAACTTCTGTTCTTGTTTTTGATAGTTTGCTCTTGATTTTCGGGAAGTAGTTTTGTTTTCTTTTTTTTTTAATTTTTTTTATTAATTTTTTATTTGTTTTTGTATGTGTATGAATGTACTGTCTGCATGCAAGTTTGTGCACCCGTGTCATGCAATGCCGCGAAGGTCAGAAGAGGGTGTCAGATTCCCCTGGAACTGGAGTTCTCTTGGGATTGGAGTTTCAGACGGTTCTAGGCCGCCATGTGGGTGCTGGGGATGGAACCCGGGTCCTCTGCAAGAGCGGTCGGCACTCTTAACTGCTAGGCCATCGTATTAACTAGTATAGTTTGTCAGATACATGATTTATAATCATTATCTACATGTAAGTATCTTGTTCTGTAATATTCTTTTAAAAATTTGAAGCCAGGTGTGGTGGTGCATGCCTTTAATACTAGCACTTGGGAGGCAGAGGCAGGCAGATCTTTGTGAGTTCAAGGCAAGCCTGGTCTTCAGAGCAAGTTCCAGGACAGCTGGGGCTACAGGGAGACCCTGTCTCGAAAAGTCCAAAAACAATAAAAATTTGTGTTGGGCCCTGTGGACCCTCCAAGAGAATGTGGCCTACTCTAATCCCCTGAGCCTGACTAGAGTTTAGCGACCTGTCTCTGGCTGGTCACTTCCGCATAAGAGTGACTCAGCATAGCCCGATCTGAATTACTAGTGGCCCAAAGCTATCCCCCCACTCTCCGTATTTTCTCTTCCACCTTCTTTTCTCCACCCCTCCTGCCAAGCGAATATAAACTGCTGCCTGATGCAATAAAGTGAGTCCTTGCTTCGACGAGCTCCCAGTCTGGTGTGTTCTCTTGCAGACTGTAGACACTCATCATCATGCTCAGCCCCATCCACCAAGGAGGCCAGCTGTTTCGAGCCTCTTCTCCCCTGTCCCTCTTCAGGTGACACCCACAAATTTGAATTACATGTTATTTATTTAGGGTGTGCATGTGTGTGTGTGTGTGTGTGTGTGTGTGTGTGTCTTTGTCTGTGTCTGTGTGTGCATATGGTGAACATGTTAAGGTCTGAGGACAACTTGCAGGACCCAGTTTTTTCATTCCACCTTATGTTTCCCAGGGACTGAACTCAGGTCATCAGGCTTGGTGGCAAGTGTCTCAAGGGGTAACCTTGAGACACCTCACCAGCCCTCCTGTCATATTATTAAAATATTCTTTCATCCAAACATTTTAAAATCCATTTATTTTTTTAATTTCTTTGGTTTGCAATGTATGTCACATGCATGCAATAATTCACAAAATTTTGTAAGTTTTACCCTAGGTTATTTTGTAAGACCTCTATCATTTTAAGACCTATTTATACCATTACTGAACCCTGATTGATTTTTTATATTGTAGAAGGTAAGACATCGTTCATCATGTGTGGAACGTGTTACCTCAACAGTGGAGAGAAGTTTCCCCAGTACTGTACATCATATTTTGTGGTTGGCAATACATGTTAAAATTATTTGTCCTCTTGAAAGATATGAGCTAGCATGTCTCAGAAAGTTGGGCTTCTAAAATTTTCATGTGGTTGACTGATGAGTTTTTGTAAGATTTTTATGTTAACGTCTGGATCATGGTGTTTTCACTAAACACTCATTATTTTTACAGTTTTTGGACATAAGGTCTAACCAATGTGACATCATAAATATACTCCTCTATGGGACGGTAATTTTTTCAGTATCTCTATTCTAAGATTATTCAGTCTAAATGGTGTCAGAGGATTGGGGAATTACCAGAGTTTGGGATTGTCATGTCTATAAGATGGCAGACTAGAAATTATCTATATTTGACCCTGTCATAGAGAAGAATCAGAACCCCACAAAATAGAGAAGTCCAAAAAAAGGATGAGCTTTCAGAATCCAGAGTTTCTATTATCATATCTGGAAAGTAGAGAAAGTGATCAGTAACATTTAGAAGAAGTGAGCCAAGCAAAACAGTTCCAGCTGCATGGCTACACAATCTGGACATGGGAAGCAGAAGCCCCATTTGACTGGCAATCCAAGTAACTATGAAAAACAGTGACAGGGCCTCTCATCCTCACAAACCTCAAATCCAGGTGTGAGTTTGAGTCAGACCATAATTCCTTTAGTAGATGGGTCACCAGTAGAGAAAAATCCCATATTGTCACTCCATAAGTCTTGGAAGCAGTTGCTGGACACCAGCTTCAGAAGGGACAAAAGACAGGTTGAAAAATAACCACACCAGAGAGCACCACAGAGTATGACCAGGGTAACTTTAGGGCTTTGACTTTCTCTCCTGAGGGCTCATGGTCTACATCAACCCAGAAGTAGCTGCCTCTCATGTCCGGAGCAGCCACTAAGGTGCTGCAGGCTCCATGGCTGTAGGTACACAGTCATACCATGAGACAAGGTCTAGGTAAGTTTCATGCAGTTCAGCTTCTCTTAGCATGATCTCTCCTCAGACACTCTTCTTAAGAGAATATGGAATTTGATTATGTAGGGGCTGGTAGGTGGCTGAGTAAGTTAAAGGTACTTGCTGGGCAGCCTGGTGGCCTGAGTTCTATCTCTGGAACATACACACAAAGGTAGAAGGACAGAACTGATTCCACACAATTGTCCTCTGATAGAATTCCACATTCCCATGCTGAAGCATTCATTTTTCTGCCTTAGAAAAGTTTCAAATGGAAATTTATTAAGTCCCAGGGAAGGAGTGCTTCCTAGCAGTTGCTGAACAGCGAGAAGTAGTTATTCTGGCAACAACAGATATAAAAAAATACTAACTCAAACCATGTTTTTACTGAGTAAATTACTTAAGCATGGCTACTTGTGGTGGTAAATTCTTTTCTCTAGACTGTGAGGAAACTAAACAGACATATTCCCCTCAGCGATTGCCTTGTGGGCCCAGCTCTACGTTTCTAGTTCCCTATGTTGTCTAAGAGTGACAGAGTTTTGTTTGTCCAATGTCTTCCCCACAGGCTAAGACTGGAGTCCTCTGCTCACTGTTGCAGGCCATACAGACTGCACTGGGGTCAGCCAAACACAGGCAGTATTTTTGTCACTTTGCTCCCCAGAATAGTGCTTCTATTCCTTAGCTCTTCACACACTGCTGTCCCCACCAGGGAATTTGCATATCACTCTTCTAAGGACATGAAGATTCTGAGAAGCCCAAGTCAGGGAGCTTGTTCTAGGCTGCAGTAACCCCAGGGTGACAGACAGCCTGCTTAGGCACTCCTCAGTGTTTAAAGCCTCTTGTCACTGCTGTTGGCTGCACTCCAGAACCAGATGCTAAGACTCCAATGCTGAAGACATTGCATTAAATGGTAGCAAGACTTCTAGAAATAAGGCTAGGACTGAACCAGAAGTGTCCATTTCCTGTGGGTGGGTCTTTAGTTGCAATGTTGCTGCTAAATTGCTGGGGGCAAATTAAGTACATATTCCCTACTCAGCTTCTGGAGATAGAGACATTTGTAGTATCTTGTCTTACTGGATTGAAAACAATCTTTTGGAAATTTATTCTCCACAAATTCTTCTACTTATGCTTTAATTCACTGTCATTATTGATAAATTCTTTTCTGTTCTCTTTTTTATTTCCAAGACTGTAATAACCCAAAACTAATGTGACATATTACTAAGTAGAAAATATGTTTCCTCATATTTACAGGCAAATATCCCAGACATCACTCATCTAAGAAGCTTCTTTTGTAGCAGATAATGTCTATTATAGAGTACAATACTGGTAAAATAGACATTGTCTATGAATTTCCCAAACCAAGGAGGCACATCTACAATGCAGCCTGTACACCTAAGGCTCATGAAACATAGAACAAGGCACCAAGAGGACTCTTATGAATTACTTACCTCTCATTAAGGAAGCTCCCATATGCAACAGAGGGCCAGGGACTCAAAAGGCATAAATTACCAAACCAAGGAGAATAGGAGTCTATAGAATGTGCATCCATGGTCAGGTCTCCTTTTTAAGTTTTACTCAGCCAGAGCTCAGGGATCATTGCAGAAGAGGGAGAAGGAAGATTGAAAGCACCAAGGAGGAGGTGCATAATCGCATGTAAACAGTATCCTGTGAGCTTCTGAGACCCTGTTCATATGAACTTATGTCAATGGTGTCAATAGGCACAAAGCAAATGGAAACACTACCAGACAAAGGACCCAGCATGTAATTTGTGGCTTAAATCTATTGCCATTGAAGTTTCAGGAATCAGGTTTGATTACATGATACATAGTCTCTGGGGAGAGCTCATGTAATCAGGCAGGTCTCTCAGCTGCCTGTCTCTGGAGGCAGAGACAGACAATCCCAGGGTAGGCTTGATAACTAGAATAGTCAACTCAGCAAACACTGGAGTGAATTGATAGACCCTGCCCCATTAAGCAAAATGAAGAGAGAAATTGAGGAAGAGACCTAATGTCGCCTTGTACACACTCACAGACACACATATACACACACACACACACACACACACACTTAAGCACACACACACATACACAAGTGAGACATGTGCACCCACACATATAAATGTGCACACACATATGCCAGTCCATAGCAACATACAAATGAAAAGAAATCACCAAAGTATGTAAACTTTTTGTTCATTCTATCCCACTAACTAGAAGAAATTCATTACAAGTCTTTGACTTTTTTATGCATGAACACAGTACTGAAAATTAAGAGTTTTTCTCTTATTTTTCAAAATTCCTACATTGTCCAATATGTTACATAGAATTTCAAATCCCATTCTGAAGCATAAATATTTCTGCTTCTGAAGAGATCATGAACTTTATATTTGAAAGAGAGAATTTTTTTAAGTGTCAATTTATATTTGAATGTTCTTATTGAAATTCACTAAGTTGCATGGAAGAAGTGCTTCTAACACTGAACAACAGTAAATAGTTATCCTGGTAACAAAAGATATAAGACAATATTAATGCACAACAAAATTGATATAGAATAAATCACTTAAGTATTGCTAATTGTCAGGGTGAGTAATTCCTTTCCTTTAGACTGACTGTGAGAAAGCCAAACAGACCTTTGCCTTGTGGGCCCACCTCTGTATTTCTGGGATTCGACAGTGTCTAAGAGTGGCAGAGCCTTTCTGTACCATGTCTTCCCCACAGGCTAAGATTTCCACACTGGAGGGCTCTACTCAATGTTGCAGCCCATACATCCTGCACTGGGGTTCCTTGTTGTGCAGGATTTTTGTCACTTAACTCCTAAGAATAGTGCTTATATTCACTTGATTCTTCACACACTGTTAAGCACACCAGGGAATTTGCATATCATTCCCATCTGGGCAATTCTAAGACAAAAGCTCAGCTGTGTTCTTGCCTTGACTGCCCAGGATTTCTAAGTCATTTTCTCACAATGAGGTGCCCTGTTCAGCTCCTGGGGCTGGTGATGCTCTGGATCCCTGATAAGGACATATGGAGATGTGGAAGGAGACAGAGCTGGGAATGGGACTCTAGGATAACTATTATATCCATGCTTTTCTCTAAGGTGTGCAAATTGTATCCCTCAGGATGGACCTGGAAAGTTTCAATCTGTGAGGGAGAGGAAGATTTCAGAAGGAAAAAGGACCTGAACTCTGCTGAAGACTTGACACTGGTGGGCAGGAATAGTGTAGAGAATTCCAGAGGTGCTGCTGTGCTTTGCCCAGTATCACTTAAGTATCACTTATATGCACGGAATATCAATACAGTAGTGTGAAACATGACTAGATAGGGATAAATAATAAAGAACACATAAAACATCTCATATTTGTTCATAATGTGGCACTTCTCTCATAATTTTAGGATCTGTTGGAGACATTGTGATGACACAGACTCCACTCGCCCTGCCTGTTTCTCCTGGAGAGTCATCCTCCATCTCCTGCAGGTCTAGTCAGAGCCTTGTACATAGTGATGGAAACACCTATTTGAGTTGGTTCCTGCAGAAGCCAGGCCAGTCTCCATGGCTCCTGGATCTGTAGAGTTTTGAATAGGGAAACTGGGGTCCCAGACAGGTTCAGTGGCAGTGGGTCAGGGACATATTTAACACTGAAAATCAGCAGAGTAGAGCCAGAGGACTTTGGAGTTTACCTCTGCATGCAATATCCAGGTGTCTCAAGCACGGTGGTACAGCCATTAGAAAAACTACCTTGCTTGGTTTGGCCCAGCTGTCCTGTGTTGCTTGTCTGGGAGCAGCACAGCAGATTCTTTGGACCTTTCTTTGCATGAAGCACAGTTTGTATGACTCAGTAGTGCATGCTCAAGGATCTCCTTGGTTCAGTCCTTGGTCCACTGTAAACTGCCATGTCCCTGGTAGCCCATGAATAAGCAGATGATTGAAGAGGGACCAAGTACCCCAAGGACAATCAGGCATGCAGAAGAAAGCTAAATCTGAGTCTCATAATCCAACCTGCCTTGTGGACACTAAGAGATTAAATTCATTGGCCAATTTAGCCTTGGACTTTAGACTGAAGCTGATGCACATTCAAATGCAAACATCTTTTTATTTGTCTTTTTGAGACAGGGTCTTCCTTTAGTTCTAGCTGGCCTGGAGCTCATTCTGTAGACCAGGCTGGCCTTGAACTCACAGAGATCTACCTGCCTCTGCCTCCTGATTGCTGGGATTAAAGACGTGTGACACCATGCCCAGCTCAAAACACCTTTTTTGTTGTTGTTTGTTTTTTGAGACAGCTTCTTCCTGTAGCCCCAACTGGCCTTAAATTCACAGAGATCTGCTTGCCTCTGCCTCTGCTAGGATTAAAGGCACGTCCTGCCACACCTGGCTTAAAGACGGTTCTTAGCTGCCAAATGAGTGCTGGGAATGGAACCTAGGTCCTCTGCAAGAGCAGTCGGTGCTCTTAACCACTGAGCCACCACTCCAGCCCTAACAAAAACATCTTTTTAAAACCAATTTTCATTTTGCTGATTTAAAAAAAATTTTTCTTCTGGTTGTGCAGGTAGAGCATTTAGTGGAGTACATGGAGCAGCCAATTGTTTGATGTTGTTAAGACACTTTTGTCCTCTCTGCCTTCTCTTCATACTAACTTCCTTCTCTAGTGTGGAGAAATGAAAGAACTGGATACCACTACTAACTTTAGCCATGTACAAAATACATTTGTGTTCTTAGTTTGCACATACCTGAAAACAAATTTTGTAAATTTCTCAAAAGCAAAAGCTTAGTTTTAGTGGTTTAGATGAGTAGGCCTTGATTGAATTCCAAAGTCAGTGCATTAAATAAAATAAAGGGCTGAGCCTGTAAAAATTTCAAAACATAGAACTATGTATCTTATTCAATGGAACTTTACTATTTAAAATGTAATATAAATGGATTTTTTTGTAGTAAAATAAGAATCTGTAGATTCTCAGAATAGGGCAGTTCATGAGAATGAAAATATGGACACACAGTAGAGTTACTGGTGGTGCAAGTGACTGTTTCTTCCTTTTGTTTGCTCTAAAATTTAGAGATAAACCATGAAGCACTTTAGAGACCAAAATTTATTTCTTGATAAGCATCAGAGAATTGAAGGTCTCTTGTGTGGATTTCATTGTTAAGAGCTCTGCACATTGCAGGACAAGGAATGAATAGTCAATTCACCATAAGCCATCCAATATTTCAGGATCAGCACCACTTGCGTCCCCAGAGGGTGACATTAACTGCTGCAGGTGTAATAAAATCCATGAGTAGTGCTGCACGTACTCCTGCAGGCACAGATGTCATGCCCATCTGCTTTAGGAAATTGCTAATACTGAGTCAGTTTCAGCTGGTTCTAAAGGGCCAACACCATGTAATTTGTCTGGCAATCTATCTTTTCTCATTGATCATAGTTAGATTGAATTCTATAAATCTCTTGGCGTGTGAAGCAAGTAGTGTTCCTGGTGCATTCTCAACTCCTGGACTGTCTGTACCACGTTGATGTAAGAATTACTCCTTCTATCTCTCCAGCTCACTAGCAGTGGCCCACAGCAGATGAGAGTCAGGTGTCACCCTACTCATTTGCGAATGTGTGGGGGTCCAGTCCCACTCCTCACTCCCAGTGAGTCCAGGCAAGAGCTGGGCAAAGACCCACTATGGCAGATCTCCGGAGATTTGGCCTTTACAGCAATCCCTCTTTAAGCAAGCATCACACAACTCCAGTATGAGTCTCAAGAAAACCTCTTTATTCACAACTCCAGTATGAGTCTCAAGAAAACCTCTTTATTCTAAGTCTTCTTATGGCAAGCTTCATGGCAAGCCTGTATACTAAGTCTCTATGGCAAACCTCATACAGGTTATTAGGGCAAAAATCTCATACAGCAAATCTCTATAGTAAGTCTATGGCAAAATCTCATCTTAGTGTCTTCGTTACAAGCTTATATAGGGAGAAACACATGGTTCTCAGAAAGCATGAGAAATGGGCTGTGATTCTAAGGAATGCGTTTCATACAGAGGTGATGAAGGAAGAGATAAGACTTAGGTGAATTAACAACCTTGGAGGAAGTCACTTAACCATCAAAAGCATGCATAAATCCTGGTAAAATCAAGGAAGATAGTCTAGCAATAACATGATGTACTCAAGTCCTAATCTAAGATATGCACTAACTAGGAGAAAAGCACTAACTCGGAGGAATGATTGATATTAAATCATATGCAGAAGGTGCCAGGACAGTTTTCCCATGGAACAAAGGAATTTAGCTCTTAGCAGCTGCATCCTATCTGGTTTTCCAGTAAAACAGCTCTTTTTTTTTCAAGTTTCTTTTTTCATTTATGTTATAAAATACACAATAATTGTAAAGAAAAATGAGGACCTATAATAAAATGCCTCAGTCGGCTTGCTATGGTGATAATTGCTTTATTGAATAAGGCTCTATTAATGGTAGACTTGACATTTAACATCTGTCCACTTGATATATAATTATTTTTAAATGATTGTAAGGAAGTAAGGCATTCAATTCAAAAGTAGTTTTAAATGGAGCTTTCTTCATTTTCTTTGAAGTTTGTGAAAAAAGTAGTTATTTCCAGGAAAACTATTTTATCTACAAAATTTATTTCTTTTTTTAAACTTTTATTTATTTTTTTATTTATTATTTTTAAGGGATTCACAATATAAGAGCACAGTTGTTTTCAGATCATATTGACGTTGCTCAGTTTGCCATATAATTGGGTAATTGGTGCTAGCATCCACAGATGAGGGATACCATTCATCATTTGTTTTTCTGGGACTGTGTTATGTCACTCAGCATGATATCTTCTAGATCCAGCTATTTACTTGCAAAGCTCATGATATCATCTTTCTTTACCACTGCATAGAACTCCATTGTGTAGATGTACCACATATTCTCTATCCACTTGTCAGTTGAGGGGCACTTGGGTTGGTTCCAGCTCCTTGCTATTGTGAAGAGAGCTGCAATAAACATGGCTGTGCAGGGCAGGTATCTCTGTGGTAAGGTGAGTCTTGTGGGTACATGCCCAGGAGTGCTATGGCTGGGTCAGGTGGCAAGTTCATTCCAAGTCTTCCAAGGGTTCTCCACACTGGTTTCCATAATGGCTGTATGAGTTTACATTCCCAGCAGCAGTGGATGAAAATGTTTTCCCTTTCACTAACAACCTCATCCAGCACTTGGTGTCGGTTGTTTTCTTGACTAAGCCAGTGTTTATTGGAGTAAGATATCTCTTAAAGTGATTTAATTTGGCAAATTTCCTAATTATTAGTGAACATTGAAACACTTCCTGAAGATGTTTCTCAGCATCTCTAATTCCTCACTCAATTTTGTGAAATCGCTGTTCACTCTTGTAGTCCTCCTATGGATGGGTCATTTGTAATTCTTATCTTCTTTGTTTTTGTTTGAGTAGCTTGTATACTCTGGAAATTAATGCTTTGTCAGATGTATCTGCTGTGAAGGTTTCCTCCCACTCTGTGGGTCTTCTCCTCACTTCCTTTATTGCTTCCTTTGATGTACAGAAGCTTTTGAGTTTAATGAGGTCCCATTTGTCAATTGTCGATCTTATTTCTTGTGCAGCTGCTGTCTGATTTAGGAAGTCTTTTCCTACACCTATGTCTTGTAGTCTGCTGCCAAGCTTCTCTTCTATCACCTCCAGAGTTTGGGGTTTCACGTTGAGGTCTTTAGTCCATCTGGAGTTGACTTTTGTACAAGGTGAGAGGTAGGGGTTTAATTTCATTCTTCTACAAGTGGTGATCCAGTTTTGCCAGCACCACTTGCTGAAGATGCTGTCTTTCCTCCATTGTGTCTTCTTGGCCCCTTGTCAAATATGAAGTGGCTGAAATTGCATGTGCTCAAGTTTGGATCTTCAGTTTTGTTCCATTGATCAACAGGTCTGTTTTTGTGCCAGTACCAAGCTATATTATGACTAGAGCCCTGCAGTAGAGTTTGAAGTCTGGTATAGAGATCTCCCCTGTATTGCTCTTTTCACTCAGGGTTGTTTTGGCTATTCGGGGTCTTTTGTTTTTCCAAATGAAATTAAGGACTTTTTTCCAAGTCTGAAGAAACTCTTGGGGATTTTAATCGGGATTGCATTAAATCTATACAAGAGTTTGGGTAGAATGGACATTTATACTATATTAATTTTCCCAATCCATGAGTATGGGAGGCTTTTCCATCTTCTGATGTCTTCTTCAATTTCCTTCTTCAAGGGCTTAAAATTTTTGTTGTAGAGATCTTTGGTATCTTTGGTTAGGTTTGTTCCTAGGAATTTTATTGTTTTTGAAGGTATTGTCAGTGGGAAGGTCTCCTTGAATTCCTTCTTCAGTTGCTTGTTGTTAGTGTAAAGAAAGTCTACTGATTTTTCTAGGTTAATTTTGTATTCTGCCACTTTACTGAAGCTCTTAATCATTTCTATGAGTTTTCTGGTAGAGTTTTTAGCCTCCCTTAAGTAAACAATCATATCATCAGCAGAAAGGGATAGCTTGACTTCCTCTTTTCCAATTAATACTCCTTTAATTTCCGTTTCTTGCCTTATTGCTCTAGCAAGTGTTTCAAGCACTATATTGAAAAGGAGTAGTGACAGGGGGCAGCCTTGCTGACTTCCTACATTTAAAGGGAATGCTTCTGTTGTTTCCACATTTAGGATGATATTGGCTGTGGGTTTCCTGTATATGGCTTTGAATACATTGAGGAATGATCCCTCCAATCCAATTCCCTCTAGGACTTTAAGTATGAAGGAATGCTGGATTTTGTCAAAGGCTTTCTCTGCATCAATTGAGATGATGATGTGGTTTTTGCCTTTCAGTTCATTTATATGCTTGCTATTTATTGATTTTCATCTGTTGAACCATCCCTGCATCTCTGATATGAATCCAACTTGGTCATGATGGATGAGCTTCTTGATGTGGCTCTGTATGCTATTTGCCAGTATCCTATTTAGAGTTTTGGCATCTGTGTTCATTAATGACATGGGTCTGTAGTTCTCCTTTTTGGTTGTATCTTTGCCTGGTTTTGGTAATAGAGCGATGCTGGCTTCATAGAAGGAATTTGGGAGAATTCCCTCTGTTTGTATCCTTCTAAACAATTTGAATAATAATGGTTGTAAGTCGTTTTGAAATGTTTTATAGAATTCTGCCGTGAAACCATCTGGGCCTGGGCTTTTTTTAGTTGGGAGGTTTCGTATTACATTTTCTTCATAAATTATGGGTCTGTTTATGCTGTTGATCTCTTCTTGGTTGAGCTTTGGTGATTCCCAGGATTTCAGATATTCATCCATTTCTTCTAGGTTTTCAAGCTTAAAGGATTCTGAAGTATTCCCATATGTTTTCTGGATCTTTTCATTGTCTGTTGTGATATTTCCCCTTTCATGGTGGATTGTATTGATTTGGAGTTGCTCCTTCTTTCTTTTGTTTAAGTGGGCTAGAGGTCTATCTTGTTTATTCTTTTAAACAACCAACTTTTGGATTCATTGACTTTTGTGTATTGTTTTCTTTGTTTCTATTTCATTGATTTCTGCCCAGATTTTTGTTATTTCTTCCTGTCTGTTGCTTTTAGGGTTCATCTGTTGTTGTCTCTCAAGTGCTTTTAGCTGCAGTGTCAGATAATTCACTTGTGCTTTTTCTGTTTTTCTAATGTAGGCACCCAGGGCTATAAATTTACCTCTTAGGTAAGTTTTAAAGTATCCTATAGGTTTTGTTGGGTTGTATTATCATTGTCATTCAGTTCCAGGAATGGTTTTATTTCTTTCTTTATCTCTTCCTTGACCCATTCAGTATTCAGGAGTGTGTTATTTAGTCTCCATGTCTTCTTGTAGATAGTAGGGCTTATCCTGGTGTTGATACTGAGCTTTATTGCATTGTTGTCTGATAGAATGCATGACATTATTTCAATCTTTTTGTATTTGTGGAGGTTTCTTCTGTGTCCCAGTATGTGGTCGATTTTGGAGAATGTTCCTGGTATTAGGGCGAAATATTCGGTAGATGTCTGTGAGTTCCATTTGGTGTATTGTTTCATTCAGTTCAGATATCTCTCTGCTTATTCTTTGTCCTGTTGACCTGTCCAAAGGGCTCAGTGAGGTATTGAAGTCCCCTCCTATGAGTGTACTGGGATTAATCTGTGCCTTGTGGTCCTGGAGAATTGTCTTTATAAAGTTTGGTGCACCAGAGTTTGGTGCATATATATTCATAATTGTGAAATCTTCACAACTGTGAATTGTTCCTTTGATAAAAACGTAATGGCCTTCTTTGTCTCTTGTGATTTCTTTTACTTTGAATTCTATTTTGTCTGATATTAAAATAGCAACACCTGCTTTGTTTTTGGTACCATTTGCTTGGAATATTTTTTTCCATCCTTTCACTTTAAGGTTGTGCCTATCCTTGAAGGTAAGATGCATTTCTTGTAGACAACATATCAGTGGGTTCTGTTTCCTAATCCAATCCCCCAGTCTATGTCTTTTGATTGGAGAGTTTAGTCCTTTAATATTTAAGGTTATAACTGATAGATTTGTGTTGCTTCCTTTCACCTTATTATCTATTTTCATTTTTGGTTTAGGTTTCTACTTCTGCAGTTATGCTTTTATTAATTTCGCTTTCTAGGTGTCTGGGGATAGTTGCTCCTTTCTTCTGTTCTTTGAATTGCTTCAAGTATTCTCTGAAGGGTTGGTTTTCAGGCCATGTATTCTTTCATCTTGTCTATGCCATGGAAGATTTTCTCTCTCCTTCAACTATAATGGACATTTTTTTCTGGGTATAGTAACTTGGGTTGTCATGTAGTTAACATTGGGAATGCTTTGCTCCACATTCTTCTTGCTTTCATAGTTCGCACCAAGAAGTAAGTTGTAATTCTGATGGGTTTTTCCTTATACATAACTTGTTGTTTTTCTCTTGTAGCTTTAAGGATTTTGTCTTTGTTTTGGGTGTCTAGCATTTTAAATATGATGTGGTGTGGGAAGTTTCTTTTCTGATCTTGTCTGTTTGGAGTTCTATGTCCTTCTTGTATTTGTATTGGTTTGTCTTTTTTTAGTTTGGGGAAATTTTCATCTATTATTCTGTTGAAGATCTGATCAATACCATTCTCTTGGGATTCTTCTCCTTCCCCATCCCTATGATGTGGATGTTTGATCTTTTCATAGTGTCCCACAATTCCTGGTTGTTGCACTTTTGTATATTTTAAAACTTTTCATAGTCTTTACTTAAGGTTTTTAGTTGTTCTGTGTTATCTTCCAGGTCTGATATTCTTTGTTCTGCTTCCTCCATTCTGCTTCTGAGGCTTTTTCCATTCCTTTCCTCTTGATTGGATGAGTGTTTGATTTCCTTTTTCATTTCATCTTCTGATTTCTTTAGTATTTCCACTTCCTTTTGAAGCCTCTCAATCTCTTCCTGTAGCTCATTTCTTTGCTCCTTGGTTTCCTTATCCTTTTCAACATGGGATCTTTTCAGTGTTTCCCCTTCCTTCAGGAGTTTGTCATTCTCTCTCTCTAGGTCCTTCTTGAGTTTTTCATTCTCTTTTCTTAATTCTTTGATTTGCTTTTCATAGTCTTGGACTTCTTTAAGTATGCTCACTATTCTATTTCTAATATCTGTGTCCTGGGCCATCCACAGGGGGATCCCACTGTAGGAGTCTTCCACAGGGTTGGTAGTGCTTGGTGTGGAATTATCCTGTACCTTTCCCATGTTGTCTCTTCTTTGTGTCCCTGGCATGTGGGTTTCTCTTTGCCTCTATTCCAATGCGAATCCCGAATGCCTCTTCAATGTGTCGAAAGTTTGCTTTGCTTGCCTCCTTCAGATGCCTTCCTTGTTTGTTTGATTTGTTTTTCTCCTTTCCTCCTTGCTTATGGAATGTTGACCTCTCTAAACCTAAAGGCTTTCTGTTGGAATTCTAAGTCACTCTTCCCTTTCTGTTCTGAAGGTTCTCCAAAGAATCCACTTGGACACTCCTTCAGCAATCCCAGTTGATGCGGGGGCAGGGTTACCTGTGCTTCAGGTGGTCTCAGGAAATCCCCCATCTCAAGACTTACACAGGCCCACCTTTTATACCAACTAGGAGGATAACTCCTCCCCCACAGCCACACAAGCCAATTGAGACAATTAAATCAAACCAAACAATCCTCCTGGCTGAAGCACCCAGCTCCTACCTGTGCTTCAGGTGGTCTTGGGAAATCCCCCAGTGACACAGCTCTAAATGACCTCTTGTTTTAGTAGCCCATTTTCCTGCCTGGGCTGAATTGCTAGCTCTGAAAGTCCTGATTCCATATTATTCTAAATTAACTCTTTCTGGGCTACAGCATGAATGTTCTCCCAATTCTATGGTCTCAAGCCCTGCAAGAGCTTTCTTAGTGACAAGCCACCTGTTCCAGGTTCTCTGCAGTTAGTTAATAGACACTATCCGCACCTTTGCCTCAGAGGAGCAGCAACCAAGCAGGGTCCAGCTCCCCTGGATTCTGGACTGCTTCCCAGCTCTGTCTTAGCATAGTGGGGGCTTGGATATATGTTCTAGTGCCGTTCTTTGCCTCTAGGTCTGAAATTTCTGACCCAGGGCCTGCTTATATCTATTTGCCACTGAATATCAGTGGAGCACCCAGCTGTGGGTGGGCCATTTCCTTATACCTTGCCTCACTTTTCATGGAGGAGTCCTCTTAGAGATCAGAGTCCAAACCATATACAAAGAAGTCCTGCTTCTCATTCACAGATCACAGCTTGCAGAATTGATTTTCCATCATAAGGCTTATTTTCCTTTCCTTCAATGTAGTCAGGAAGAGGCAAAATTTCTTTCCAGAAATTATCCATTCCTTTCCTAACAAGATGTCCTTCAGGACTCTACCACCGTTGTCAAGATTCAGGGTTTTGATAACTTCATTCCAGCTTTTCACAGGGGTGGAATCTTGCCGGTTACATCAAGTGCATTGGTTAGTTCAGGGGCCTGAACTGAGCATTGCAAGTATTCCAGAAATTTAACAAGGTTCTTGGGTCCCTAGCAAATGCCATATTCTTAGTTTCTCGCTCTGGAGATAGCATGCACCCTTGAGCCTAAGGACATTTTATAGAAAAATCACACAAAGGTTGCGGTTTGGACCAAAATGTCTATATAACCATTCATTCACATGTACTCCTTATTCACAATTTCAAGGACATTTGTTAGTAGCTGTCTTGACTAAGTCATTCCAGAGGTCTATATTAATGCCATGTTGTGCAGCCCTTCATCTGGTGATTACCCCCTCTGTTTGCTTCACATGGAGTGTCCTTTTGTGCTAGAAGCATTGGCATGCACAGCATGCAATGTAATTAGCTGTTACTAAGGTGAGGCCAACTGAAGGTGGATTGTCTGTGGGAAGAATCCTGAGATAACAGTCTTCTTCTAAATGGCACAGATGGCATGCCTGCTTGATGTTCTGCCCAATGATCATGGAGATGCTGTGAGAACAACTGAGGCTCTAGAGCAGACCCTCCAATCCCTGTGTGTAGCATGCCCAAGAAGGAGCATCACAATGTGAAGAAATGCTGCCTGGCAATAGCTATGTACAGTGAGGTGTACATCTGAGGATGAGATCACCTCCAAAAGGGAGAATGTGTCTATAGAGAAACAGGTATTGTGGATGAGGGACCCATAGCAGGCATCCTCTGTATTACTCTTTAAATTGACAAATATATTGGCTAAACCAGAGGAGCATATAATGACATTGGATTGCCATATCCTAAAGCTGGGAAAGCCAGAGTTAGGAGAGAGAAACAAGAAGGTTTTTGCTAAGAAGCTCCTCGACAAATACGCTAGATGGTAGAGAAAGACTGGAGGTAACAATACTAGTTGAAAAATGAGGAGAAAGGTGATACATGATGCCTCCCCATGGGACAAGCAAGGACTGTGTTAACAACAAGGCAGAGAATGAGATCAGTGAGGCAGAGACTCCAGAACAATAACAGACCTGCAAAGTAATGGACGATTCTCACTGTGCTGGTTTATATGGAGGGAGCACCTTGGTGAAACCCCAATAGCCAACCCTATAATGGGCTAGTAAGTAGCACCAGTGAATATCAGACCATGCAGTGTGACTAAACCCCAGAAGAAAATGGTGAAATTATCGGTACCCAGAATATTTAGCCTTGGTTGGACAGTGGGTTCAGGCATAGACATAGCCATTATGATGCTGACCATTTCCCCACTTACTCTAGACCAAATAACTTGAGACAGTCCAACAGCATCCATCAAAGTTGGGAAAATTAACCCCAGTCCCATGAAGGTGCCCTAGGATGAGGCAGACACACAATTGATACCTGTATTTGGAATATACCTTCTTAATTTATAGACTTTGGTTTCTTTAGTATCATTTTGTTTGTGAACTTCAGTAATCACCTGACACTTGAATGAAAGACTCAGCAATGGATTCCAAAGAGGGTCCCAAGTTTTTCTCTACAATTTTTTTATATGGCAGTCTTTAAGTTTTTTGTGAACTGTCCTGCCAATCCCCTGTGAAAAGGGTTTCTTACATAGAAACATAAATATTAACATTTGAGGGATTTGTACCTTTGAAAGATGCATGAGTACAAAAGACTGAACAAGGACAGGAAGAGAGTTTATAGACAAACAAGACAGGTCATGGGTCATGGGAAAACACACCAGGGATGGGGGAATTAGAAAAATGGATGATGACACATATGTATGAAAATGCTCTAATTTATTTTTAAAGTTTCAATATGAAACTTTAAAAATAAGTAGCAATACCTGGGATTAAAATATGGGGGCCTCTGAGGGGTTCCTTACTGGTTATTGCAAACTCTAACATAGGTCTGCAAGAAATTGTCTTCCCTGTGCTGCTTCAACACTGTCTGTCCCCAAGAGGGCTAGGCTCTTTCAGGATCTCAGTACTTGTAATCTGCAGATGGCCAGTAGAGGGAGACTCAGCTCACTTAGTGCTGAGATAGTGAGAGCTACCACTTGAGAAATACAAAATCTGAATGTTATATGAACAGGAAATCCACATAAGTATAATCAGAAGATTAGAAACAGTCATGTCATGTCCAAGAGGCTGCATTTTACAGTGCTCCTACCCATCCTCCAGCTCTAACCTCCTCCCCTTCCTTCCACAACATTCCATGAGTTTGGGAAGGGAGGGCTTATCTAGGTGTTCCCTCTATGACTGGGCACACACAGACACTTATTCTCAGCATTTGAAGTAATGTGTCTCTGTATTATTCAGTTCTTTCTTCCAAAATTCCAATTTTTCGTACTTGATGTTTAGAATATTAGTTTCAGAGGATTCAATAACAAAGTACAGCAAAATTTGGAGCAAACTCATCAAAGCTTACATTCTCATAGCTATGTTTACTGGAAATCCAAAATCAATCTCACAGTGTAGCAATTTCATAGCAACTATTTTCTTGAAGGCCCATCAGAACCCCAGCCATAAATACATGTTTTAGTTAATCATTAAATAGTGAATCCAGGTCTTGCTGTGTTAAAGCACAGAATCTAGTTTGAACTCTGTACCCCTGCTGTGGGTGCCCCATATATGACCATGTGAGAGTCTTGTGTTCTCATATGCAGAAAAGAAGAAAAAGAAAACAAAATTCTGGCAAAGCCAAACCTGGCTCTACTGGAAGAAGGCTGTCTTCTGGACAAGGCAGGGCTAGCTCACTGTTGATCTCACAGCAGTTGTAATTAGCTGCACAAGATGAACCCAGTGAAAATTCATTCATAGATGGTAGATAGGATCTCCAGTCCCATTCCTTGCTGAGCAGCTACTGACAGTTGAGAGCTGATGTGGGAGGGAGAATCATTCTTTTCTTAGGGTGAGACCACGGGTAAGTTTCCCACACTCCAGTGGATGGTCCCAATCCCCATGCACATGTAGGCAGCAATAATCGGACTTAGTGAGGATCATAAATACCAAAAAGTGGAAGTCATGAAGTTAGCACAGGGATGTGGTGGGGGAAAAAAGGGAGATGTTGGAGGGGAAATGAGAGGTTAGATGAGGTCACATTTCATTTTTATACATGTAGGAAATTGTCAAGAAAAATAATTACTTAATGTATATAATCTCTACAAACAGCACTTAGAAATATGATTGAGCCAGAGGAGGAGGCTTGGTGGATCAAGTTCTGGCCAAAGAAGCTTGAGTTCTCAAGTTTGATTCCTGAAGGTCATGTAATCAGGTAGGCATGGTAGCTGCCTCCAATCCTAGCATGCTGGAGGCAGGGACAGTGGAAGCCCAGGACAGGCAGGATAGCTAGAGTCATCCGATCAGGAAGCTTTGCATTCAACTGAGAGAGACTGCCTCCACAGGGAAGTAGAGAGCAAGTGAGGAAGACATCCAGTGTCACTTTGGGCACACACACATATTCATTCCTCTAGGTGTAAATTTGTACCAACACATATGACCACACATGCACACATGCACACATACACCTAACTGTACACACATATAAATGAAAAGAAAAATCAAAGCACATAAGTAAATAAAATTTCTTGTTCATTCTGCATCACTGTCTAGAAGCGATTCTGGAGGAAATCTTTGATTTCTGTTCTGTATAGAAATAATGCTGAAGAATGACAGGGTATTTACTACAGTGTCCAAAATGCTAAGGAGATTTTAACATTCATGCCTGAAACATACATTGTTATGTCTTAGAGAAGAACATGAACTTTTTATTTGAAATGGAACATTTTCCATGTTATGTACATGATTATATGCCAACTTGTTAAGTTCAATTGAATGAGCTCTTCTAGCACTTATTTTACATCTGTAAACAGTTAGCCTGGTAACAACATATATGAGAAAATATGAACCCCAAACTATAGTTTTATTGGGTAAAGGACTGAGGGATTACCACCTGTGATGATTTGAAAGTTGTTTTCTCTAGACTGAAATAGATGAGGCCAAAGAGAGTGACCATTCCCCCTCACTGATTGCCTTGTGGTCCCAGCTCTATACTGTGGGTCTCTATGTGGTCTAAGAGTGGCAGAACCTTTGTTCCATGTCTTCTCCACAGGCTAAGACTTCCAAAATGGAGTCCTTTGCTCGCTGTTCCAGGCCATGGTGACTTCCCTAGCGTTCCTCACAGCACAGACAAGAGGTTTCTCACTTTGTTCCCAAGAACAGTGCTTATATTCACTTGGCTGTTCACACACTGTTACACCCACCAGGGAATTTGCATATCACTCTCATCTGTGCAAGTCTAAGATAAAAGCTTAGCTGTGTTCTTGCCTTGACTGCCCAGGACTCCTCAGACAGCTTCTCAGAATGAGGTGCCCTGCTCAGCTCCTGGGGCTGGTGATGCTCTGGATCCCTGGTAAGGACATGTGGAGATGAGGAAGGAGACAGAGGTGGGAATGGGACTCTAGGACAGCTGTGATGCCCATGCTTCTCTGTGATGTGTGAAGATCTTATCCTTCAGAATGAGCCTGGAAAGTTTCAATCTGTGAGGGAGAGGAAGATTTCAGAAAGGACAAGGAACTGTACTGTGATAAAGACTCTGACACTAGTAGAAAGGAATAGTACAGAACTCCAGAGATGTTGCTGTACTTGGTCAATATCCTTTATACATATATTGACTATTATTAAACAAAGATAAAGTGTGACTTATAGGGAATAAATAATAAAGAAAATATAAAAAGTCTCATTACACTTGTTCATCACCTGACACTTCTCTCTTATCATTTTAGGATCCAGTGGAGAGGTTGTGCTCACACAGACTCCACTCTCCTTGCCTGCTGCCCCTGGAGAGGGGGTCTCCATCTCCTGCAGGTCTAGTCAGAGCCTACTACATAGTAATGGAAACACCTATTTGCATTGGTACCTACAGAAGCCAGGCCAGTCTCCACAGCTCCTGATCTATAGAGTTTCTAATAGGGAAACTGGGGTCCCAGACAGGTTCAGTGGCAGTGGGTCAGGGACAGATTTCACACTCAACATCAGCGGAGTAGAGCCTGACGACCATGGAATTTATTTCTGTGCACAAGGTACACATGCTCCTCCCACAGTGATACAGCCCTTAACAAAAACTCCCCTGCTTGGTTTGCCCCAGCTGTCCTCATGAGTTGCTTCACAGGGAGCAGGACAGCTCAATCTATGAGCCTGTGGATGAAGACATTGTATGACCCAGTAGAGCATGTTACAGATGTTGCATCTGCTCAGTATCTACTCAAGTCTACATTTGGACCACTGTGAAATGCTGTGTCCTTGGCATAACATGAAAAGCAAATGACTGAAGGGGATCCAACTGTCTGATGGGAGTCAGGCATGAAGAAAGCTAACTAGTGTGCTTCTTATAATCCTCCTGTCTGGGCACATCAGAGATTACTTTTTGGGGCATTGCAGTCATGGACTTGACACACAGTATGATGCATACCCAGGTGTTTATGAGTTTTTACAAGTTCAGTTTTTTTTTTTTTGGCTGATTTATTTGATTCTTCCTTCTGGTTGAGCAGGCAGAGCAGTTAGTAGGGTACTTGAAGCTGTCAGCTGTTTGCTGATCTTAAGACATTTCTATCCTCTCTGTCCCACATTTGTGACTCCAACTTTCTCTTAGAAATCCTCCTTATTTAGTGGGGAAGAAACAAATACTCAATATTACTGAACTTATTAAAGTAAACACATCTATTCCCATCCCTACTTTCCACCTACCTGAAATAAATTTTGTAAATTTACTCAAAAGCAGAAGCCTAGTTTTAAAGTTTTAGATGAGTCTCTGCCACAGCATTTTCAAATGGAGTAGGCCTTGTTTGAATCCAGTCAGTGTACTAAAATAAAGGACGAAGAGTTAAAAACTGGAAAACATATTCATTGTCTTTGTTCATTCTCCTGTATTTCTAGCCTTCCAAATTGGATTCCAAATCCAAAAATCACTCAAATGTTATTATCTTTTTGTACAATAAAAAATCCCCACAGGGATTTGGCAGGATGGTATCACAAAATCCTAAATCACCATCCTGTAATGATTTACAGAGAACACCCTGGATCTACTTTGGAATCCATTGCTGACTCTTTCACACAAGTTTCATGTGACTAAGAAAGTTCACAAATAAGATGATACTAAAGAAAACCAAGGTCTATAAATTACCAAGGAATATTCCATCTGTGGTTATCAATTGTGTGTCAGCCTCATCCTAGGGCACTTTCATGGGATCTGCATGAATTTTCCTACTGCTGAGAAATTCTGTGGGGTTCTCAAGTGATTTGTTCTAGACTGAATGGGGAAATGGTCACCATCATCCTGATGATGTCTTCACCTGCTCCCAGTGTCCAACCAAGGCTGAATATTCTGGGTACCCACAATTTCACCATTTTATTGTGAGGAGTTTAGTTACACTGCATGGTCCCCTTCCACATGTGCTCCCAACTGCCTCATTATAGGTCCATCGATTGGGGTTTCCAGCCAAGTGCACCCTCCATATAAGGCAGCACAGAGACTCATCAATTCCTTTGCACATCTGCTAATGTTCTGGGAATCTGCTGCACTGATCTCTTTCTCTATCCTGTTGTTAACACAGTCCTGTCTTGATCAGGGTGAAGCATCAGGTATCACCTCTCTCCTCATTTTTTTCAATGATTATCTTTACCTTCTTTCTTTACCATCAAAAGTATCTCCAGAAAGACTTCTTAACAAAAATCCAATTGTTTGTTTGTCCAGCCTCAGTCATTCCCAGCTACAGTATGTGGCTATCCACTGCCTCCATCTGCTCTTCTGTTTCATCCTACATTTTCTCAACTTAGAGACTAATACATAGGATGCATATTGTTGTCTCATCATGCTCCCTAAAACATACACTCTCCATTTTTGAGGCCATCTCATCCTCAGATATATTCTCACTACACATAACCCTTTCCTGGCAATATCTGCACAGATGTGATATGATGTTCCTTCTTTGCATGCTACACTCAGGGACTGGAATGTGTGCTGTGGAAAATGTCCACCCTTGTAAAATTCTGGGGAGCTCTGTTGTTTGGTAAGATTAAGATGATACCAAGGTTATTCAGAGAATTTGTAATACCTTGTGCTTGTAAATCTTAAAGAGTAATCAAGTGTGATCTTGTAAGTGTAAAAATGGATGCTCTCAGAAACCATGCAGTTGTAGACAGTGAAATTTCAGAGGTAGGATGGGTTATCTCTCTAGAAATTGCTGCGGTCCTAGACACCTTTCACAGTTTAAAAACTCTAGGCAGTACTGTTGGGGACATTCTGGAGCAGGATGGTAAGACTCTACTGCTGAGGACATTGCATTAAATCATAGCAAAACTCTATATGACTGGAATAAGACTTCTACTTATTTGGGAAGTAAAAATTTAAGCTTAATTCCTTTAAATTGTCCTACAAGTAAAAGAACGTGTTACACTGTGATGTTGTGTATTTCAGAAAAGTATAGAGACCAACCCAATACAAACTATAAATAAAACAACTAGCATTTTATATTCCCAGTTAGTTCAAATGTCAGTATCTAGCTCCTGTTTTTTTTTTAGCACAAGAATCCTTCATATAAAACCAATTTGTAAGCAGTTGTGCCCCAGCCCACAGAGCCCAAGGCTCGCACCATCCAGTTGGAGGGGCTTGAATGTTCAATCAAGTTGATCAAATAAGTGTCCAGACAATATTGTCGTAGTTTTACCATTCACCCCAATCGCAGCCCCTACAATATACCACTCCCCCTCTTCCACAGATTGTTCCTTAGGCTTAGAGATGGGGCACAGGTGGACAAGAAGCACAACAGTCTACTTTGTCTGGAGATGTCGTTTTGGACTCTTTTGATCAGTTCTGGCTGTTTTCCTTTCTGGGGCTGACCGGATTTGCCCCAAGGTTACAGGCTTTCAATCCTACTAATGAAGCATAGCGATTAGATATATATGTATCTTAAACATGCTAGTTACTAGGTAGGTTACTTTGGTATAGACACAGAGCAAAGCGTTTATTGGGTAAAATTTATTAGCAGGTACTCACGTCTGGCCATGCTTTATCCACCAAGTATAGGTTATTAGTTGAAGGCTTAGTGAATTGTTTTTTTTTAATTAGATAAATTAAAAGGAGCTAGGTTTACTGGGAAATGGTATACAGCTGAACTATTGGAATATAAAAGTTTAATTGGTTTTATTTAAATTTGTGTAATTGGGTTAAGGTAGACAAATGGCCTATATATTTTTTCTGAATAACACAACATCACAGTTATAACCTTTCTTTTACTTGTAGGACAATTTAAAGGACAAGGCGATTAAATTTTCCTTCCCAAATAAGTAGGATACAGTCAATGAGAAACACTTTGGGTAAATTTAATGAAAAGCTTATGCCCTGGCTCCTGCTTTTTTTGTTGGGTATGTGGGTAATACAGACTTAGGCAGCCTATAGGTCAAAACATAAAAACCTAAAAAAAAAAAGAGGGAGGTGGGAGGCGGGGTACTAAATCCTTTCGGGGATACAAATGGAAAACTCAGTGTTTCAATCCATGGGAATGAATTTTCAATTTTTCTGATCTTGAAACTAACAAGGGGAGAATTGTATATTCCCGCAGGTAAAATCACCAATCTAAATGCCTGAAAACAACAACTTATGGCTGTGCAGGAAGAACTGGGGAATGCCAGAGAAGGAAGGTTGACCCATCTGAACATTAGGAATGAGGAACCTCAGACGGCCCCTAGTCACAGACACTGAGCATCTCTCTGGATAATATTGGGGTTGGCTGTTTATAATGGGCCATAATGAAGTTTACCTCCAGATACTGAGAAACCGTCCTACTCGTCCCTTTTTTTTTTAGGAAAAAGAAACACATGATGGTAATGAAACAACTCCCTAACTGTAAACGAGAGCCAATTGTTACAGTGGTTATTGCCTAATAAAAAAGGCATAAGTATTAACTGATTGATAGGCAAAGGAACTATGAAAGGATATTCTCTATCTAGAGACAAATTCATAGTAAAGTGTTTAGAAAAGTTGGTGTAGTAAGCATAGATATTACTACAGAAAGCTCTGACATCAGCAATGAATTAATTCCTGCCTAGGAGATGTTGGATAGGGTATTCAAACCCACCCTCCCCCAAAGTATAAAGACCTTTTGCCTAGAAGTGGGATATGATGCAAGGAGAAAGGCAGTTAAGTCCCTGTTGTCGAAGAACCGGTGTAGCATGAAAAATGTTATGAGTTGTCACTTGCTAGCATACAACGGGCCTCTGAAATGCTAGAGAGCTTTACCAAAGCCCACTAAAGCAATACAGTCAAATATTGGTCTCCCTGAGACAAGCAAGACTCCATCATATCAGCTACACCTCAACAGCCTGGAGATACTGGCAACATGGGCGCCAAGTGGCTATATCTATCCCAAATTTAGTTGGCTATTAGCTCTCTCCTTGAGGAAAATAAAAAAAAAAACGTTCCACAGTGGATGCCACAGACTTTATGTGCTCTAGTGGTTAAAGATGTTATAAGCCACAATAAAACTTTGGCACCCTTTTATAGAGAAACCACAGTTAGTTTGTGGATTAGCATACCTCCAAGCATCTGTGTCTATGCTCCAGCTTAGCTTGACATAATAAGTGGGACTGCTTAAATGCCTGTCCATTCAATAGCTTGTGCTTTGTTAGTATGACTAAAAAGGTATCCAGGGGACAGCTTTCAATCCATGAAGGGAAACAACCGGAACAGACTGGAGTCCAAAATGACAACTCAAAGAAATTAGACTGTTTTCTCTCACCCACTTGTGCCCCTTTCCCAAGCCCAGGGAACACTGTTGAAGAGGAGGCATGGTAGATTGTAAGGGCTGTGGAGAGATAGGGGTAATCATGAGACTACAGAATATAGCCTGGACTCCTGATTGATCACATGGGCTGTGCATACAAACGTCTCCAACTGGACTATGGGAACCTTGGGTTGTTCAAAATTTGGACATAGATACTTGCAAAATGCACCAATTACCTAATTGTATGACATACTGAGTAACATCAATGTTATCTGCAAACAACTGTGTCATTATATTGTAGAATCCCTTAAAAATAAAAAAAAATAAATTAAAAAAGTCATAGCAAAACTCCTAGAAATAAGGCTAGAACTGAACTGGAACATCCCCCTGATAGGTCTATATCTGCAAATGGTGCCACTGATATGGTGGGGCAAATTGTGTCCACATATCCTACTCAGCTGTGTGTTGTGCATGTTGTGTGATATACATGTCAGATAAGATGTGGTAGCTCTTTCAATAGAACAAGTAATTATGTATAGAACAAACTTTCTGTTTGGATATAAGTCCAACTCCACAGGGAGAAACTCACAGCTGATACTGGAACTTACATAAAGCCTATGGCTAGGGAAATCTTGGTCCCCAGTGTAGGCTTGACCATGTTCGCTTTGTTAAATCAGTTTGGTGTAGTGACTGAGATGCTTTCAATTTTTTAAAATTTATATTCACAGTTTATTCTGAAGGTCATGTTGCTCTTTTGGGAATTTCCTTGTTTTGCATCATTTTCTTTTTGAAGAAGAGGGAATACTCCAGGGAATTTCCAAAAGCTGCCTTCTGGAGATGGAGGCATTAGTAAGAGCATATGTGGCTTTGGTAACTGGCTGAAATTTTAGAAGTATAGTCATACAGTCACATGACTATTTTCCCCTCTCCTCCAATGCTGATGGAAACCTGTGGAAGTGCTTACAGAAACAACATAAAAGCTGGCTAAGGGATCAAGTGTGATATAGGCCATCCTCAGAACTTCTGCCTCTTCATGAGTGTAGTTGTGCCTGCTTCCAGAAGTTTATTACAGCTGAGCTGGTGACTGAAGTTCCTTCATAGATCGAATGCTAGGGAAGGTCAAGACAGTAGCGTCAGTCCACTCCTCCCTATGATTTGTCTTCAGGTAGGAGCTGGAATAAACATGATAAGAAGGAATGGAGCATGGGTGGCTCTCTGCAGCAGTGGGTAAAGCATCACTCTTTTAGGTACAGACTTCACAGTGCAGCTGATTTGGGATTATCACACTCCTGTCAGTAAGTAACTCCTCACCAATTCTCTACAAGTAAGCACAATAACAATGGCTCCTCAGCAGGAAATTTGGTGGATTTAAGATTATTTGGACATGGGGACCTAGGAGGAGGGGGCAGATATTCCCTAATTTTTCTTATCTAGGTCAAAAATCATTACTATCATTATCTACATGATCTAAGCTCCATCAAACTTCATTGTGAAAATATAGGAAAATTAAAAGAGCCTTAATTTGCCATTCAGAGGGTCAAATTGAAGTCTCCACTGTGTGACTACATGAAGGAGAAGAGCCAGACTAAGAGAATGTAGATTCTATTGCACAGTGAAAAAGCGAGGCAGCCTGGGACCTGCAGAGAACTAGACAGGTGACACAGGGGAAGAAGCAAGCCAAGCCAACACAGCTCCAGCTGTGTGGTGATGGGAAAAGTAATCTGCTATGAAACACAATGCAGGTGAAATCTACCTGTGAATTTGTGTCAGACTGTGATTTCTCTGGCAGACAGTCATCAGTGAAGAGGAATCCCATTTTTCTCACTCTATATGACTTGGATGACAGTTGTGGGGACCATCCTGAGAGAACACCTGGTGTTTAAAACTGTGTTTCTCTGAAGACTTGGGGATACTGACAACACAAATCAAGGAGTCTGTTGTAGGCTGCAATAACCTCAGGATGAGAGAAAGCTGGTAGGCAGCTGAGGAGAGCAGTTGGCTGGACACTGACAAACTAAACCTGAAGTAATCAAGAGGCTTGGCTCAGCCAATGAAGCACAAGGGAGAGAGAGTTCATCACCAGTGTCTCAGAATTGTTTTTATTAACTGAGCCTGAGTCTAGCGTTTGACATCCCTGAATCTGAGTGCAGTGGATGGAGCAACTTCTGCTGCCTCTTATTTGTCATTAACTACTATAGACCTGAGAACTCTACAGCTCCAACTGCCTATTTGATATCCATAAATTTGCTGTGCGCAGAGGTAATGCAGGAGGAAATCTTTGTTTTTTTGTATTTATTTTATTTTATTTATTTTATGTGTATAAATGTACTGTCTGCATGTAGGTTTGTGTACCCATGTCATGCAATGCCACGGAGGTCAGAAGAGGGCGTCGGATTCCCCTGGAACTGGAGTTCTCCTGCAATTGGAGTTACAGATGGTTCTCAGCTGCCATGTGGGTACTGGGGATTGAACCCGGGTCCTCTGCAAGAGCAGTCGGTGCTCTTAACTGCTAGGCCATCTCTCCAGCCCAGCAGGAGGAAATCTTTGTACTCAGAGTTTTACTTCATCATATTTAAATTTAATGGCTGAGAGGTTGGTTCAGCTGGTAAAGTGCTTTCTGCTAAGCCTGAAGAACTGCTTTTGGGGAGTGCACAGTTTTTAGATCAGGGACTTACCAGGATCACCTGAAACACAGGTAGGAGCCTGGTGCTTCAGCCAGGCAGATTTTTAGGATAGATCTACTCCTGGGTTGTTGGTTGATTGATTCGTTGGTTGGATAGCTAAATCTTTGTCTTGCAAGGCTGGTGGGGAGGAGTTGCCCTGCTAGGTGGAATTACAGGTGGACCTGTTAAATCCTTGTCTGGTGTGGCTGTTGGGGCAGAGTTGCCCTTGTATCTGGTATTAAAAGTGGGCCTGTTGCCACTGTGAGACGTGAGTGTGCAGTGGCTAGATCAGGGACTTTCCAGCACCACCTGAAGCACAGAGTACCCCCCCCTCCCACCAACTGGAATTGCTGAGATAGTGTCCAAGTGGATTTTTTGGAGAACCTTCAGAACAGAAAGGGAAGAGTGACTATATAAACTTCCAATATATAAACAAAATTGAAAGCCTGAAACCTAGACAAGTCAACACTCTGTAAACAAGTAGGGAGGAAAAAAGCATCTGAAGGATGCTAGCAAACAAGCCTTCAACACAGTGAAAGGCATTTGTGATTTGAATTGGAATACAGGCAAAAAAGGGAAACCCACATGCCAGGGTTATGATGAATGGACAGCATGGGAAAGGTGCAGGATAATTCCACACCAAGCTCTATCAACCCTGTAGGAGATTGCTATGGTGGGATCCCCCTGGGGTTGACCCAAGAAACATATCTCAGAGGAAAAAATTGAAGACCTATTCAGAGAAATTAAAGAATATAAAGAACAAGTCAGAGAACTAAAGAGAGAGAATGAAAAACTCAAGAAGGACCTAGAGAGAGACAATGACCAACTTCAGAAAGAACTAGAGGGAGAAAATGAAAATCTCTGGAAGTGGAAACACTGAAAAAGGAAGCCAACCAGCAAAGTAAGGAGCACCAGGAAGAGACTTAGAAGCTCCAAAAAGAAATGGAAATAGTAAAGAAATCACAGGATGAAATGAAAAAGGAAATAGAACACTCATACAATCAAGAGGAAATGAATGGAAAAATCCTCAGAAATAGAATGGAGGAAGCAGAACAAAGAAAAAGACCCGGAAGATAACACAGAGTCAACTAAAAATCTCAAATAAAGATTTTGAAAAAATTAAAAATACACAAAAGTGAAACAACCAGGAAATATGGGACACATGAAAAGATCAAACCTCCACATCATAGGAATAAAGGAAGAAGACTCCCAAGAGAATAGTATTGATCAGTTCATCAACAGAATAATGAATGATAATTTTCCCATACTAAAATAGACAAACCCATATAAATACAAGAAGCACATAGAACTCCAAACAGACAAGGTCAGAAAAGAAACTCCCTATGCCATATCATAGTTAAAAGGCTAGATGCCCAAAACAAAGAAAAAATTCTGAAAGACATAAGAGGAAAACAACAAGTCACATATAAGGGGAAACCCATCAGAATTATGATTGACTTCTTGACACAAACCATGAAAGCAAGAAAAACATGGAACAAAGCATTCCCAGTGTTAAAGAACTATAGATGCCAACCCATGTTACTATACCCAGCAAAAATGTTGATTATAGTTGAAGGAGAGAGAAAAAAATCTTCCATGACATAAATAAGATGAAAGAATACATGTCCAGGAAGCCAACCCTGCAGAGAATACTTGAAGCAATTCAAAGGACAGAAGAGAGGAGCAACCATCCCTAAGCACCTAGAAAGAGAAACTAATAAAAGCATAACTGCAGAAGTGGAAACCGAGACTAAAATTGTAATTAGATAATAAGGTGAAAGGAAGCAACATGCCTCTTTCAATTATAACCTTAAATATGAATGGACTAAACTCCCAATCAAAAGACATAGACTGGGAGATTGGATTAGGAAAGAAAACCCATCTCTATGCTGTCTACAAGAAACCCATCTCAATCTCAAGGATAGGCAGCAGCTTAAAGTGCAGGGATGGGAAAAACTATTCCAAGAAAATGGTACCAAAAAGAAACCAGATATTGCTGTTTTAATATCAGACAAAATAGACTTCAAAGTAAAAGAAATCAAAAGAGACAAAGAGGGCCATTACATCTTTATCAAAGGAACAGTTGACCATGAAGACTTCACAATCATGAATATATATGCACCAAACTCTGGTGCACCAAACATTATAAAGACAATTCTCAGGACCTCAAGGCACAGATTAATCCCAGCATACTAATAGTAGGGGACTTCAATACCCCACTAAGTCCTTTGGACAGATCAACAGGACAAAGAATAAACAGAGACATATAAACTGAATGATACAATACATGAAATGGACCTCACAGACATCTATCGAATATTCCACCCAAACACCAGAGAATACATTTTCTACTCAGTACCCCACGGAACATTCTCCATCCTAAGAGGGAAGTTTATAGCCCCTAGTGCCTACAACAAAAATGCAGAAAGAGCACAAGTGAATGATCTGCAGCTAAAAACACTTGAGAGACGACAACAAGTGAACCCTAAATGAAACAGACAGGAAGAAATAACAAAAATCAGAGCAGAAATCAATGAAAGAGAAACAAAGAAAACCATACAGAAAATCAATAAATCCACATGTTCTTTGAGAGAATAAACAAGACAGACCTACCTTTAGCCCAGTTAAGCAAAAGAAAGAAGGAACAACACCAAATCCATAGAATCCATGATGAAAATGGAAATATCACAACAGACAATGGAAAGATCCAGACAATCATACGGGAATACTTCAAAAACCTATATTCTACCAAGTTTGAAAACCTAGAAGAAATGGATGAATATCTGAAATTCTGGGAATCATCAAAGCTCAGACAATAAGAGATCGGCAGACCCATAATATATGAAGAAATTGAAGATGTAATAAGAAAATTCCCAACTAAAAAAAGCCCAGGACCAGATGGTTTCATGGCAGAATTCTATAAAACATTTCAAAAAGACTTAAAACCATTATTACTCAAATTGTTTAGAAGGATGTAAACAGAGGTGATTCTCCCAAATTGTTTCTAATACCAAAACCAGGCAAAGATACAACCAAAAAGGAGAACTATAGACCCACCTCATTAATGAACACAGATGCAAAACTTCTAAACAGGATACTTGCTAATCACATACAAATCCACATCAAGAAGATCATCCTTCATGACCAGGTTGGTTTCATACCAGAAATGCAGGGATGTTTCAACATACGAAAATCAATAATTATCATCAAACATATAAATGGACTGAAAGACAAAAACAACACGATAATCTCAATTGATGTGGAAAAAGCCTTTGACAAAATCCAGCATCCCTTCATGCTTAAAGTCCTAGAGGGATTTGGATTGGAGGGATCATTTCTCAAGGTAATGAAATCCATATACAGGAAAGCCACAGCCAATATCATCCTAAATTGGGAAATGACAGAAGCATTCCCTGTGAAGGTAGGAACTCAACAAGGCTGTCCCTGTCACCACTCCTTTTCAATATAGTACTTGAAACACTTGTAAGTCTCTGTACACAGTGCTCATGTCAGGGCCTTTCTTCCTAAGGCCACCTGAAGCACAGATAATAGCCCGACACATCAGACAGGTAGATTTTAGGATAGATCGACTCTTGGGTTGCTGGATAATTGATTCGCTGGTTTGTGACAGGGGTGCCATGGCCCTGCCTGCTTGGAAATAAACACTAAACCCTTGTAAGGTATGGCTGTCTTGGCTGGGTTGCCCTTTGCCCTTGCAGCCAGCATTAAACCCCGGTCTGGCACCATTGTGAGTCTCTGGGCGAAGTGCTTATGTCAGGGCCTTGCTTGCTAAGACCACCTGGAGCACAGGTAAGAGCCAGGCACTTCAGGCAGGTACCAGGGTGCAGGCTAAGTCAGGGATTTCCCCACCCCCACAGAAGAGATGGATGAATATCTGAAATCCTGGGAATCACCAAAGCTTAATCAAGAAGAGATCGACAGCTTAAATAGACCAATAATATATGAAGAAATTGAATATGAAAGCTTCCCAACCAAAAATCACCAGGCCCAGTTGGTTTCACAACAGAATTCTATAAAATATTTCAAGAAGACTTACAGCCATTACTATTCAAGTTGTTTAGAAGGATACAAACAGAGGGAATTCTCCCAAGTTCCTTCTATGAAGCCAGTATCACTCTATTACCAAAACTAGACAAAGATACAACCAAAAAGGAGAACTATAGACCCATTTCATTAATGAACACAGATGCAAAAATTCTAAATAAAATACTTGCAAATCGCATACAGACCCACATCAAGAAGATCATCCATCATGACCAAGTTGGATTCATACCAGAAATACAGGGATGTTTCAATATATGAAAATCAATAAATATCATCAAACATATAAATGGACTGAAAGGCAAAAACCACATGATCATCTCAATTGACATGGAAAAAGCCTTTGACAAAATCCAGCATCCATTCATGCTTAAAGTCCTAGAGGGAATTGGATTGGAGGGATCATTCCTCAATGTAATCAAAGCCAGATACAGGAAACCAACAGCCAATATCATCGTAAATGGGGAAAAAAGAGAACCACTCCCCCTTAAAGGTAGGAACCTGGCAAGGCTGCCCCCTGTCACCACTCCTTTGCAATATAGTGCTTGTAGCACTTGTTAGGGCAACAAGGCAAGGAAAAGAAATTAAAGGAGTTCTAATTTGAAAAGAGGAAGTCAAGCTATCCCTTTTTGCTGACTATATGATTGTTTACTTAAGAGATGCTAAAAACTCCACCAGAAAACTCCTAGAAATGACTAAGAGCTTCAGTAATGTGACAGGATACAAAATTAATCTAGAAAAATCAGTAGCCTTTCTTTACACCAACAACAAGCAACTGAAAAAGGAATACAAGGAGACCTTCCCACTAACAATAGCCTCAAAAACAATAAAATCCCTAGGAACAAACCTAACCGAAGACACCAAGGATATCTACAACAATAAAATTAAACCCCTGAAGAAGGAAATTGAAGAAGACATCAGAAGATGGAAACACTTCCCATACTCATTGATTGGGAAAATTAACATAGTAAAAATGACCATTCTGCCCAAACTCTTGTGCAGATTTAATGCAATCCCAATTAAAGTCCCCAAAAGTTTCTTCACAGGCTTGGAAAAAATTCCTTAATTTCATTTGGAAAAACAAAAGACCCTGAATAGTCAAAGCAACCCTGTAGGAAAAGAGCAATACAGGGGGGGATCTCTATAGCAGACTTCAAACTATACTACAGGGATATGGATCACCACCTGTAGAAGAATGAAATGACACCCCTATCTCTCGCCCTGTACAAAAGTCAATTCCAGATGTATCAAATTCCTCAACGTGAAACCCAAAACTCTGTGGCCAAAGAAGAAAGACTTGGCAGCAGACTACAAGACATAGGCATAGGAAAAGATTTCCTAAATCAGACAGCAGCTGCACAAGTAATAAGATCAACAATTGACAAATGGGACTTCATTAAACTCAAAAGTTTCTGTACATAAAAAGAAACAATAAAGGAAATGAAGAGAAAACCCAAAGAGTGGGAGGAAATCTTCACAGCAGATACATCTGACAAAGCATTGATTTCCAGAGTGTACAGACTACTCAGAAAACAAAGAAGAAAGAAAACAAACGTATCACTCAAAAGATGGAGCAAAGAACTGAACGGAGACTTCACAGGGGAGGAATTAGAGATGGCTGAGAAACATCTTAAAATCTGAATGTCACTAATAATTAGGGAAACACAAATTAAAACCACTTTAAGATATCATCTCACTTCAATACAACTGGCTAGGATCAAGAAAACAAATATTACCAAGTGCTGGAAAGATTGGGGAAAAGGGGAACACTCATCCATTACTGGTGGGAATGTAAACTTGTACAGCCACTATGGAAAGCAGTGTGGAGAACTCTTGGAAGACTCAAAATGAGCTTGCCATTTGACCCAATCATACCACTTCTGGGTATATTCCCACAAGACTCATCTTACTGCAGAAATACATGCATAGTTATATTTATTGCAGCTCTCTTCACAGTAGCAAAAAGTTGGAACCAACCCAAATGCCCCTCAACTGACGAGTGGATAGAGAAAATGTGGTACATGTACACATTGGAGTTCTACGCAGCAGTAAAGAAAGACAACATCATGAACTATGCAGGTAAATGGATAGAGCTAGAAGATATTATGTTAAGTGAAGTAACACAGTCCCAGGAAATCAAATGATGAATGTTGTCCCTCATCTGTGGATGCTAGCATCAAAAACCCAGTTGTAAATATTTCTTGTGGGTAGGGATGCATATTGGAAAGAACAATAGAAAAGATTACATAAAAATTGACTGAAATGGTGAATCTGGAGAGGTGGGAGGGTTCAGAGAGGGACATGTTTCTATATTCGATTAATGTATATTTAATTCATGTGAGTTTAACAAGTATCCAATTTTGCCTAAACTCTATCTACAAATTATATGGTATTTTAGGACTTAGTAAAAGTAAAAAAATGTCTATATTAAACAACATTGGTTACAAGGCTTTAATAAAAATGGTAATACATTTAAGTTAATTGGAAATATACATTGTTGTCCACATTTGTTTTACTTAAAGTTTGAATAACAATAACTTTGGTATTAACATAAACAAATGCTCTCTATAATTTTTGTGTTATAGAGTATCATCTTGAAACATTCTCTTTTACCTGTAGGACAATTTAACTTAAGGAATGAAGTTTGCTTCCCAAATTAACAACACACAGTCATCCAAAACAGCTTGGGTAAATTTAATGAAATTTACACCTTGATTCCTGCCTATAGGTATGTGTACTTCAACTGCCTTTTTGAGGCTCATGTGTCAAAAAAATAAAAACCTAAAATAAAAAAGGGGAGATGCAGTTATATATTAAACTTTTGTCAAAATATTCAATTTAAATCTTAAAAGTAACTATGGGAAAATATTTGTATGTTCCCATGGGTCAAAATATCACCAACGTAAGGACTAAGAAAGAAAAGATACAGTTTTGCCTTGTGCATGATGTACCAAGAAATACCAGCAGAGAGGTTGGCCCATCTAAACATTAAAAGGAAGAAAAGACTCAGACTGATACAGGCATTGAACATCTCTGTGGATCCTATTTGTAACATCTGTTCATAATGAGTCCTAATGAACCTTACCTTCCAGGTGCTGCAAAGTTTTAATTTGAGAGACTTTCTTATAGCCTTTTCATAGAACAAAGAAAAACATGATAGGAATGAAGTCATTCTCTAACTGTAAATTAGAGCTGACTGTTATAGAGATAATCTCTTATAAAACCGGTATAACTGCTTTCTTTAATTGACTAATAGACATAGGAACTGTGAAAAGGAGTATTCTCTATTCAGAGCCAAATTCAATACTAAAGTCTTTTTAAGCTGTGTAATTTAGCAAAATATATTAATACTGGAGAACTCTGATACCAGCAATGTATTATTCTGCCAAGGAGATATTGGCCAGGGGATCCAAGCCCCCCCCCCCAAAAATGTAAAGGCTTCTTGCCTGCAAACTGGGATAGCTGCAAGAAGAGAGGCAGTAAGGCCCTGCTGTAAAGATCTGATGTAAGCATGGGAAAGATGTATTGACACCTCATTTGCAAGTGTACAGTTGGTCTCTGGAATATCAGAAAGTGTTACCTAAGGCCACTAAACCAATAAAGCAAACACTGGTCTCCTTGAGTCAAGCAAGACTCCTTGAGTCAGCATCAGCTACACCTCACCTGCCTTGAATACTGTGCAGCAGTGGCAGCCATATGTCTGTATATCCCAAATCCAATGGGCTATTAGCTCTCTCCTTGCAGAAATAATTCATGGCTGATGCCACAAGCTTACATCCTCTAGTGGTTAGGAGATGTTATAAGCCACAGTAAGACCTCGTCATCTTTTACAGAAAAGCTATAGTTCATGGATTAGCATACCATCCAAACATCTGTGTCTATACCAAAGTAACCTACCATAATAATTAGTACTGTTTAAATGCCTGTATATCTAGTTGCTTGTGCTTCATTAGTAGGATTGAAAGGTTATTCCTGGACAAACTGTCAACCCATGAAAGGAAAGAGCCTGAACTTATCAGAGTCCAAAGAGACATCTCCAGAGAAAGTAGACTGTTTTGCTTCTCTCCCACCTGTGCCCCTTTTCTAAACCAAGGGATCAATCTGCAGAAGAGGGGGTATGGTAGAATGTAAGGGGTGTGATTGGGGTGAATCGTGAAACTACAGCAATATAGACTGGACACTTATTTGATCAAAATGATTGTACATACAAGCCCCTCCAGCTGGATGGTAGGAGCCTTGGGCTGTGTGAGTTTGGGCATAGTTACTTGCAAATTGGTTTTACATGAAGTATGCTTGTACTCATAACTTATTACTTATTGTTAAAAAATGAAATAAAAAGTTTAATCTATACCCCAATGGAAAAAATCAACAAATGAATCACTCAAAAGATGGAGCAAAGATCTGAACAGAGACTTCACAAATGGGGAATTACTGATGGCTGAGAATCATCTTAAAATGTGTTCAACGTCGCTAATAATTAAGGAAATGCAAATTAAAACCACTTTATCATATCATTTCACTCCAATAAGTCTGGATATAATCAAGAAAACAAATCATACCAAGTGCTGGAGAGTTTGTGTGGGGAAAGGGGAACACTCATCCATTGTTGGTGGGAATGTAAACTTGTATAGCCACTATGGAAAGCAGTGTGGAGAACCCTTGGAAGACTCAAAATGAGCTTACCACCTGACCCAGTTATACCACTCCTTGGTATATACCCACAAGACTCTTCTTACCACAGAGGTACATGCACAACTATGTTTATTGCAGCTCTGTTCACAATTGCAAAAAAGCTAGAACCAACCCAAATGCCTCTCAATTGACAAGTGGATAGAGAAAATGTGGCACTTCTACACAATGGAGATCTATGCAGCAGTAAAAAAAGGCATCACAAAACTACATGCGGACAGTACATTCATAGACATACAAAAACACATAAAAATTAAAATAATATTAAAAAATTAAAAAAAGACATCATAAACTTTGCAAGTAAATGGATGGAACTGGAAGATATTATGTTAAGTGAAGTAACATAGTCCCAGAAAAAGCAAAGAATGAATGGTATTCCTCATCTGTGGATGCTAGCACCAATAACCTGTTTATAAACATTTCTTGTTCCGAGTGATGCATATTGGAAAGAACAACACCAAAACCAACAACAGAAATGGCTGCATCAAAGAACTGACTGAAAGGGTGAATCTGGTTGGGTGGGGGTTTGGGTGGGGGACACGAGTCTAGATTCGATTTGTAACATAATCTGGTACAAAAATATATGTAAAACAATAAATTAAAAAAAAAACACGAAAAAAAGAAAAAAAGAACTGCATTTGTTTCCTGGGACATAAAATGTGGAAAGACAGAACTTATTCCTACATGTTGTTCTTTGACCACCACACATAGGTGGTGACATGCACCTGTTCTGTGGCATGCATCTATGTGTTCACATACATATTTAAATAAGTAAATAAATGTAACACAATAAGTAAATCAATGTAATACAATATTAAATGTTTTACTTTTCTCTTCATATATTTAAATTTATTCATGTTTTCATCACTAGACAATCTTCTTAATTTAAATTTTTTCTTTTTGTACCATGTGTGATAGTTTTTGTAGTATCTTGGATTTTTGCCTTAACACCTTTCCCTTTTTCATCTTCTAGAAATTCATCTAATTCCACTTTTGACCTCTTTTACTGATAAATTCCTTTTTCTATCCTCTTGCTTTTTCCCCTCTCAACAGCCTTCCCCACTATTTTTCATCCTTTCTTTAACCTCTTTCTTTGTTCATTTTTCCCTTCTTTACCTCATTCTTTTACTATTTAACTTTATACTGTGTAATTTCTAACCAATTAACATACTTTACATCAGATTTCTCCTTTTATGACTATGGTTGATTGTGTAATGTTGGACTTCAGTCAAGTATAATTATTGTTTCAAAATCTTATATGGTTGATCGTGTTGCTGCTCCAGCAGTTTTCCCCTTCCTCCCTGATTAGGACCAGAAACTGAGCTCTCAGTGTAGCATGTTCTCAGAGAACACTGCCAAATACAAACTGAAGAGATAGCTAAACCAACAGTTGCACAAAGCACAACTAACACCATAGGAACCATGAAAAATCAAGATGCCATGATGTCTTCAGTAGACTAGAACTGCATAATTTATTTATTAATAATTTTTGCCATATTCATACATTACATCGTGATGGTATTTAGATCCCTCCCTTATGTATATCTGCCATTAAGGCACCCACACAATTTTTGTTCATGTCTCTCTCGTCTCTCTCCTCCCTTCTTTCGTGTCTCTCTCTCACTTGTCCATAATAATATATATATATATATATTATATATCTATATATATATATGTATAATTTCTGGCCATACCAGTAAGTCAATAACTCCTCAATTCTTGACATACAGATACTGAAATAAATACAAAGTGTGATAAAGTTTTGAAAGAGTACAAAGCTACTGATCATTCAAAGAGGATGCAGTCTCACCTCACAGATGATTTCAGTCCATGAATTCTGTCCATGATTGGGAAAGGAAAGTTTGTTGTACAGTAGGAAAATGTGAGAAAGTAGAGAGGGAATATTGGTAGTACAAATGGGAAAGTTGGAAGAAAAGTTCATCCAAGAAATAAGATATTTTGCCAAAAAACTAGAATCTTTGGAACTGAAAAGTCTTTGAATCAAATAAAAAAAGTAGTTTTGAGCATCACTAATAGAAGAAATAATATCAGGATTGGACGACAAGGATGATAAAACACAACACTAAATCTTGATTGGAGAAAAACCTAACCACATGACCTCATTGTCCACAATCTCTGAGAAATTATCAGACGACAAGAACTGAGAAGTCATATGTAGAAACAGCAGTTCAGGTAAAATATATAAAGGTCTCGGGAATATTCAATGACCAGTGAATTTCCCAAATATAAAGAAAGAAATAGATATGTAAATAAAAAGACATTTAGAATTTTAAATAGACATCAACAAAGAAGCTTTTTTCCCAAGACATATTATAGTCAATACATCAAAAATACAAGCCAAAGAAACAATATCAAATCATCCATGGGGAAAACAAAAGCAAAAAACAACAACAAAAAACTTGTTCACCTATAGGGCAGGCAAGCCAGAATAATAGATCTCTCAAGGGAAACCAAGTCAGGGAAGCATGGGTTATTATATTTCAAGCCCTGACATTAAGTAACTGACAACAAAAATTGCTATATAAAAATAGCTACCTTTTCAAATGGATGAACCAAGAAGGACATTTCAAGAACTGCACAAGCCAAGGAAGTCCATTCCCAACAAGTCAGCCGTGTGGTGACACGTAGGCTAAGAGGAGGAAGAAATAGCATCACAATCACAAAATACTCACAATAATACAGGTTTGCATTAAGTAGGATGTACCAAAAAGTGGCAATGGAAAGGCTGACCCGTCTGAACATTCAAGGAAGAAAAGCCTCAGATTGCCATAAACATCGAACCCCTCTGTGGATCCTACATGTAACAACTAGTTATAATGAGCCCTAATGAAACTTACCTTCTAGGTGCCATAAAGGTTCTGATATGAGAGACTTTCTTGCCTTCCCCCCCATAGAACAAGGAGAAATATGACAATGATGAGGTCATTCCCCAACTGTAAATTGGAGACAACTATTGTAGAGGTAATCTCTTATAAAACCGGTAAAACTGCTTTCTTTAATTGACTACTAGACATGGGAACTGTGGAAGGGATTACTCTCTGTTCAGAACCAAATATAATACTAAAGTCCTAGGGCTATGCACTCAGGCAAAATATATTAATACAGGAGCTCTGACATCAGCAATGGATTGTTCTACCAGGTGGATGTTGGCCAGGGGATCCAAGGCCCCACAAAAGGTAAGGGCTCCTTGCCTCTAAGTTGGGATACCTACAGGAGGAGAGGCAATAAGACCCTGCTGCCGAAGACCTGACGTTAACATGGGAGGGATGTATTGAGACCACACATGCAAGTGTACAGATGGCCTCTGGAATGCCAGAGAGTGTTACCAAAGGCCACTAAACCAATAAAGCAAATATGGGTCTCCCTGAGTCAAGCAAGACTCCACCGTCAGCACCAGCTACACCTCACCTGCCTGGAAATACTGTGCAGCAGAGGCAGCCATGTGCCTGTATATCCCAAATCTAATTGGCTATTGGCTCTCCCCTTGGAGAAATAACCCATGGCTGATGCCACAAGCTTACATCCTCTACAGGTTAGGAGATGTTATAAGCCACAGTAAGACCCTGTCATATTTAACAGGGGGGAAAATTGTAATTCATGGATTAACATATCCAAACATGTGTCTATGCTAAAGTAACCTACCATAACTATTAGTGCTGCTTAAATACCTATATATCTAATTGCTTGTTCTTCATTAGTAGGATCGAAAGGTTATTCCTGGACAAACTGTCAGCCCATGAAAGGAAACAGCCAGAATTGACCAGAGTCCAAGTCAACAGCTCCAGAGAGAGTGGACTGTTTTACCTCTCATCCACCTGTGCCCCTTTTCTAAGCCTAGGGAACAACCTGCGGAAGAGGGGGCGTGGTAGAATGTAAGGGCTGCGATTGGGGTGAATGGTGAAACTACAGCAATGTAATCTGGACACTCATTTGATCAACTTGATTGAACAAACAACCTGTCACCCCCCACTGGATGGTGGGGCTGTAGGTGTTTGGGCACAACAGCCCCACCATTATATCATTATACTTTCCAAAAATCTGTTTCTTGAAAAATGTCATTCTTGAATATAAAAAATATTAAGTGTTTTTAGTTATCTTATAAATTAGCATTTCCCAGAATATACAATATAATGTATTCTTTTAACATTTGAATTTAAATTAATTTGTGATTTATAAATGCTTGCAAATTTAATGCAAGATTTAATAGACTTGTGATAATTTTTCTACTTATTTGTACTGTATTAAATTATTTTTGTTTTCTCATTTTGTAAATATAATTCCATTTTAATTTTGAGATTACATAAATAAACATTTAATAATTTCATAGAGTCAGTATGCCCAAATTTCCTTGTATAACCCATTGATCCCATGACTATTTAAGTACATTCTTTATATCCATTTCTCCCTTAATAACAACTGTGCATTACTATTCTTCTCTCTCAGGTTCCTTCTTTACCTTTACCTCCCTGTTCCTTTATATTCTCTTGGTTTCTGAACAGCATGAGGACACATATTCACATATAGAACCACAGATGAGGGAGAACATATGTCATTTGTTTTTCTGAGCCTGTGTGACTTTACTTACATAAGAGTTTATAGTCCCATCCACTTACCTGCAAATTTCATGATTTCACATTTATTTTTTATTTTTTATTTTACATGTATGAGTATAGTGCCTGCACGTGTGAAAGCACACCTCTGTTGTGCAAATTTCATGGAGATAGAAGAAGGCATCCTATTCCCCAGGAAATGGAGTTGGATGGTTGATAGCTACCATATGGGTCCTGGGAATGGAACCCAGGTTCTTTTCAAGATCTACTGGTGCTCTTAATTGCTAAGGTCTCTCCAGCCCCTATATTTACCACTGAGTAGAACTCCATTGTGTAAATGTACCACATTTTCATTATCCACTCGTAGGTTGAGGGACACTTAGGGTGCTTCCATCTCTTCATGAAAACAGCAGCAATGAACATGGGTTTATGAGTATTTCTGCAATAAGATGAAGTGTTTGGGTATATATCAACAAGGGGTATAACCAGGTTATTTTTTAATTTTTTAAAGAGTTCTCCACAATACTTTCCATAGGGGCTGCACAAGCTTGCAGTCACACCAGAAGCAAAGAGCTTTTCCCTTTCCCCACATCCACTCCAGCATTTGGTTTCATTTATTCTCTTGATCTTAGCCAAACTGGCTGTTGTAAGATGAAATCTTAAAGTGGTTTTGAATTGCATTTTTGTAACTACCAACAATGTTGAACACTTTTAAGTTGTTTTTTAGCCAATGTTTATTTCTTCTGTTGAGAATTCTCTGTTCAGATCCTTAGTCCATCTTTTACTTGGGTCCCTTGTTTTCTTGATTCTTTGGGTTTTTTTTGTGTTCTTCATATATTCTGTTTTTTTTCTTTTCTTTTTCATTTCATTTTTTTAACAATAAATAATAAGTTATGAGTACAAGCATCCTTCATGTAAAACCAATTTGCAAGCAGGTATGCCCAAACCAACACAGCCTAAGGCTCCCACCATCCAGCTGGAGGGGCTTGTATATACAATCATGTTGACCAAATAAGTGTCCAGTCTATATTGCTGTAGTTTCAAGTTTCACCCCAATTGCAGCCCTTACATTCTACCACACCTCCACTTCCACAGATTGTTCCCTAGGCTTAGAAAAGAGGTACAGGTGGGAGAGAAGCAAAACAGTCTACTTTCTCTGGAGATGTCATTTTGGACTCTGATCAGTTGAGGCTGTTTCATTTCGTGGGTTGACAGTTTGTCCAGGAATAACCTTTTTTTTTTTTTTTTTTTTTTTTTTTCGAGACAGGGTCTCCCTGTAAGCCCCAGCTTTTCCTGGAACTCACTCTGTAGACCTGACTGGCCTTGAACTCACAAAGATCCGCCTGCCTCTGCTCTCCCCAAGTGCTAGGGGTTAAAGGCGTGCAACCACCACGCCTGGCTTAGGAATAACCTTCATTCCTACTAAATGAAGCACAAGCAATTTAGATTATATAGGCATTTAAAACAGTTACTAATAGTATGATGGTAGGTACTTTGGTATAGACACGAGTTGTGGGATGGTATGCTAATCCATGAATTATAGTTTTTCGTAAAAGATGACAAGGTCTTTACTGTGACTTTAACATCTAACCACTAGAGAATGTAAGTTTGTGGCATCAGCCATGAATTATATCCTCCATGGAGAGAGCTAATAGCCAATTAGTTTTGTGATATACAGATATATGGCTGCCACTGCTGCTGACACAGTATTTAGGAGGATGTTGCTGGATGCTGAGGGAGGAGTTCAGTTTCTGCAGGAGATGAATATTTGCTTATTGTTTTAGTGGCTTTGGTAACACTCGCTGGCATTTCCAGAGACCAACTCTACACTTGCAATTGTGGTCTCAGTACATCTTTCCCATGCTTACATCAGATATCTGACAGCAGTGATTTACTGCTTCTCTTCTTGCAGGTATCCCAGTTTACAGGCAAGAAGCCTTTGCATTTTGGTGGGGGCTTGGATCCCCTGGCCAGCATCTCCTTGGCAGAATAATCCATTGCTGATATTAGAGCTCTCCTGTATTAATATATTTTGCTAATTTCCACATCTTAAAAAGACTAGTATTTTATTTGGCTCTGAATAGAGAATACTTTTCACAGTTCCTATGTCTATTAGTCAATTAAAGAAAGCAGTTATACCAGTTTTATAAGAGATTACCTCTATAACAGTCAGCTCTAATTTACAGTTAGTGAATGACTTCATTCCCATCATGTTTTTCTTTGTTCTATGAAAAGGAGGTAAGAGAGTCTCTCATATTAAAACTTTGTGGGACCTGGAAGCTAAGGTTCATTAGAACTCCACAGAGATATTTGATGCCTGTAGCAGTCTGAGGCTTTTCTTCCTTTTAATGTTTAGATGGGCCAACTTCTCTGCTGGTATTTCTTGGTACATCCTGTACAATGCAAAGCTGTATCTTTTCTTTCTCAGCCATTACATTGGTGATGTTTTGACCTGTGGGAACATGCAAATGTTTTCCTATAGTTAGTTTTATGGTTTAAATTGAAAAATTTGACAAAAAGGTTTAATATATAACTGTATCCCCCCTTTTTTATTTTAGGTTTTTATTTTTTTGACTCATGAGTTTATTATTTTTTTATGTGTATGAATGTACTGTCTGCATGTAGGTCTGTGCACCCATGTTGCGCAATGCCGCGGAGATCAGAAGAGGGTATTGGATTTCCCTGGAACTGGAGTTCTCTTGGAATTGGAGTTACAGACTGTTCTCAGCCACCATGTTGGTTCTGGGGATCGAACCCAGGTCCTCTGCAAGAGCAGTCAGTGCTCTTAACCTCTAGGCCATCCTTCCAGTTTTGGATGACTGTAAGTTGTTAATTTGGGAATCAAACTTAATTCCTTAAGTTAAATTATCCTACAATTAAAAGAGAATGTTACAAGATGATACTGTATAACACAAAAATTATAGAGAACATTTGTATATGTTAATCCCAACGTTATTGTTATACAAATTTTAAGTAAAAGAAATGTGAGCAACAATTTATATTTCTAATTAACTTTAATGTATTACCGTTTTTATAAAAACCTTTTAAACAATGTTGTTTAATATAGACATTTTTACTTTTAACAAGTCCTAAAATACCATATAATTTGTAGATAGAGTTTGGGCAAAATTGGATACTTCTTAACTCATATCAATTAAATATACATTAATTGAATATAGACCTGTGTCCCTCTCCCAAACCTCCCACCCGTCCAGATTCACAGATTCAGTCAGTTCTTTATGCAGTCTTTTCTGTTGTTGTTCTTTCCAATATGCATCCCTCCCCACAAGAAATATTTACAACTGGGTTATTGAGGCTAACATCCACAGATGAGGGATAACATTTGCTGTTTGTTTTTCTGGAACTGTGTTACTTCACTTAATATAATATCTTCTAGCTCCATCCATTTACCTGCAAAGTTCATGATGTCTTTCTTTACTGCTGCATAGAACTCCATTGTGTGCATATACCACATTTTCCCTATCCACTCGTCAGTTGAGGGGCATTTGTGTTGGTTTCAACTTTTTGCTATTGTGAACAGAGCTGCAATAATTAAGCTGTGCACGTATTTCTGCAGTAAGATGAGTCTTGTGGGAATATACCCATGAGTGATATGACTGGGTCAAATAGCAAGCTCATTTTGAGTCTTCCCAGAGTTCTCCACATTGCTTTCCATAGTGGCTGTACAAGTTTACATTACCACCAGCAACTGATGAGTGTTTCCCTTTCCCCACAACCTCTCCAGCACTTGGAATCATTTGTTTTCTTGAGCCTAGCCAGTCTTATCGGAGTGAGCTGTTATCTTAAAGTGGTTTTAATTTGCATTTCCCTAATTATTAGTGATGTTGAAGAGTTTTTAAGATGTTTCTCAGCCATCTCTAATTCCTCCACTGTGAAGTCTATTCAGTTCTTTTCTCCATCTTTTGAGTGATATGTTTGTTTTCTTTGTTTTTTGAGTAGTTTGTATACTCTGGAAATCAATTATTTGTCAGATGTATCTGCTGTGAAGGTTCCCCCCCACACTCTTTGGGTTTTCTCTTCACTTCCTTTATTGTTTCTTTTGATGTACAGAAGCTTTTGAGTTTAATGAGGTCCCATTTGTCAATTGTCGATTTTATTTCTTGTGCACCTGCTGTCTGATTTAGGAAGTCTTTTCCCATGCCTATGTCTTTTAGTCTGCTGCCCAGTTTTTCTTCTATCACCTCCAGAGTTTTGGGTTTCACGTTGAGGATTTTGATCCATCTGGAATTGACTTTTGTACAGGGTGAGAGGTAGGGGGTTAATTTCATTCTTCTACAGGTGGTAATCCAGTTTTCCCATCACCACTTGCTGAAGATGCTGTATTTCCTCCATAATGTCTTCTTGGCCCCCTTGTCAAATATGAAGTGGCTGGAATTGTATGTACTCAGGTTTGGAACTTCAGTTTTGTTCCATTGGTCAACAGGTCTGTTTTTGTGCCAGTACCAAACTGTTTTTATGACTATAGCCCTATAGTATAGTTTGAAGTCTGGTTTAGCGAACCCCCTGTATTGCTCTTTTCACTCAGAGTTGCTTTGGCAATTCAGGGTGTTTTGTTTTTCCAAATGAAATTAAAGATTTTTTTCCCAAGCCTGTGAAGAAAATCTTGGGGATTTTAATTGTGATTGCACTAAATTTGTACAAGAGTTTGGGTAGAATGGTCATTTTTACTATATTAATTTTCCCAATCCATGAGCATGGGAGGTTTTTCCATCTTCTGATGTCTTCTTCAATTTCCTTCTTCAGGGGTTTAAAATTTTTGTTGTAGAGATCCTTCATGTCTTAAGTTAGGTTTGTTACTAGGTATTTTATTGTTTTTGAGGCAATTGTGAGTGGGAAGGTCTCCTCGTATTCCTTCTTCAGTTGCTTATTGTTGGTGTAAAGAAAGGCTACTGATTTTTCTTTTCTTTTTTTTTTTTTTAAATTTTTATTTATTTCGGTATGTGTATGAATGTACTGTCTGCGTGCAGGTGTGTGCACCCGTGTCGTGCAATGCTGCGGAGGTCAGAAGAGGGTCTCGGATTCCCCTGGAACTGGAGTTCTCCTGGAATTGGAGTTTCAGATGGTTCTCGGCCGCCATGTGGGTGCTGGGGATCGAACCCGGGTCCTCTGCAAGAGCGGTCGGCACTCTTAACCGCTAGGCCATCTCTCCAGCCCCAGATTTTTCTAGATTAATTTTGAATCCTGCCACTTGACTGAAGCTCTTAGTCGTTTCTAGGAGTTTTCTGGTGGAGTTTTTAGCAACCCTTAAGCAAACGATCATATCATCAGCAAGAAAGGATAGCTTGATTCCTCTATTCCAATTAGAACTCTTTTAATTTCCTTTTCTTGGCCTTATTGCCCTATCAAGTGTTTCAAGCACTATATTGAAATGGAGTGGTGTCAGGGGGTAGCCTTGCTGAGTTCCTACCTTTAAGGGAATGCTTATGTTGTTTCCCCATTTAGGATGGTATTGGCTTTTGGTTTCCTGTATATGGCTTTGATTACATTGAGGAAAGATCCCTCCAATCCAATTCCCTCTAGTACTTTAAGCATGAAGGGATGCTGGATTTTGTCAAAGGTTATTTCTGCATCAATTGAGATGATCGTGTGGTTTGTGTCTTTCAGTCCATTTATATGTTCGATGATATTTATTGATTTTCATATATTGAACCATCGCTTCATTTCTGGTATGAATCCAACTTGGTCATGATGGATGATCTTGATGTGGGTCCATATGCGATTTGTAAGTATTTTATTTAGAATTTTTGCATCCGTGTTCATTAATGAAATGGGTCTGTAGTTCTCCCTTTTGGTTGTATCTTTGCCTGATTTTTGGTAATAGAGTGATGCTGGCTTCATATAATGAATTTGGGAGAATTCCCTCTGTTTGTATCATTCTAAACGACTTGAGGAGTAATGGTTGTACGTCTTTTTGACATATTTTATAGACTTCTGCCATGAAACCATCTAGGCCTGGTCTTTTTTGGGTTGGGAGGCTTCTTATTACATCGTCAATTTCTTCATATATTATTGATCTATTTAAGTTGTAGATATCTTCTTTGTTGGGCTTTGGTGATTCCCAGGATTTCAGATATTCCTCAATTTCTTCTAGTTTTTCAAACTTAGTGGAGTATAGGTTTTTGAAGTACTCCTGTATGATTGTCTGGATCTTTTCATTGTCTGTTGTGATATTTCCCCTTTCATCCCAGATTCTATTGATTTGGAGTTGCTCTTTCTTTCTTTTGGTTAACTGGGCTAAGGTCTGTCTATCTAGTTTATTCTCTCAAGGAACCAACTTTTGTGTTCATTGACTTTTGGTATAGTTTTATTTGTTTCTCTTTCATTGATTTCTGCTCTGATTTTTGTTATTTCTTCTTGTCTGCTGCGTTTAGGATTTATTTGTTGTTGTCTCTCAAGTGTTTTTAGCTGCAGTGATAGATAGTTCATTTGTGTTCTTTCTGTTTTTTTGATGTTGGCACTTAGAGCTATAAACTTCCCTCTTAGGACTGCTTTTAAAGTGTCCCATAGGTTTCGTTGTCTTGTATTATCATTATCATTCAGTTCCAGGAATGTTTTTATTTCTTTCTTTATTTCTTCCTTGACCCATTCATTATTCAGGAGAGTGTTGTTTAGTCTCCATGTGTTCTTGTATGTTGTAGAGCTTATACTGGTGTTGATATTTAGTTTTATTGCATTGTGGTCTGATAGAATGCATGGGATTATTTCAATCTTTTTGTATTTGTTGAGTTTGTTTCCTGTGTCCCAGTATATGGTCTATTTTGGAGAATGTTCCATGGGGTGCTGAGTAGAAAGGGTATTCTCTGGTATTTGGGTGGAATAATCAACAGATGGCTGTGGGGTCCATTTGGTGTGTTGTATCATTCAGTTCAGATGTCTCTCTGTTTATTCTTTGTTCTGTTGTCTGTCTAAAGGACTTAGTGGGGTACCAAAGTCCCCCAATATTAGTGTGTGGAGTTTAATCTGTGCCTTGAGATCCTGAAGAATTGTCTTTATAAAGTTTGGTGCACCAGAGTTTGGTGCATATGTATTCATGATTGTGAGATCTTCATCGTCAATTTTTCCTTTAATAAAGATATAATGGCCCTCTTTGTCTCTTTTGATTTCTTTTGCTTTGAAGCCTATTTTGTGTGATATTAAAATAGCAACGCCTGATTTCTTTTTGGTACCATTTGCTTGGAATATTTTTCCATCCCTTCACCTTAAGTTGGTGCCTATCCTTTAAATTGAGATGGGTTTCTTGTAGACAGCATATAGATGGGTTTTGTTTCCTAATCCATTCTCCCAGTCTATGTCTTTTGATTGGGGAGTTTAGTCCATTAATATTTAAGGTTATGATTGAAAGATGTATGTTGCTTCCTTTCACCTTATTATCAATTTGGATTTTTAGTCTCTGATTCTACTTCTGTGGTTATGTTTTTATTAGTTTCTTTTCCTAGGTGCTTGGGGATATTTGCTCTTCTCTTCCGCCCTTTGAATTGCTTCCAGTATTTTCTGAAGAGTTGGTTTTCCAGACATGTTTTCTACCATCTTGTTTATATCATGGACGATTTTTCTCTCTCCAACTATAATCGACATTTTTGCTGTGTATATTATTCTGGGTTGGCCTCCATAGTCCTTTAACACTGGGAATGCTTTGCTCCATGTTCTTCTTGATTTCATGGTTTGCACAGAGAAGTAAGATGTAATTCTGATGGGTTTCCCTTTGTATGTGACTTGTTTTTCTTTTGTAGCTTTCAGAACCTTGTCTGTTTTGGGTGTCTAGTATTTTAACGGTGATGTGGTGTGGGGAGTTTAATTTCTGATCTTGTCTATTTGGAGTTTTATGTACTTCTTGTATTTGTATGGGTTTGTCTATTTTTAGTTTGGGGAAATTTTCATCTATTATTCTGTTGAAGATCTGATCAATACTATTATTTTGAGATTCTTCTTTCACTATTCATTTTTTTATTTAAAATTTTTTTTATTATTTATTTTTTTGTATGTGTATGAATGTATTGTCTGCATGCAGGTCTGTGCAGCTGTGTCGTGCAATGCCGTGGAGGTCAGAAGAGGGTCTCAGATTCCCCTGGAACTGGAGTTCTCCTAGAACTGGAGTTACAGACGGTTCTTAGCCACCATGTGGGTGCTGGGGATCGAACCCGGGTCCTCTGCAAGAGCATCAGTGCTCTTAACTGCTAGGCTATCTCTCCAGCCCCTCCTTTCACTATTCTTATGATGTGGAGGTTTGATCTTTTCATAGTGTCCCATATTTCCTCTTATTTTATTTATTTATTTATTTTTGGTCTTTTCAAGACAGGGTCTCCCTGTAGCTCCAGCTGTCCTGGAACTCGCTCTGTAGACCAGGCTGGCCTTGAACTCACAAAGATCCGCCTGCCTCTGCCTCCCAAGTGCTAGGATTAAAGGCATCTGCCACCATGCCCAGACATATTTCCCGTTATTATTTATTTATTTATTTAATTTTAAAGATTTTTAAATTTATTTTCGCATGTGTATGAGTGTACTATCTGCATGAAGGTTTGTGCACCCGTGTCGTGCAATGCTTCAGAGGTCAGAAGAGGGTGTCAGATTCCCCTGCAACTGGAGCTCTGGAATTGGAGTTATAGACGGTTCTCAGCTGCCGTGTGGGTGCTGGGGATCAAACCTGGGTCCTCTGAAAGAGCAGTCGATGCTCTTAACCACTAGGCCATCTCTCCAGCCCCATTTCCTGTTATTTTAAAGGAAGTGTTTCAAACATATCAATTGGTAACACATGGAAATTGGGTATTTTAAACTGGATGTTACAGAATGGGAAAAATGCATGGAGAAGCTAAGTCCAAGGCTATGGTTGTCTGCATTCATGGAAGGTACATTTCAAAAGGAATGAATGAGAGCTTGAGCAGCATAGGCAGGCACAGAAGGAGGGTCTGTCAGCCCGCTTCTGGCTGCTGTAATCATGTGTCCAGGGATGAGAGGAGTAGCTGTGTTCTCTACAGAAGGCAGATGAGTGTGGAGCCTCAGGCAGCAGTAGCTTCTTTCACAGCAGAATCAGTAGCGCTATTTATGGACCATTTCTAGATGCTCTGCCTTGAGCCTGAGTGGGAGCAGTTCAGCATTTTATAAGGAATAATTCTGTGTAGATTAGGTGTAGAATTTGTAACCAAGAATCACATCCAATTGACACTCAGAATATTAACTCACAACCTTTAGTTGTTTATTGTAATATTTTCTTAGAGGAGCTCCCATAAAAGACCAAAATGGAAACCTCTAGGTCAGAAATAGACAAGTGGCATAAGCACTGCAATTTCATCAGGTTTCTGTTCTCACTCTTGGTGAAAACGGAGGAGAGTGAGATTATCTTCTAGTCTTTCAGATGTTCTTTCCTCAGGCTTGAATAGATTCTCCACATTCATGAAATGAAAACTTGTATGCTGAGCACTGAGAGAGATGTTCTGTAGGAATTCTGAGCTTTCTCTGTTCATGCAGTGGAAGTTCTCTGTTGAAAACTGAAAACTTCGGGGCTGGAGAGATGGCCTAGCGGTTGGGAGCGCCGACCGCTCTTGCAGAGGACCCAGGTTCGATCCCCAGCACCCACATGGCGGCTGAGAACCGTCTGAAACTCCAATTCCAGGAGAACTCCGGTTCCGGGGGATTCTGAGACCCTCTTCTGACCTCCGCGGCATTGCATGACATGGGTGCACAAACTTGCATGCAGACAGTACATTCATACACATACAGAAATAAATAAAATTAAAAAAAAAACTGAGAACTTCATGCACATATGTTGGGCTCTCTGTAGAGTTTCTCCACTCTGTTTCCCTGGCCTCATTCATCTGTATCAACTACACTCTTCCTCAGAAGGGTGGCAAACAAGCCTCCTTAAGTCACAACTACAAACCAAAGTTCATCATAGTGGCAGGGATATAAGGGCGCATCTGGGTTGAAACAAAGTGCAAAGCAAGTCAGCTACAACAAATAGAGCCAGTGTAAGAATTCCAGTGTTAATTTACATAATCAGGATTTGAGATGTTAATGGTTTTGTGTTAATTTCAGCTCAAAGAGATCCCAAACAACCAAGGCAATCCACCCATTCCCCAAAATTCAATCTTTTATGAAATTCAAATATTTTATAGCATCGTTTTTGAACATAATATTTCAAGAGTAAATTTATCATATAATGAACCATGTCATCTGTCTCAGAGCTGATCCCCATTTAAAAATGTATTCTTTGTGGGACTGGAGAGATGGCTCAGTGGTTAAGAGCACCAACTGCACTTGCAGAGGACCTGGGATTGATTCCCAGCACCCACATGGCGGCTGAGAACCGTCTTTAACACCAGTTCCAGGGGAATCTGACGCCCTCTTCTGATCTCCACACCATTGCATGACACAGGTGCACCAACCTATATGCAGACAGTACACTCATAAGCATAAAATAATAATAAAAAATTAAAAATGTATTCTTTGTAAGGTTCATAAAAGTATAAAATGTGCCATCAATATATTTACCCCTCATTCCCCACTACAACTGTTCCCAGGACTCCCCATGTCACTTACTTCCAATATCATGTGTAAATGCATGCATTTATTTCTTTATTTAACCCTGTCAGTCCAGTTAGTGCTGTCTATGTGCTCATCAGCATAGGGTCAATCACTTGGGCATGCAGAATCCATGAGTGGCCACATAACACAGTGACTCCCCATCTCCTAGAAGCCAATGCTCCTGTACTAAGCGTTCTTAATCCTGCATCCTGGCATTTTTTACTGATTTGATCTTCTAGATGTCTTGTGCAGCTGACCAGCATTTCTGTGAGTTCATGTGAGCAACAGTCATGTTGTGCCCCGAGGCTGCATATCACAGCACTCTATCCATCCTCCAGCTCTTACACTCTTTACACCCCATCTTCCACAATGTTCCCTGAGTTTTGGTAAAGGAGGATTGATCTAGATGTTCCATCTATGACTGAACACTCACAGACACACATTCTCAGTTCTTTGATCAATAATGTGTCTCTGCACTACTCAAAATTATTTTTTTACATAATCTAATTTTTCATATTTGATATTTAGAGTATTAGCTCCTTATAGTCCAATTACAAAGTGCAGCAAAATTTAGGGTAAACAGAAAATCTTACATTACCATTGCTTTGATTACTGGAAATCTGAAATAATATCTCAGTGTAGCCATTTCATAGCAACAATTTTTCCAAAGGCACTTCAAATCCTTAGTCACAAATTCAGTTTATAATAAGTCAATAATGAATCCAGGTCTTGCTGAACAGAATCCAGTTTGATCTCTGAACCCTTGGCTGTGGTGTCCCATGTACAACAATGTGAGAACCTGGAGTTCTCATATAGAGTAAGAAATAAAAAGAAGAGAAACACTCTGAGAAAGCCTCGTTCTACTTAAAGAAGGCTGTCTTCTGGACATACAGGACTATCTCACTGTTGTCTGGATATGACAGGGCTATCTCACTGTTGTCTGGACACGACAGGGCTATCTCACAGTTGTCTGGACATGGCAGGGCTATTTCACTCTTGAGCTCACAGTAGTTATAGTTAGCTACACAAGATGAAGCCAGTGAAAACTCATTCACAGATGGTAGAGTAGATCTCCAGTCCCATTCCTTGCTGACCAGCTACTGACAGTTGAGAGATGCTGTGGGAGGGAGAGTCATTCTTGCCTTATGTTGAGACCACAGGTAGTCTTCCCACATTCCATTGGATGGTCCCAATCCCCATGCATATGTGGGCAGCAATAACCAGACATAGTGAGGATCATAATTACAAAAAGGGGAAGTAATGAAGTTAGGATGAGGATGTGTTGGGAAAATACTGATATGTTTACTGGAAATGAGGGGTTGGAGAGGGTCATATTTAATGACATAAATATAAGAAATTGTCAACATAGAGAAAAACTATAAAAAGAAACGATTGATATAATTAATCTCCTTAAACACCATTTAGAAATAGGAGAAGTAGGCCAGCTGAAGGTGCTTAGTGGATAAAGCTCTGGCCATAGAAGCTTGAGTTCTCAAGTTTGATTGGTGGAGGTCATGTCATCAGGCAGGCATGGCAGCTGCCTACAATCCTAGCATGCTGGAGGCAGAGACAGTGGAGGACCAGGGCAGGATGGATTGCTACAGTAGTCAAATCATCAAGCTCTGCATTCAACTGGGAGAGCCTGCCTCAATAAGGAAAGTAGAGAGCAAGCGAGGAAGACCTCCACTGTCACATTGGGCACAGAGACACTCCCATATACCCATGTCTCTGTACACAAATGTGCATAAATAAACATGGACACACACAGACACCAAATCATGCACACATTCAAATGAAATGAAATGAAATGAAAAACAAAGCACACAAGTAGATAAAATTCCTTTTTCAGTTTACACCACTGGCTAGAAATGATTCTTGAGGAAAGCTTTGACTTTTGTTCTACATAGAAACAATACTGAAGAATGACAGTCTATTTACTATAGTGTCCAAAATGTTAAAGAGATTTTAAAAGTCACACCTTAGAGGGTCCGGCGCCTAGTGGTCTGCACCTCTGTGCGGGCTGCGGGGAAGTTACCTGGGCAAGCATCTGCCGCAGGTAGGGGGTCGTGGGTGGGACCGCCCTACATCTTTCTTTCGTGCCAGGGCCAGAGGGTCCGGCGCCTAGTGGTCTGCACCTCTGTGCAGGCTGTGGGGAAGTTACCTGGGCAAGCATCTGCCGCAGGTAGGGGGTTGTGGGCGGGACCGCCCTACGTCTTTCTTTCGTGCTGGGGCCAGAGGGTCCAGTGCCTACTGGTCTGCACCTCTGTGCGGGCCACGGGGAAGTTACCTGGGCAAGCGTCTGCTGCAGGTAGGGGGTCGTGGGCGGGACCGCCCTACGTCTTTCTTTCGTGCCGGGGCCAGAGGGTCTGGCGCCTAGTTGTCTGCACCTTTGTGTGGCCTGCGGGGAAGTTACCTGGGCAAGCGTCTGCCGCAGGTAGGGGGTCGTGGGCGGGACCGCCCTATGTCTTTCTTTCATGCTGGGGCCCGAGGGTCCAGCGCCTAGTGGTCTGTAACTTTGTGCGGGCTGCTGGGCGCGGGCTAGGTCAGGCATATCCCCGCCCCCCCCCAAGATTGGTGAGAATCCAAGTGGACCTTTTCTTGGAGAACCTTCAGAACAAGAAAAGAGTGGCATACAAGATTGAAAACTAGACAAGTCAATACTCCATAAACAAGGAGGAGGAAAGGGGGAAAAATCATCTAAAGGAGGAAAGTAAAACCATCCCCTAACATAGTGAAAAGGTATTTGTGATCTGAACCACAAAAGGGAAGCCCACATGCCAGGAACACGACGAAGGGACAGCATGGGAAAGGCACAGGAAAAACCTGAATCAAGTGCTACCAAACCAGCAGGAGAAAGCTACATGGGAACCCCTTGGAGGAGACCCAAGGAACAGATCTTAGAGGAATAATTGCAGACATATGCAGAGAAATTAAAGAACATAAAGAGGAATTCAGAGAACTAAAGAAAGAAAATGAAAAACTCAAAAAGGACCTAGAGGGATACAACGACAAACATCAGAAAGAACTAAAGGAACAGTTTGACAAACTCCAGAAAGAACTAGAGGGAGAAAAAAATAAAGAATACAGAGAACTAAAGAGAGAGAACGAAAAACTCAAAAAGGACCTAGAGGGATACAATGACAAACTTCGGAAAGAACTAAAGGAACAGACCGACAAACTCCACAAAGAACTAGAGGGAGAAAAAAACAAACTCCGAAAGGAAGTAGAAACACTGAAAAAGGAAGCCAACCAACGAAGTAAGGAGCACCAAGAAGAGATTGAGAAGCACCAAGAAGAGATTGAGAAGCTCAAAAAGGAAATGGAAGTACTAAAGAAAACACAGGATGAAACGAAAAAGGA
>VZQC01000911.1:2354918-2436559 GCA_009823505.1 Rhizomys pruinosus | reverse complement strand
ACCCCCCGCTGGAAGGTGGGGCTGTGGGGGTTTGGGCACAACAGCCTGCAAATTGGTTTTACATGAAGGATGCTTGTACTCATAGATTATCACTTATAGCTAAAAAATGGAAAAAAAACTGAGAGAAATATGCAGGACAGTTATGGCAGAATGCATGATCTCGGTTGGGGTGGGGTGGGACGGAAGGGAAAGGGAAATATGCCTGAACTGAATTGGAAAATGATGTATGAAATGCACAAAGCATCAATAAAAAAATGTTAAAAAAATAAAAGTCACACCTTGAAGCATAAATTGTCCAGAACATGAAATTTCTATTTGAAAAAAAGTATAAATTCCAGAGCATGACCTTTATATTTGTATTTTCATATGGAAATGTATTAAGTCTGAGGGAAGGAGATTTTCTAACACTTTTTTTTGGTCCTTTTGAAACAGGGTCTCCCTGCAGTTTTAGCTGTCCTGGAACTCGCTATGTAAACCAGGCTGGACTTGAACTAATACAGATCTGCCTGCCTCTGCCTCCCACGTGCTAGGATTAAGGGCAAGGGTTAGCACGCATGGGCATCATTTTCAACCATAAAGAATTATACTGGAAACAACAGATATGAGAATATAATAACCCCAAACCATGCTCATATTGGATAAAGGATTGAAGGATCGCATGGTGGTTGATAAGTAGTCTTCTGTAGAGTAAAACTGATGAGGCCAGAGTGACCAATCCCCCTCATTGATTGCCTTGTGGGCCCAGCTCTCTGTTCCTGGAACTCTATGTTATCTAGAAATGGCAGAGTCTTTGTAACGTGTGTTCTCCACAAGCTAAGACTTCTTCAGTAGTGTCCTCTGCATGTTGTTGCAGGCCATGGTGACTTCCCTAGTATTCCTCCCAACACAGACAACAGTTTTCTCACTTAACTCCCCAGAGCATGCTTATATTCACTTGGCTCTTCACACACAGTTACACCCACCAGGTAATTTGCATATCACTCTCATCTGTGCAGGTCTAAGATAAAAGCTCAGCTGTGTTTTTGCCTTGACTGCCCAGGACGCCTCAGTCAGCTTCTCAGAATGAGGTACCCTGCTCAGCTCCTGGGGCTGATGATGCTCTGGATCCCTGGTAAGTACATGTGGAGATGAGGAAGGAGACAGAGGTGGGAATGGGACTCCGGGACAGCTGTGATGGCCATGCATTTGTGGGAGTACAGATCTTATCCCTCAGGATGGGACTGGGAGGCTTATACCTGTGAGGGAAAGGAAGATTTTCAGAACAAACAAGGACCTACACTCTGATGAAAACTCTGTCACTGGTGGAAGGGGAAAGTGTAGGAGAATTCTAGGGGTCTCCCTGAGCTTTGCCAAAATCGTTTATATGTAAAAAGTGTATTATTAGACAAGGGTAAAATGTGACCTACAGGGAATAAAATAAAATGTAAAAAGTCTCATTATATTTGTTCATAACCTGACACTTCTCTCTTATCATAATTTTAGGATCCAGTGGAGAGATTGTGATGACACAGAACCCACTCTCACTGCCTGTTGCTCCTGGAGAGTCTGTCGTCATCTCCTGCACGTCTAGTCAGAGCCTATTACACAGTAATGGAAATACTTATCTGCATTGGCTCCTGCAGAAGCCAGGCCAGTCTCCACAGGGCCTGATCTATGAAGTTTCTAATAGGGAAACTGGGGTCCCAGACAGGTTCAGTGGCAGTGGGTCAGGGATAGATTTCACAATGAAAATCAGCAGAGTAGAGCCTGAGGACATTGGAATTTATTTCTGTGTACAAGGTACACATGATCCTCCCACAGTGATACAGCCCTGAACAAAAACTCCCCTGCTTGGTTTGGCCCAGCTGTGCTCATGAGCTGCTTCTCGGAGCAGCACAGCAGAGTCTCTGAGGCTTTGAAGGAAGAAGAGTTTGAATGACTCAGTAAAGTATGTTGCACATGTTGTATTTGGTGAAATATCTCCTAGATTCTACACTTGGGCAGCTGTAAACTGCTGTTTCCTTGGCAAAATAACAAAAGCAAATGAATGAAGTGGGGCCAAATGCCCTGATGGGAGTTGGGATGAAGAATGTTAACCTGTGTGATTCTGATAATCCTCCTGTCTGGTGCACCCTCAGAGATTAAGTTTTCTGGGCATTGCAGTCACAGTCATGGACTTGACATGAAGTGAGATACATACTCACATGTATACACATTTTTACAATTTCAGTTTGTTTTGGGTGACTTGTTTGATTATTTCTTCTGGTTGAGCAGTCAGAGCATTTAGTATACTTGAAGATTTCAGTTATGTGCTGCTGTTAAGTCACTGCTATACTCTCTTCTCCACATTTGTGACTCTAACTTTCACTTAGAAAACCTCATTCTCTAGGGTGGAAGAAACAAACACTGATATTATCACATAGGAAAATCCATTCTCATTCCTACTTTTCACAAACCTGAAACAAATTTTGTAAATTTACTGAAAAGGAAAAGCCTAGGTTTTTTTTTTTTGTTTGTTTTTTGGCTTTTTTTTGTCTTTTGGAGACAGGGTCTCCCTGTAGCCCCAGCTGTCCTGGAACTCACTCTGTAGGTGAGGTTGGCCTTGAACTCACAAAGATCCGCCTGCCTCTGCCTCCTAAGTGCTAGGATTGAAGGCGTGCACCACTATACCTGGTGGAAAAGCTTAGTTTTAAAGGTTTAGATGAGTCTCCAACACAGCATTTTTTTTTATTGGTGCTTTGTACATTTCATACATCATTTTCCAATTCAGATCAGGCATATTTCCCTTTCCCTTCCCCCCTACCCCCACCCCATCCCAGATCATGCATTTTGCCATAACTGTCCTGCATCTTTCTCTCAGGTTTTTTTTTTTTCATTTTTAGCATAAGTGATAATCCTATGATACAGCATCTTATATGTAAACACCAATTTGCAGGCTGTTGTGCCCAAACCCTGCAGCACCCTGTGCCACTTCCAGCGGGGGGTGAGGGGTTGTATGTCAATCAGGTTGATCAAATCGAGTGGTCCAGACTACATTGCTGAGTTTCACCTTTCACCCCAATCGCAGCCCTTACAATTCTACCCCACGCCCCTCTTCTGCAGATTGATTGCCTGGCTTAGAAAGTGGGCAACAGGTGGATGGAAGCTAGAAACAGTCCACTCTTCTGGCAGCCGTTGTCTTGGACTCTGGTCAAGGTATTCTGGCTGTTTTCCTTTATGGGCTGACAGTTTGTCCAGGAAAATCCTTTCATCCTCTAATGAAAGCACAAAGCACATTAGTTCAGTATAGGTATTTAAGCAGCACATTAATAAGTTATGGTGGTTACTTTGGTCATAGACACATATGTTTGATGTATATGTTTGATCCATGAATTTCATTTTTCCTGTTAAATATGAATGGTCTTACTTGGTGGCCTTATAACATCTCCTAACCTTAAGAGGAATGTAAGCTTATGTGCATCAGCCCATGAGTTATTCCCCAAGAGAGAGCCAATAGCCAATTAGGTTTGGGATATTCAAGGCATATGGCTGCCCTCTGCTGCACAGTATTTCCAGGCCATGCGGGGTGATACGCTGGTGCTGACAATGGAGTCTTGCTTGACTCAGGAGACCCGTATCTGCTTTATTGGTTATAGTTGCCCTTGGTAACTCTCTGGTTTCAGAGGCCCATCTGTACACTTGCATGTTATGGTCTCAATACATCATCCATGTTAACGTCAGGTCTTTCGGCAGCAGGGCCTATCACCTTCTTCTTGCCAGGTACTCCACAGTTTTAGAGGCAAGGCATCCTTTACTTTGTGGGGCCCTTAGATCCCTCTGTCCAACATCCTTGGTAGAATAATCCATTACTGATGTAGAGCTCCTACGTTATATATATTTTGCTAAGTGATAGCTTAAGGACTTTAGTATTATATTTGGTTCTAAAAGAGATAATCCTTTTCAATTCTTATGTCTATTAGTCAATTAAAGAAGGCAGTTTTACGCGTTTTATAAGGAAAGTTACCTCTATATATTGTCTCCCAATCTTACAGTTGGAGCGACCATCATCATGTCATTTTCTCACTCCTTGTCTCTGGGGGGTGGCAAGAAAGTCTCTCATATCCAAAACCTTCGGCATCATGGAAGGTAATGTTCATTAGGACTCATTATAAAATAGTTGTTACAATGTAGGACCACAGAGGGGTTCAAGTGTTTATAGGCAAAAATCTGAGGCTTATTTTCTTCCTTTCAATGTTCAGATACGGGTCAATCTTTCAGGGGCACGTTTCTAGGTACATCCTACTCAATGCAAAGCGTATTTTTCTCTTCTCTAGCCATCCTAAGTTGGTGAATTTTGTTCTGCTGGGACCCACAAATATTCCATATTCCTGTTTAGGTTTTAAGATGATTGCAAGGTTTGACAAGAAGGTTTCATGTCTACTCTGTACCCCCCATTTTATTTACCATGAATCTACCAAGAAGACAGTTGTATTATAACATAACTATAGCGGTGGAATCAAGGCCAGTTTCATCAAATCTTACTCCTTGGGTTTTTGGGTGAACATATGATTAAACTTGGGAAGCAAAATTAATTTTTACGTTAAATCATCTTAAAGTAAAGAGATGCTACAGTGGTGATACTGTACAACACAGAAATATAGGACACATTGTGTTGTGCCAATCCCAAGTTATTGTTCTACAATTTTTATGTAAAACAAATGTGGCAACAAGCATTTATATCTCCCAAAATTTTAAACTTCAGATGCATTACCGGTTTTATCAGAGTCTGTAAACCAATGTGTTTGATATACACATATTTACTATTTATAAAGTTCCTAAGACACACATGTTCCTGTAGACAGTGTCTAGGCAAAACTGGGTACTTTTTAAACATCATCAATTATATAATATCATCAATCGAATTATACACCCATGTGTCCTCCCCCCCCTCCCCCTTCCCATTCACCATTTCGGTCCGTTTCTGATGCAGTCTTTTGTCTGTTGATTTTTTAACTATGCATCCCTCTCACGAGAAATTTTATATCTCTGGGTATTGGTCAACTAGCATCCCCATATGAGGACACCATTTGTTTTGTTTCGGACCGTGTTACTCACTTAACATATTGTCTTGCTAGCTCTCCATTTACCTGCAAAATTCATCGTGTCGCCATCTACTCGCTGCATAGAATACTTGTACTACAGTAACAACTTCTTTCTATCTATTCCCTCACGTTGGGGGACACCTGGGCCTGTTCAGCTTTTGCTATGTGAAGAGGCTGCAATAAACATAGCTGTGCTTAATATTCCGCAGTAGTAGACTGTGTATGGCAGTATATATCCATGAGTGGTATGACTGGTCAAATGGCGAGGCTCATTTTGAGTCTCTAAGTGGTCTCCACAACTTTTTTCCATAGTGGGCTGTACAGTTTACATTCCCACCAGCAATGGATGTGTTCCACCTTTCCCCACAACCTCTCCAGACTGGTATCATTTTGTTCTATTCCTAGCCAGTCTTATTGGATGGATGATATCTCAAGTGTGGTTTTAATTTGCATTTCCTTAATTATAGCAGGATCGTGAACACTTTTAAAGTGTTTCTCGCAATCTCTAATCCTCGCTTGTAAGTCTCTTTCAGTCTTTCTCCATCTTTTGATGGTTCATTTTTCTTTTTTCTTTGTTTTTTGATAGTTGTTACATTCTGGAATAATGCTTTGTCAGATGTCTGCAAGATGAAGTGTCTCCCATTTGTGGGTTTTCTCTTCACTTCCTTATTGTTTCTTTGATGTACAGAAACTTTTTGAGTTTAATGAGGTCCACATGTCAATTATGTCACTTATTCTTGCAGCAGCTGCTGTCTGATTTAGAAGTCTTTTCTCATCCTATGTCTTGAGTTGCTGCCATTTTTTCTATCCCTTCCAGGTTTGGGGTTTCTTGAGGTCTTTGGTCCATGGAGTTGACTTTTGTACAAGTGAGAGAGGTAGGGGTTTAATTTCATTCTTTCTACAACTGGTGATCCAGTTTGCCAACCACTTGCTGAAGATCTGTCTTTTCTCCATTGTGGTCTTCTTGGCCCCTGTCAAATTGAGGTGGTGTGAAATTGTAATGAAGCTCAGGTTGGACTCTTCAGTCTTTTTCCGTGGTTAACTGGTCTGTTTTTGTGCCAGTACCAGGCTGTTTTATGACTATAGCCCTGTATATAGTTTGAGTCTGGTATAGGATCCCCTGTTATTGCTCTTTTCTCATTGCTTTGCTATTTGGGTCTTTTGTTTTTCCAAATGAAATTAAGGATTTTTTTTCCAAGACTATGAAACCTTGGGGATTTTATTGGTGATTGCTTAAATCTGTACATAGTTTGGGAGGATGGACATTTTAATATATAATTTCCCAATCCATGAGCATGGGATATTTTCCATCTTCTGATGTCTTCCTCAATTTCCTTTTCAGGGGTTTAAAATTTTGTTGTCAAGATTTGTGTCTTGGTTAGTTTTTAGTATTTTGTATTTTGTTTGAGGCTTTTGTGAGTGGGAAGGTCTCCTTGTCCTTCTTCCGTTGTGTGTTGGTGTAAAGAAGGACTACTGATTTTTCTGATTATTTTTATCCTGCCCTTTACCTAAAGCTCTTATCATTTCTAGGATTTCTGGTGAGTCTTAGCTCCCTTAAGGTAACAATCTATCATCAGCAAAAAGGGATAGCTTGACTTCCTCTTTCCACTTAGAAATCCTTTTAACTTCCTTTTCTTGCTTTTATTGCCTAGCAAGGGTTTCCAAGCACTATATTGAAAAGAGTGGTGACAGTGGCAGCCTTACTGTTCCTACTTTAAGGGGAATGCTTCTGTTTTCCCCATTTAGGATGATATGTGCTGTGGGTTCTGTATATGGTTTGATTACATTGAGGAATGATCCTCCAGATCCAATTCCTCCGGACTTTAAACATGAGGATGTATGGCTTGTCAAAGGTTTGTCTGATCAATTGAGATGATGGTTGGGTTTGTCTTTCAAGTCATTTATATGTTTGAACTGTTTATTGATTTTCATATGTGAACCATCCCCTGCATCTCTGTATAATCCCCATGTTGATGGTGTGATGATTTTCTTGAGTGAAGTATGTTGCGATTGCCGATGTTTAGATTTTGCATCTGTGTTCATTAATGGAGATGGGTCTATCTACGTTTCTTTGGTTGAATCTTTCTGGTTTTGGTAAGAGCGTGATGCTGGCTTCATAGAAGGAATTGGAAAAATTCCCTCCTTTTTGTATCCTTCTATACAATTTAAGTAGTAATGGTTGTAATGTCACTTTTTGAAAATTTTACTATAAATTCTGCCAGCTGAAACGTCTGGGACGGGGCTTTTTGTTGGGAGGCGTCTTATTACTCTTCAGATTTCTTCCTGTAGTATTGGTCTTGTTTAGTGTCGATTCTCTTTTGGTTGAGCTTTGGTGATCTCCAGGATTTCAGAATATTCTCCAATTTCTTCTATGGTTTTCCAAACTTAGTAGAATATAAGTTTTTGAAGTAGTCCCATATGATTTCTGGATCTTTTCATTGTCTGTTGTGATATTTCCCCTTTGTGTTCAACAGATTCCTATGATTTGGGTTGTTCCTCTTTCTTTTGGTTACTGGCTAGAAGGTAATGTTCCTATCTTGTTTATTCTCTCAAAGAAAGAACTTTTGGATCATTGATTTTTTGTATGGTTTTCTTTTGTTTCCTATTTCAATTGATCTCCTTGCTCTGATTTTGTTATCTTTTTTCTTGTCTGCTGTTTGGGTTATTTTTTTTCTCTAGTTTTTTCTTTTTTTTTTTTTTTTTTTTTCAGTGTTTCATCATTTGTTTTCTGTTTTTTTTTATGTTGGTGTAGGCACCTAGGGCTATAAACTTCCTCTTAGGACTTGCTTTCTAAGGTCCATAGATTTTGCTGTGTTTGTTTTTCATCGTCCATTTCCAGTTTCAGGAAGTGGTTTTTATTTTCTTCCTATTATTCTCTCCTTGATCCCATTCATTTTGCAGTGGTTTTTGTTCTCATGTCTCTAGCACCTTTCCATGTGTTCCTGTAGGTTGTAGGGTTTTTATTCTGGTTTGATATTGAGTTTTATTGCACTGTGTCTGATGAATGCATGAGATTATTTCATCCTTTTTATATTTGTTGAGTTCTTCCTGCTGTCCCAGTATTTGGGTTCTATTTTTGGGGAATGTTCCATGAGGTGGTCTGATAGAAAAGTGTATTCTCTGTGTTTGGGTGAAATATACGATGACTGTCGTGTGAGTTCAATTGGTGTATTGTTCCATTTAGTTCAGATGTCTCTCTGTTTAATACTTTTGTCCTGTTGATCTGTCTAGGGACTTACTGGGGTATTGAAGTGCCCCTAGTTAATAGTGTGTTGGGTTAATCGTTTGGCCTTGGATCCTGAAAGAATTTGTCTTTGTAAAGTTTGGATGCACGCAAACTCTGGTGCATACATATTTATGATGTGAAATCTTAATCGTAATTGTTCTTTAATTAAACATCGTACCAGCTCCTATTTTGTCTCTTTTGATTTCTTTTGCTTGAAGTCTATTTTGTCTGATACTAGATAGCCACACACCACTCGTTTGTTTATGTACCTTGCTGCTTGAACTACTCTTTCCATTCCCTTCACCTTAGTTAGTGCCTACCTTGAAAATGAGATGGGTTTGTCTTGTAGCACATTTATGATGGGTTCTTGTTTCCTATATCCATTCTCACCAGTCTATGCTTTGATTGGGGAGTTTTAGCCATTAATATTTAAGGTTTAATTGAAAGATGGTATGCCTTCCTATCATTTATTTCCATTTGGGATTTCTTGCCTCTGATTTGCTCACTATGGTCATGTCTTTTATTAGTTTCTTTTCCTAGGGTTTGGGATTGTTGCTCCTTCTTCTGCCCTTGAACTGCTTCAGTATTTATGAAGAGTTGGTTTTCCGACTATGTATATTTATCTTGTTTCTAGTAAGAAGATCTTTCTCTCTCCTTCATATAATCAACATTTTTACCTGGTAAAGGTATCGTGGTTGGCATCCATATGCCCTTAAACACTGGGAAATGCTTGCTCCATGTTCTTTCTTGCTTTCATGGCTTTGAGGCGAGAAGTCAGTTGTAATTCTGTGGGTTCATTCCTTTGTATGTGACTTGTTTTTTTTTGTCCAGCTCAGAATTTTGTCTTTTTTGCGGCATCTAGCATTTTAATATTTTTTTTTTTTTTTTTTTTTTGATATGGCTATGTTGGTCTTGTTTTGTTATCTTGTATGTTTGTCTTATTTTTATGTCTGGTTTGTAGTTAGTTTGGGGAAGATTTTCATTTTATTCTGTTGAGATCTGATCACTACTATTCTTCTTGAGAATTCCTTCTCCTTCTTTCCTATGATGCAGAAGTTTGACTCTTTTATTAGTGTCCCATATTTCCTGGTTGTTCCACTTTTGGTATTTTAAATTTTCTAAATTTTATTGAGCTTTTCTAATGTCAGTGTTTTCCAGATCTGATATTCTTTGTTTTGCTTCCTCATTCAACTCTGAGGCTTTTCCTTTCCTTCTCTCTCTTGCTTGAATGTGTTGTCTAAATTCCTTTTTTCGTTTCTTCCGTGTTTTCTTTAGTACTCTCCATTCCTTTTTGAGTTCTCATAACTCTTTGGTGCTTATTCAATCTCTTCTTGTGGCTCCTTACTTCGTTGTTGCGCTCTTTTTCAGTGTTTCTAGCTTCCTTTCGGAGTTTGTTTTTTTTCTCCCTCTAGTTCTTTCTGGAGTTTGTTGGTCTGTTCCTTTAGTTCTTTCTGAAGTTTGTCATTGTATCCCTCTAGGTCCTTTTTGAGTTTTTCATTCTCTCTCTTTAGTTCTCTATATTCTTTATTTTTTTCTCCCTCTAGTTCTTTCCGGAGTTTGTCAATCTGTTCCTTTAGTTCTTTCTGATGTTTGTCATTGTATCCCTCTAGGTCCTTTTTGAGTTTTTCATTCTCTCTCTTTAGTTCTCTGAATTCCTCTTTATGTTCTTTAATTTCTCTGCATAGGTCTGCAATTATTCCTCTAAGATCTGTTCCTTGGGTCTCCTCCAAGGGGTTCCCATTGTAGCTGTCTCCTACAGGTTTGGTAGAGCTTGGTGCAGGATTATCCTGTGCCTTTCCCATGTTGTCCCTTCATCGTGTCCCTGGCATGTGGGCTTCCCTTTTGTGGTTTAGATCACAAATAGCGGACGGTTTTGCTTTCCTCTTTCAGATGCCTTTTTTTTTGGTTCCCTTTCCTCCTCCTTGTTTATGGAGTATAGACTTGTCTACTTTTCTATTTTGTAGCTATATTAGATATTGGAAGCCAAAGCACTCTTCTCTTCTTGTTCTGAAGGTTCTCCAAAACAAAGAGTCCACTTGGATTCTCACCAATGGTGGGGTGTGGTTGATGATATGCCTGATCTAGCCCGTGCCCCGGCAGCCTGCCCAAAGGAGCAGCCGCTCTGGCCCTGTCCCGACTCTCTGGACCCTCTGGCCCAGCCCCCGGGTCCCACACAAAAGGCCTCAGGCCCGGGAAAATCCCAGCTCCAAAGCTACTTGCCCAGGTGACTTCTGGGTAGCCACTCCAAAGGTGCAGACGCTCTGGCCCTGTCCCGACTCTCCTGACCCTCTGACCCAGTGCCCGGGTCCCTCACAAAAGGCCTCAGGCCCGGGAAAAACCCAGCTCCAAAGCTACTTGCCCAGGTGACTTCTGGGTAGCCGCCCCAAAGGTGCAGCCGCTCTGGCCCTGTCCCGACTCTCTGGACCCTCTGGCCCAGCGCCCGGGTGCCGCACAAAAGCCAACACAGAATTTTTAAAAAATATTTTTATTGAAGTTTTGTGCATTTTGTACATCAATTCTCAGTCCAAATAAATGTCACCTCAATGGCTGGATAGCTGTATGGATGGGTACAAATAAAATTAAAAAAATAATAACAAATACAATTTATTTATTTATTTTTTTAATTTTATTTACTTTTGTATGTGTATGAATGTACTGTCTGCATGTAGGTTTGTGCACCCATGTCGTGCAATGCCGCGGAGCTCAGAAGAGGGTCTCGGATTCCCCTGGAAGTGGAGTTCTCCTGGAATCAGAGTTACAGATGGCTCTTAGCTGCCATGTGTGTTTTCTGCAAGAGCAGTCTGTGCTCTTATCCGCTAGGCCATCTCTCCAGCACCTGAATACAATATTAAAAAAAATAAAGTTAATCCAATCCAAGAATTAGATAGGAAAGTCAGCAGAAGAGGGTCTCGGATTCCCCTGGAAGTGGAGTTCTCCTGGAATCAGAGTTACAGATGGCTCTTAGCTGCCATGTGTGTTTTCTGCAAGAGCAGTCTGTGCTCTTATCCGCTAGGCCATCTCTCCAGCACCTGAATACAATATTAAAAAAAATAAAGTTAATCCAATCCAAGAATTAGATAGGAAAGTCAGCAATGTAGAAGAATATTTCAGCAAGGAAATTGAGACTGTGAAAAAAATGTTGGCAGTGAAATAATCAATGAACCAAATTGAAACACAGAGGAAAACCTCATTACTAGACTTGACAATGCAGAAAAATTTCAAAGATAGAGAATATAGTCAGTGAAATATTATATTCGACTATTTATAGGGAAAAATAAGTAAATGAGCTTTGACGCAACATCCAGGAATTCTGGCATACAATCAAATAGTTAAACCTAAGAATGCACAGAATAGAAAAATAATTGAGGCTAAAATATGGCAGAGATAATCTAGTCAATGATATTATAGCAGAAAATTCCCTAAATCCAGCTGTAGAGATGGCTCAGCTGTTAAAAGCTGTTCTTGCAGAAGACCCAGGTTTGAATTCCAGAACCCACTTGGTGGCTAACAACCTTCCTAACTCCAGTTCCAGGGTATCTGATGCCCTTTTCTATCCACTGCAGGCACCAGATGACATGGGTGCGGTTACAAGCATGCAGGCGTAAGACTCATACACATAAAATTTGTGTAAATTAATTAAAAAAATAAAAAGAAGACAAGTTCAAGAATCACTTAGAATCCCAAATATACATGGTAGAGAAGAACTCCTACATGATATATCATATAAAACATAGAAACAACGTTAAAAGATGTAAGGGAAGATGTCAATTCACCCTAAGAGACAAACACATCACAATAACATCTGATCTCTGATTAGCAATCCTAAAATCTAGGAAAGCATGGAATTATATATTCAATCCCCCAAATTAAATACCTGCCAACCAAGATTAGCACATCCATAAAAGCTATCTATTGAAATTGATAGGGAAATAAGGAAATTTCAAGATAAACACAAAGACAATTCATGATCATCACTCCAGAGTGCAGAAGGTGCTGAAAGGCATACCATACAGAGAGGGGAACTCATCATATTCAACACAGTTAACCATCAAACCCCTAATAGTAGTAGAGAAGAAAAAGAAAGAACAATAAATCTAACCAACTAAATGAAAGACTTTAGCAAAGAAAATTTTAAGACAATGAAGAAAGGCCCATTGTGATGATACACACATTTAATCTCAGCATTTACAAGGCAGAAACAGGTATATATGTCTCTGTGAGTTCCAGGCCACCCAGGACTACACAGTGAAACCATGTTTCAAAAAAACCCCAATAACATTGATGATGATGATGATGATGATAAAACACCTAGCAATAAACCTAACCCAGTAGATAAAAACCTTTACAATGAAAACATTTAAACATTGATGAAATTAAAGAAGGCACTAGGACATAGAACTGCATCTGTTACTCATGGTTTGCCAGAATTAATATTGGAAATATGGCTATTGTACTAGCTACTTTTCTTTCACTGTGATAAAATATAATGACAAAGGCAAGTTGAGGACAGAAGTGTTTGTTTTGGCATATTGTTACAGCAGGCCAGAGTCCTTCATAGTGGGGAAAGCCTGAAAACAGTCAAGGAAAGCATGCTGGCAGGAAGATGGCTGATTGTAGTTTCATCCATACACAGGAAGCAGAGAGAGGTAACAGGAGGGGCCTGTGGCTATAAACCCTCAAAGCCTGCCCCCTGTGGTGTAGTCCTCCAGAAAGACTCCTCTTTCCAAAAGTTCCCAAACCTTCCCAAACAGTGCTACCAACTGGGGATGAAGTGTTCAAGTACATGAGGGGATGGAGGGCATTTCTCATTTGAACCACCACAGCTATGTTTACTGAAAAGCTTCTCTTTTTAAAATTTTTATTTATTTAGTTTTAAGGGATTCACAGTATAAGAGCACAGTAGTTTTCAGATCACATTAATGTTGCTCAGTTTGCCATACAATTAGGTAATTGGCACTAGCAACCACAGATGAAGGATACCACTTGTCCTTTGTTTTTCTGGGACTGTTTTACTTCACTTAACATGATATCTTCTAGCTCCATCCATTTACCTGCAAAGCTCATGATGCCATCTTTCTTTCCCACTGCATAGAACTCCATTGTGCAGATGTACCACATTTTCTCTATCCACCTGTCAGTTGAGGGGCACTTGGGTTTGTTCCAGCTCTTTGCTATTGTGAAGAGAGATGCAAAAAACAAGGCTGTGTATGTATCCCTATGGTAAGATGAGTCTTGTGGATATATACCCATGAGTGGTATGGCTGGGTCGGTGCTAAGTTCATTGTGAGTCTTCCAAGTGTTCTCCATACTGTTTTCCATAGTGGTTGTATGAGTTTACATTTCCACCAGCAGTAGATGAGTGTTCCCCTTTCCCCAAAACCTCTCCAGTACTTGGTATCATTTGTTTTCTTAATCCTAGCCAGTCTTACTAGAGTGAGATGATATCTTAAAGTGGTTTTAATTTGCATTTCCTTAATTATTAGCGACGTTGAACACTTTTAAAGATGTTTCTCAGCCATCTCTAATTCCTCGCTTGTGAAGTCTCTGTTCAGCTCCTTGCTCCATCTATTGACTTGGTCATTTGTTTTCTTTCTTCTTTGTTTTTTGAGTAGTTTCTATTTTCTGGAAATCAATGCTTTGTCAGATGTTTCTGCAATGGATGAAGGTTTCTTCCCACTCTGTGAGATTTCTCTTCACTTCCTTGATTGTTTCTTTTGATGTACAGAAACTTTTGAGTTTAATGAGGTCCCATTTGTCAATTGTCGACCTTAATTCTTGCACAGTTGCTGTCTGATTTAGGAAGTCTTTTCCTACACCTATGTCTTGCAGTCTGCTGCCTACTTTTTCATCTATCTCGTTCAGAGTTTGGGGTTTCACGTTGAGGACTTTGATCCACCTGGAGTTGACTTTTGTACAGGGAGAGAGGTAGGGGTTTAATTTCATTCTTCTACAATTCGTGATCCAGTTTTGCCAACACAAGTTGCTGAAGATGCTGTCTTTTCTCCATTGTGTCTTCTTGGCCCCCTTGTCAAATATGAGCTGGATGAAATTGTATGTACTCAAGTTTGGATCTTCGGTTTTGTTCCATTGGTCAACAGTTCTGCTTTTGTGGCAGTACCAAGCTGTTTTTATGACTATAGCCCTGTAGTATAGTTTGAAGTCTGGTATAGAGATCCCCCTGTATTGCTCTTTTCTCTCAGGCTAGTTGGGGTCTTTTGTTTTTCCAAATGAAATTAAGGAATTTTTTCCCAAGCCTGTGAATAAACTCTTGGGGATTTTTATTGGTATTGCCTTAAATCTGTACAAGAGATTGGGTAGAATGGACATTTTTAATATATTAATTTCCCCAATCCATGAGCATGGGAGGTTTTTCCATCTTCTGATGTCTTCTTCAATTTCCTTCTTCAGAGGATTAAAATTTTTGTCATAGAGATCTTGGGTGTCTTTGGTTAGGTTTGTTCTTAGCTATTTTAATGTTTTTGAGGCTATTGTGAGTGGGAATGTCTCCTTGTATTCCTTCTTCAGTTGCTTGTTATTGGTGTAAAGAAAGACTACTGATTTTTCTAGGTGAGTTTGGTATCCTGCCACTTTACTGAAACTCTTAATCATTTCTAGGAATTTTCTGGTGGAGTTTTTAGCATCCCTTAAGGTATCAATCATATCATCAGCAAAAAAGGGATAGCTTGACTTCCTCTTTTCTAATTAGTACTGCTTTAATTTCCTTTACTTGCCTTATTGCCCTAGCAAGTGTTTCAAGCACTACATTGAAGAAGAGTGGTGACAGGGGGCAGCATTACTAAGTTCCTACCTTTAAGGGGAAATGTTTCTGTTGTTTCCCCATTTAGGATGATATTGGCTGTGGGTTTCCAGTACATGGTTTGTTTATATTGAGGAATGATCCTTTGAATCCAATTCCCTCTGGGACTTTAAGCATGAAGGGATGCTTGATTTTGTCAAAGGTTTGTCTGTATCAATTGAGATGGATTGTGTGGGTTTTGTCTTTCAGTCCATTTATGTGTTTGATGATATTTATTGATTTTCATATGTTGAACCATCCCTGCATCTCTGGTATGAATCAAACTTGGTCATGATGGATGATCTTCTTGATGAGGGTCTGTATGTGGTTTGCAAGTATTTTGTTGGGAAGTTCTGCATCTGTGTTCATTAATGAGTTGGGTCTATTTTTCTCCTTTTTGGTTGTATCTTTGCCTGGTTTTGGTACTAGAGTGATGCTGGCTTCATAGAAGTAATTTGGGAGAATTCCTTCTCTTTGTATCCTTCTGAACAAGTTGAGTAATAATGGTAATAAGCCTTTTTGAAATGTTTTATAGAATTCTTCCATGAAAGCATCTGGGCTGGGATTTTTTTTAGATGGGAAGTTTCTTTTTTTATTTTTTTTATTATTATGTGTTTATTTTTAAGGAATTCTACAATATAAGACCACAGTTGTTTTTAGATAACATTGATGGTGCTCAGTTTGCCGTACAATTAGGTAATTGGTGAATTTGCAAGTATCTATGTCCAAATTTTGAACAACCCATGGTTCCCATAATCCAGTTGGAGAAGTTTGTATGCACAGGCATGTTGATTAATTAGGAGTCCATACTATATTGCTGTAGTCTCATGATTCACCCCTATCTCTCTGCTGCCCTTACATTCTACCATGCCTGCTCTTCTTCTGCTTGGATGGTATGCTAATCGCAAACTGTGGTTTCTCTATAAAGGGTGACAAGTTCCAAGGAGAGAGCTAATAGCCATTTAGATTTGATATATATATATATATATATAACACACACACACACCACACACACACACAACCCACACTTGGCTGCCACTGTTGCACAGTATCTCCAGGCTGTTGAGGGTAGCTGATACTGACGGAGGAGTCTTGCTTCAGTCTCAAGGGAGACCAATTATTTTGCTTATTTTCTTTAGTGGCCTTGGTAATGCTCTCTTCTGGCATCAGAGGCCATTGTACACTAGCAAGTGATGATCATAACATTTTTCATGCTTACACAGGTCCTTTCAACAACAGGACTTACTTCCTTGCATATATCCATTTATAGGCAAAAGGCCTTTTATAATTGGGGAGGGGTTGCATCCCCTAGCAACATCTCCTAGGCAGAAAATAAGTCATTGCTGATATAAGAGCTTTCCTGTAGTAATATATTTTGCTTAATTACACAGCTTATAAAATTTTACTATTGAATTGGCTCTAGATAGAGAATTATCTTTCACAGTTCCTGTGCTTATAGTCAATTAAAAAGGGTAGTTATACCTGTTTTATAGGAAATTAACCACTATAACATTTTGGCTCTAATTTACAGTTAGGGAATGATTTCATTACCATCATGTTTTTCTTTTTCCTATAAAGGGGAGCGGTAGAGGGTTGCTGAACTGGAAAGGTAAACTTCATTAGGGCCCATTTAAACGTTTAACCCCAAGTAGTATTCAGAGAGATGCTCAGGCTGTGACTCAGGAGTCTGAGGTTCCTCTTCTTTAATGTTCAGATGGGTCACCCTCGTGCAGCCATTTCTCAGTCCATTCTGCACAGCCACAATTTGTATGTTTTCAGGCATTTAGATTGGTGTTTTTACCTGTGGGAGCATAAAATTCTCCTCCCATTGTTAGCTTCCCAAATTAACAACATACGGTCACCCAAAAAACCATGGACAAATTTGATGAAATTTACACCTTGATCCCTGCCTATAGGTGTGTGTACTACAACTGCATTTTGAGACTCATGGGTCAAAAAAAAAACAACAGAATAAAAAAGGGGGGATACAGTTACATATTAAACCTTTTTGTCAAAAACTTTCAATTTAATCTTAAGACTAACTATGGGAAACAATTTGGATGTTCCCACAGGTCAAAACATCACCAACTCAAAGGCTGAGAAAGAAAGGATACAGCCTTCCATCGTGTAGGTTGTAACAAGAAATACCAGCAGAGAAGTTGATCCATCTTAACACCGAACGGAAGAAAAGCCTCAGACTGTACAGGCATCAAACATCTCTGAGGACCAATAGGTGTAACACTGTTTTACATGAGTCCTAATGAACTTTACCTTCTAGATGCAGCACAGTTTCAATATATAGAGACCTCCTTACCTCTTTTTTCATAAACAAAGAAAACATGGTGGTAATGAAGTCATCCTCGAACTGGTAAATTAGAGCTGACGGTTAACGGAAGTAGATCTCTTATAAAACTGGTAAAACTGCTTTCTGTTTAATTGACTCTATAGATAGGAACTGTAAAAGGATTATTGTCTATTCAGAACATAATATACTAAAGTCTCCATTAGTGGTGCATATAAGCAAAATATATAATACAGGAGAGCAATGATAGCAGCAATGGATATTCTGCAAAGGAGATGTTGGCCAGGTGTACCCAAGGCCCTCACCCCCAAAAAGTAAAGGCTTATTGCCTGTAAACTGGGATGATCTGCAAGAAGAGAAGCAGTAAGGTCCACCCTGCTGTCAATGACCTGTGTAAGCATAGGAAAATGTTTGAGATCGCACTTATAAGTTGCAGTTGGGTCTCTGGGAATACCAGAGAGTGTTACACAAAGGGCCTAGAACCAAAAGAAAGCAAATAGTGGTCTCCTTGAGTCAAGCAAGACTCCCCACCAACATAGCTACACCTCACCTGCTTGGAGATACTGTGCACAGTGGCAGCCATTGTCTGTATATCCCAATTTATTTGATTATTAGCTATCTCCTTGGAGGATACTTGGAATGTGCCACCAAGCTTGATACTCACCCTCTAGGTGATTAGGAGATGTTATATGCCCCAGTAAGAACTTTCATATTTCTCAGGAAAAAAAGTAAGCCAGGGATTAACACACCACCATTTCACAACAATCTGTGTCCATACTGAAGTAACCGTACCATAGACACTAAAGACTAGCAATGTTTAAATACCTGTATATGCTAATCGCTTGTACTTATCCCTGGACAAACGGTGCAGAGCCCATGAAAGTGAAACAGCCGAACTGATCAGAGAGGGTCCAAACACGACATCCCTCCCTAGACAGAAGAGGGTTCTATATTGTACACTGTGCGTTCCCGTGCCTTCACGCTTCGTTCTTTCACCTGTGACCCTCCCCTTGCACTGTGACTCCCGATGTGCCCTTGTCTTACTGGCCACCACGCGTCCCCCCCCTAAGTAGAATCTGCGGAAGAGGGCGAGCGGTAAAAAAGTGGTAGGGGCTGGATTGTGGTGGGTAAAACAAGGGAGAGGGACTAAAAAAAAAACTAAAAACAAACAAATTGACAATATCGTCTCAATCGCACCTCAATCGTCATCTTCTAATTCAGACCGTTCAACGCGCATAACTCAACACTCATTGATACTTGATTACATAAAGCAATTCACGGTCATCAAACCAGCTGGATGGGTGGGATCCTTGGGCTGTGTGGGGTGGCTGGGGGGGCAACAACCTAAACAACGCTTGCAAATGGGTTTATATGAAGGAAAATGCCTTTGCGTATGGCTAAAAAAAAAAGAGCTAAGATACTTAAAGAGTCCTTAAGCAAAGTTGTTCATGCTAGAGCCTGGAAAGAAGGCCAGAAGAGCTCTGGATGAAAATAGTCCAAAAAATCCACTCTGTAGATTTTGCAGTTTCAAAAAGTTAGACTTAAAAAATAACATATATTTACACAGAGAGAGGTAGTCAGTTTTCAGAGATTTTTGAAATACATAAACAATACAAAAAAAAACCATTAAGGTAATAGGAGTACTTGATTTTCTCGAAGTCATAATCGACACCCGTCATATAGCTTGTAAAAGAGGCAAGAGTACAATTGGGTAAAATTTATTGGCAGGTACTACACGAACGTACTACCAACGTCAGAGCACTCTTTGCACTTTAATACCACACTAGTGGTAGGATACTTTAAACTTAGGCCCGTAGGGAAATGTTTAGGATTAGTTTAAATTTGGGTGTAGGTTTTGGTGAAAATGGGTAATACAGGTTAAACTAAACGAACGAACTGGGAATATAAAATGTTAAGTGTTTTATTTATAATTTTGTAATTGGGTTAAGGATGTTACAACAAATGGCTCCTCTAAATGCTCGAATCTTGCCTCGGCCCTTTTGCTTATTTTTGTATTTTCAATAGCACAATCACAGTTTAACACTTTGACAAGTTTGGCTTTTACTTGTAGGGAACAAATTAAAGCAAAGAACTAAGTAAGTTAAATTTACTTCCCAAATAAGTAGAATTTTAGTCCTAGGTCATATAGCTTTTAAAAGAGCAAAGTGTATATTGGTAAATAAATTTATTTAGCAGGTACCTCAACTCTGCCCAAGCTTTATCCACAAAGTATAAGAAATATTTAAGTGCTTAGTGAAATGTGTTAAATTGGTTAAATTAAGGTAGGTTTTTGTGAAAATGTGAATACAATTGAACTAATTGGGAATATAAAAGGTTAATTGTTTTATTTATAAGTTGTATAGGTTAAGGTACACGAATGGTCTCTATATTCTTCTGAATTAAACAACATCACATTATAACACTTTCTTTTAATCGTAGGACAAGTTAAAGGAACGAAGCTGAAATTTCCTTCCCAAATAATTAGCATACAGTCAATGAAAAACAGTTGGGTAAATTTAAAGAAAGCTTATGCCTTGGCCTGTTTATGGGTTTGTGTAATACACAGGCCATCGATAGGGCAAAACTAAAAACATAAAAAAAAAAAAGAGGGAGGTGGGAGGTGGGTTACTATCCCTTCTGGGATACAAAGGAATTTATTATTACGCATCTTCATTTTTCATATATATGGGTCTGTTTTAAGCTGTCGATCTCTTCTTGGTTGAGCGGTGGTGATTCCCGGGATTTCAGATATTCATCCATTGTTTCTAGGTTTTTTCGTTTTTTTCCCCATTATTTTATTACTTTTTAGGTTTTTTTTCAGTTTTTAACAATAAGTAATAAATTTATGACTAACAGCATCCTTCATGTAAAACAGTTTGCAAGCATTGTGCCCCAACCCACACAACCCAAGGGTCCCACCAGCCAGCTGGGGGTCTTGTATGTTCAATCAAGTTGATAAAATAAGCGTCCAGTCTATAGTGTGGTAAGTTTCACCAGTCACCCCAATCCCAAAGACCTACATTCTACGGACAAAACACCCTCTTGCACAGATGTGTTTCCATGTGGCCTTAGAAAAGGGGCACGGGTTGGATGAGAAGCAAAACAGTCTACTTTCTCTGGATCTGTCGCTTTGGACTCTGGTCAGTTCTGGCCTGTTTCCTTTTCATGGGATGACAGGTTGTCCAGACAAACCTTTCAGTCCGACTAATGAAGCACAGGCATTAAGATATATAGGTATTTAAACAGTCTAATTATTATTGTAGGTTACTTGGTATAGACACAGATATGTGGATAGTATGTTAATCCTATGAATTACATTTTTTTTCTGTAAAATAGGAACAGGGTCCGTATGGGCGCTTATAACATCTCCTGACTGCTAGAGGATGTAAGCTTTGTGGCATCAGCCGTGGGTTATTCCTCCAGGAGAGAGCTAATAGCCAATTAGATTGGGATTTTAACGGGCATATTGCTGCCTCTGCTGCACAGATTTCCAGGCAGGTGAGGTTAGCTGGTGCTGACGCAGGAGTCTTCTTGACTCAGAGACCTATATTTGCTTATTGATTTAGGGGCCTTTGGTAACACTCTCTGTTCCAGAGAGCCCAACCGTACACTGGCAAGTGGGGGTCTCAATACATCTTTCCATGCTAACATCAGGTCTTCAACAGTGGGGTTTTATCGCCCCCCTCCTTCTGGCAGGTATCCCCAGTTTATCAGCAGAAGCCTGTATCTTTGTTGGGGCTTGATCCCCTGGCCAACATCTCCTTGGTAGAATAATCCATTGCTGATATCAGAGCTCTCCTGTATGAATATATTTTGCTTAAATGCACACGTAGAAACTTTAGTGAATTAAATATGCGGGTTCTGAAATAGAGAGACTCCTTTTCAAGTTTCCTATTCTTATTAGTCAATAAAGAACAGTTTTACCGGTTTTTAGAAGAGAGTAAATCTCTATACACAGTTTGGCAAACAATTTAACAGTTAGAGAACGACGCTCATCATCATCAATATTCCTCCTTTCTATAAGAGAGGTAAGAAAGTTCTCTCGCTATTAAAACTTTGTGGCACTAGAAGGTAAGTTTTGTTAGGATTCATTGTAAATAGTTGTTACGAGTAGGATTCCCAGGGATTTTATGCCTGTAGCAGTCTTGATGCCTTTCCTTCCTTTAAATGTTCAGACGGGACAACCTTCCTGCTGGCACTTCCTGGTACTCCTAACAATGCAAAAAAGCTGTGTCTTGTCTTTTCTCAGTCGTTAAGTTGGTGACGTTTTACCGTGGTAACATACAAACTTTTCCATATAATTTAGTTTTAAGATTTGAAATTGCAAAGTTTTTGACAAAATGTTTCATATATATCTGTTTCCACCGTTTTTATTTTAGGTGTTTGTTTTTGACTCCTATGAGTCTCAAAAAAGCATTTGTATTACACGTACTTCTAGGCCAGGAATCAAGGCACGATTTCATCAGATTCACCCAAGCTATTTTGGGTGAATGTATGTCGTTAACTTGGAAGCAAACGTAGTTGTCTTTAAGTTATCATACAGGTAAAAGAGAATGCGACAAGATGAATCTGTACAGCAGAAAAATTATAGAGAACATTGTATGTGCCAATTCCAAAATTATTGTTAAACAGATTTTAATTGAAACAAATGTGGACAACAAGTTATATTTTCCAATTAACTAAGGTGCAATACATTTTGTTATCAGAACATTTAAACTGATGTTGTTTAATAACACATATTTACTTTTACTACGTCCTAAAAACACATGTAAACCCAAGCAGAGTCTGAGCAAAATTGGATACTTGTTTTTGAAACTCATGTCAATTAAATATACAGTAATTGAATATAGACCCGTGTTTTTCTCCCAACTCTCCCACCCCATCAGATTCATCATTTCAGTCATTTTCTGATGAGTCCTTTCTGTTGCTGTTCTTGTTATTCCTTCCAATATACATCACTCCCCACAAGAAATATTAATAACTGGGTTATGGATGCTAGAATCCACAGATTAGGGATACCTTTCGTCCGTGTTGTTTTTCTGGGACTGTGGGACTTCACTCATATAATCTTCTAGCTCCATCCATTTACCCTGCAGTTCATGATGTTTGTCTTTCTTACCCGCTGCATAGAACTACGTTGTGTACATGTACATTTTCTCAATCCACGCGTCAGTTGAGGGGCATTGTGGGAGTGGTTTCCAGCATTTGATATTGTGTGAACAGAGCTGCGATAATATAGCTGGTGATGTAATTTTCGGAAGTAAAGAATGAGTCTTGGGGTAATATACCAGACTGGTAAATGAATGGGTGAAATGGCGAGCTCATTTTTTGAGTCTTCCAAGGGTTCTCGCCCACGGCTTTCCATAGTGGAGTGTACAAGTTTTGTAGCATTCCCCCAGCAATTGGATTGAGGGTTCCCCTTCCCCACAACCTCTCAGCATTGATATCATTATTTTCTTGATCCGGCCAGTCCCGTATGGAGTGAGGTTATAGCTTAGAGTGGTCGTAATTTGCATTTCCCTATTATTGAGTGACTTTGAACAGTTTTTAAAGATGTTCTCAGCCATCCTAATTCTCCTCGTGAAGTCCTCTATTCAGTTCTTTGGCTCCATCTTTTTGAGTGATTCATTTGTTTTCTTTCGTTGTTTTTTGATAGCTTGTATACTCTGGAAATAATCTTTGTCAGATGTTCTGCAGTGAAGGTTTCCCCCTCCCACTCTGGGGGTTTTTCTCTTCACTTACTTTATTGTTTTCCTGGAGTACAGAAGTTTTGATTTTCATGAGATCCACTTGTCAATTGCGATCTTTAGTCTTGTGGCAAAGGCTGCTGTCTGGTTTAGGAAGTTTTTTCCTATGCCGATGTCTTGCAGTCTGCTGCCTACTTTTTCTTCTGTCACCTTCAGAGTTTTGGTTTTCACGTTGAGGTCTCTGATCCATCTGAAGTTGAAGTTTGTACAGGGGCGAGAGGTAGGGGTTTAATTTCATTCTTCTACATGGGTCATCCAGTTTTGCCAAATCACTTAGCTGAAATGCTGTCTTTCCTCCATTGGTTCTTCTTGGGCCCCCTTGTCAAATTAGAGATGAGTTGGCTGAAATTGTAGTGCTCAGATTTGGATTTCGGTTTTATTATTCGCATTGGGTCAACAGGGCTGTTGTTTTTCAGCACCAAGTGTTTTTAATGACTATAACCCTGTAGTATAGTTTGATTTCTGGTATAGTGATCACCCTGTATTGCTCTTTTCCAGTCACTCAGGGTTGCTTTGGCTTTGTTTTGTTTTGTGGGTTTTCGGGGCTTTTTGTTTTTCCAAGTGAAAATTGAGGATTTGTTTCCAAAGCCTGTGAGGAGCTCTTGGTGATTTTGATTGGTATTGCATTAAAGCTATTACATGAGTTTTGGGTAGAATGGACATTTTTTATTACTATATTTTGTATTTTCCCAATCCATGAGGCATGGGAGGTGTTTCCATCTCTGGTGTCTTCCTCAATTTCCTTTTTCAGGGGTTTTAAAATTTTTTTTTTTTTTTTTTTTTTTTTTTTTTTTTTTTTTTTTTTTTTTTTTTTTTTTTTTTTTTTTTTTGTTTTTGAGGCTATTGTAAGGTCTCCTGTATTCCTTCTTCGTTTGCTTGTTGTTGTTGTAAAAAAAGGCCACTGATTATTCTAGATGATTTTTGTATCCTGCCACTGTAATGAAACTCTTAATCATTTCTTAAAAGGGAGTTTAATAATAATTCAATATCAACACCAGGATAAACCCTACAACCTACAAGAACACATGGAGACTAAACAACGCTCTCCTAAATAATGAATGGGTCAAGGAAGAAATAAAGAAAGAAATAAAAACATTCCTGGAACTGAATGACAATGATATAATCAACACAGCAAAACCTATGGGACATTTAAGAAGCAGCCCTAAGGAGGAAGTTTATAGCTCTAAAAAAACAGAAAGTGTACAAGTGAATGATCTAACACTGCAGCTAAAAATACTTGAGAGACAACAAAAAGTGAACCCTAAACACTGCAGACAAGAATAAATAACAAAAATCAGAGCACACGTCAATGAAATAGAAACAAAGGAAACCATACAAAAAAAAATCAATGAATCCAAAAGTTGATTCTTTGAGGGAATAAACAAGATAGATAGACCTCTAGCCCAGTTAACCAAAAGAAAGAAGGAGCAACTCCAAATCAATAGAATCTGTGATGAAAGGGGAAATATCACAATAGACAATGAAAAGATCCAGACAATTATACGGCAATACTTCAAAAACCTATACTCTACCAAGTTTGAAAACCTAGAAGAAATGGATGAATATCTGAAATCCTGGGAATCACCAAAGCTCAACCAAGAAGAGATTGACAGCTTAAATAGACCGATAATACAGGAAGAATTTGAAGATATAATAAGTAGCCTCCCAACCAAAAAATGCCCAGGCCCAGATGTTTTCATGGCAGAATTCTATAAAATATTTCAAAAAGTATTACAACCATTACTACTCAAGTTGTTTAAAAGGATACAAATGGAGGGAATTCACCCAGATTCCTTCTATAAAGCCAGCATCATGCTATTTCCCAAACCAGGTAAAGATACAACCAAAAAGGAAAACTGTAGACCCATCTTCCTAATGAGCACAGATGCCAAAATTCTAAACAGGATACTGGCAAATCACATACAGACCCACATCAAGAATATCATCCATCATTACCAAGTTGGATTCATATCAGAGATGCAGGGAGGGTTCAACATACAAAAATCAATAAATATCATCAAGCATATAAATGGACTGAAAAACAAAAACCACACCATCATCTCAACTGATGTGGAGGAAGCCTTTGACGAAATCCAGCATCCCTTCATGTTTAAAGTCCTAGAGGGAACTGAACTGGAGGGATCATTCCTCAATGTAATCAAAGCAATATACAGGAATCCCACAGCCAATATCATCCTAAATGGGGAAACGACAGAATCATTCCCCTTAGTAGGAACTCAGCAAGGCTGCCCCCTGTCAGCACTCCTTTTCAATATAGTGCTTAAAACCCTTGCTATGGCAATAAGGCAAGAAAAGTAAATTAAATGAGTTCGATAAAAGAGGAAGTCAAGCTATCCCTTTTTGCTGATGATATGATTGTCTACCTAAGGGATACTAAGAACTCCACTAGAGAACTCTTCTAAGTTTTCAAACTTAGTAGAGTATAGGTTTTTTTTTTTAAGTATTCCCGTATGTTTGTCTGGATCTTTTCATTGTCTGTTGTGATATTTCCCCTTTCTTCACGCATTCTATTGATTTGGAGTTGTTCTTTCTTTCTTTTGGTTAACTGGGTTAGAGGTCTGTGTATCTTGTTTATTCTCTCAAAGAATCCAAATTTTGGATTCATTGATTTTCTGTATGGTTCTCTTTGTTTCTCTTTCATTGATTTCTGCTCTGATTTTTGTTATTTCTTCCTGTCTGTTGCATTTAGGGTTCAATAATTGTTGTCTCTCAACTGTTTTTAGCTCCAGTGTTAGATCATTCACATGTTCTCTTTATGTTTGTTTGTTTTTTTAAATGTAGGCACCCAGGACTATAAACTTCCCTCTTAGGACTGCTTTTAAAGTATCCCATAGGTTTGGCTGTGTTGTATTATCATTGTCATTCAGTGCCAGGAATGCTTTTATTTCTGCCTTTTTCTCTTCCTTGACCCATTCATTATTCAAGAGTGTGTTTCTTAGCCTTCATGTGTTCTTGTGGATAGTAAGGCTTATCTTGGTGTTGATATTGAGCTTTATTTCACTGTGGTCTGATAGAATGCATGAAATTATTTCAATCTTTTTGTATTTGTGCTGATTTTTTCTGTGTCCCAGAATGTGGTCGATTTTGGAGAATGTTCCATGGGGTTCTGAGTAGAAAGTATATTCTCTGGTGTTAGGGTGGAATATTCGGTACATGTCTGTGATGTCCGTTTGGTGTATCATATCATTCAGCTCAAATATCTCTCTGTTTATTCTTTGTCCTCTTGACCTGTCCAAAGGGCTCAGTGGGGTATTGAAGTCTCCTACTATGAGTGTATTGGGGTTAATCCATGACTGGATGTCCCAGAGAATTGTCTTTATAAAGTTTGGTGCACCAGAGTTTGGTGCAAATATATTCATGTTTGTGAGATCTTCATGCTCAATTGTTCCTTTGATAAAGATGTAATGGCCTTCTGTGTCTCTTCTAATTTCTTTTACTTTGAAGTCTATTTTGTTTGATATTAAAATAGCAACACCTGCTTTCTTTTTGGTACCATTTGCTTGGAATAGTTTTTCCATCCTTTCATTTTAAGGTGGTGCCTATCCTTGAGGGTGAGAAACGTTTCTTGTAGAGAACATATTGATGGGTTCTGTTCCCTAATCCAACCTCCCAGTCTATGTCTTTTGATTGGGGAGTTTAGTCCATCAGTATTTAAGGTTATAACTGAAAGATGTGTGTTACTTCCTTTCACCTTATCCGCTTGCATTTTGGGTCTAGGTTCTACTTCTGCAGTTATGCTTTTATCAATTTCTCTTTCTAGGTGCCTCATGATAGTTGCTTCTTTCTTTTGTCCTTTGAATTGCTTCAAGTATTCTCTGAAAGGTTGGTTTTCTGGACATGTATTCTATCATCTTGTTTATGTCATGGAAGATTTTTCTCTCTCCTTCAAATTTAATCGAGTAGCCTTTTTTTACACTAACAATAAACAACTGGAGAAGGAATATAAAGAGACCTTCCCAATCACAATAGATTAAAAAAAATTCCAGGGGCGGGGGGAGGGCTGGAAAGATGGCCTATTGGTTAAAAGCACTGACTGCTCTTGCAGAGGACCCTAGTTCAAATCCATATTAGATGAGAACCATCTTTAGCTCCAGTTCCAGGGGTATCTGACACCCTCTTCTGAACTCTGTGGTATTGCATGACAGGAGTGCAGAAACCTACATGCAGACAGCATATTCATACACATAAAAAAATAAATAAAATTAAAAAAAATACCTGGGATTAAGCCTAACCAAAGATACCAAAGACCTCTACAATGAAAATTTTAAAACCCTGAAGAAGGAGATTGGAGATGGCATCAAAAGATGGAAAGACCTTCCAGGCTCAGTGACTAGAAAAATAATAGAGTAAAAATTCCCATTCAACCCAAATTCATATACAGATTCAGTGCAATCAAAGTCCCCATGAGCTTCTTCACAGACTTGGAAAAAGAAATCTGTAAATTCACATAGAAGAAGAAATAACCCTGACTAATGAGAGCGACCCTTACTGAAAAGGCCAATCCAGAGGGCATTACTTTACCAGACTTCTAGCTATATTACAAGGCTATATTCATAAAGACAGCCTGGTACTGGCACAAAAAAGACCTGTAGACCAATGGAACAAGACTGAAGATCCAGACTCTAGCTCATATCATATCAGCCACCTCATATTTGACAAGGGGGCTAAAAAAGACAAAAAAAAAAAAAAGCACAAACCTGAGTGACCCCTGAGGACAGATCCTCAACTGACCTTGAGAAAACAAAAACCTTGGTTAATCTGGGCTGTGTGGCCTTAAGCATCGAAAAGGAAAGTATAACCAGAAATAAATAATCAGTAAAGCCTGAGAAATTGTACTTCAGATATAAAACTTGAGATCTTAGAAAAAAATTACTAAAACACAAAAAAGGTACATTAAAAATACATCAACTTGCTTTGTAACTTAGGAATATTAGGTAATATTTCTTTTTACATGCATATAGTTCTACTGTTAAAATGTGAATCCCCAAGCATGTTTTGAAACTAACCTATAGCCTGCTTTTGGACGACAGAATCTTGGTATATGTGTAGCATGTAAACATATATATTTTGGAGAAATACAAATTGGAGGGAACAACAAAAACAAAAAAGACCAATTGAAAGACTAAAACAGTAAACTTCTGCATCAAAAACTTAAAAAAGACTGAGAAAAACAATGCATGTACTCTGGCGGGGTGGGGGGCATGGAAGAGGGAATGGATTTGACTAAGAAATGTTGTATGAAATGTACAAAACGTCAATTAAAAAATGGAAAAAGAAAAAATTATTAAAAAAAATAAAAGCTCAATGGGGGAAAAATAGCATCTTCAGCAAATTGTGTTAGCATAACTGGATCACCATTTGTAGAAGGACAAAATTAATCCCTTGCATCTCACCCTGTACAAAAATCAACTCCAAGCAGATCAATGATCTCACACTGAAGCCTGAAACCCTGAAGGTGAGAGAAGAAAAAGTTGGCAGCAACTTACAAGACATAGGTGTAGAAAAGACTTTCTAAATAAAACAGCAGCCATACAGGAAATAAGGTCAACAATTGACAAATGTGACTTCATCAAACTCAAAAGCTTCTTTCTTTACAGCTAAAGAAACAATCAAGGAAGTGAAGAGCAAACCCACAGAGTGGGAGGAAACCTTCACCAGTGATACATCTGACTGAGCATTAACAACCAGAATAAATAGACTACTTAAAAAACAAATGACCTACTCAAAAGATGGATTAAAGAGCTGACCAGAGACTTCACCAGTGAGAAAGTAAAGATGGATGATAAACATCTTAAATGTGTTCAACATCTTTAGTAATTGAGGAAATACAAATCAAAACCAGTCTAAAGTATCATTTCACTCCAATAAGACTGGCCAAGATCAAGAAAACAAAAGACACCAAATGCTGGAGTGGTTGCAGGGAAAGGGGAACACTCATCCACTGCTGGTGGGAAACTCATACAACCACTGTGGAAAGCAGTGTGGAAAACCTTTAAAAGTCTCAAAATGATACCTTTTTAGTCATACTAACAAAGCACGAGCAATTGGATGTACAGGCATTTAAGCAGTACTAATTATTATGTCAAGCTAAGCTGTGAGCATGGACACAGATGCTTGGATGGTATGCTAATCCACAAGCTGTGGTTTCTCTATAAAGGGTGACAAGTTCTTATTGTGGCTTATAACATCTACTACCCACTAGAGGACATAAGCTTGTGGCATCCACCGTGAGTTATTCCTCCAAGGATAGAGCTAATAGCCAATTAGATTTGGGATATATATAGACACTTGGCTGGCACTGTTGCACAATATCTCGAGGCTGTTGAGATGTAGCTGATATTGACAGAGGAGTCTTGCTTGTCTCAGGGAGACCAATATTTTGCTGTACTGCTTTAGTGGCCTTTGGTAACACTCTCTGGCATTTCAGAGGCCAGTTGTATGCTAGCAAGTGATGTCTCATCACATTTTATCATGCTCACATCAGGTCTTCAACAACAGGGACTTACTGCCTTTCTCCATGCATATATCCCACTTATAGGCAAAAGGCCTTTATAATTTGGGGAAGGGTTGAATCCTCTAGCCAACATCTCCTAGGCAGAATAATTGCTGATGTCAGAGCTTTCCTGTAGATATATATGTTGCTTAATTACACAGCTTATAAACACTTTACTATTGAATTTGGCTCTAGATAGAGAATTATCCTTTCACAGTTCTTATGCCTATCAGTCAATTAAAAAAGGGTAGTTATACCTGTTTTATAAGAAATTACCACTATAACAATTGGCTCTAATTTACAGTTAGGGAATGATTTCATTACCATCATGTTTTTCTTTTTCCTATAAAGCGGAGAGGTAGGAAGGTTTCTCAGTATCTGAAAGGTAAACTTCGTTAGGGCCCATTATAAACATTTAACCCCAATAGTATTCAGAGAGATGCTCAGTGTCTGTGACTCAGGCAGTCTGAGGTTCCTCTTTCTTTAATATTCAGATGGGTCAGCCACTCTGCTGGCATTTCCCAGTCCGTCCTGCACAGCCATAAGTTGTGCATTTTCAGGCATTTAGATTGGTGATTTTTACCTGTGGGAACATAAAATTCTCCTCCCATTGTTAGTTTCAAGATCTCAAAAATTTAAAATTTATGAATAGTATTGGAACACAGAGTTTTCCATTTGTATCCCAGAAAGGATACTACCTCACCTCCCACCTCCTTTTTATTTTTAGGTTTTTATGTTTTGACCTAAAAGAGTTATAATGTGATGTTGTATAATTCAGAAAAATATAGAGACCATTTGTGTACCTTAACCCAATTGCTTGTGCTTTGTTTGTATGACTAAAAAGGTATCCACTGGAGGTATGGTAGAATGTAAGGGCTGTGGAGAAATAGGGGTGAATCATGAAACTACAGCAATATAGTTTGGACTCCTAATTGATCAACATGCCTGTGCACACAAGCTTCTCCAACTGGACTATGAGAACCTTGGGTTGTTCAAAATTTGTACACAGATACTTGCAAAATGCACCAATTACCTAATTGTATGGCAAATTGAGCAACATCAATGTTATCTGAAAGCAACTGTGTTCTTATATTGTAGAATCCCTTAAAAATAAACAAATAATAATAATAATAATAATAATAATAATAGACTCAAAATGAGCCTACCACCTGACCCAGCCATACCACTCCTGGGTATATACCTACAAGATCATCCTACTCCAAAGATACATGCACAGCTATGTTTATTTCAGCTCTCTTCACAGTAACAAGGAGCTGGAACCAACCCAAATGCCACTCAATTGATGACTGGATGACAAAAATGTGGTACATCTACACAATGGAGTTCTATGCAGTGGTAAACAAAGATGACATCTTGAACTTTGTATGCAAATGGATGGAACTCTAAACCATTATGTCAAGTGAAGTAACACAGCCACCCCCTGAAAAAAACGTGAGTGGTTTCCCTACTTTGCCTAATTTATGGATGTTAACACCAAATCCTCAGTTGGCAGGCAACCTGAGCAACTTTATTATTATATTTCTTTGTATCTGAAAGCAACTGTGTGGTTATAATGTGAATCTATTAATGGGCTTTAGAATTGACCTACCCTTATATTCACACATTGTAACTACTCTACGTGGGTGGAAGATATGTATTCATAGTCTAGAGTAATATAAAATTAAAGGAAAAATGTGAACCCCAAAACATATTTTGGAGTTAACATATAGTTTATTCCTGGAGTTCATAACTTTGATACATATGTGCTGTTTATATAGGCATAATTTGGAGTAATACAAAGGGGAGAGAAGAAAAACATAAGGACTGTGTCAATGAACTGACTGATAAAGTTAAATCCTGCCCCAAACAACAAGCATCTGCAGAAAAAATCCTTGGAATGACAGAGAAAGTTGCAAGATATGTATGGCAGAATGCATAACCTAGGGTGTGGGGAGGGGCAGGGAGTGGGGAGGGGCAGGGAGTGGGGAATATATCCAAATTGGACTGAAAATGATGTATGAAGTATACAAAATGTCAATTAAAAAATAACATAAAAAAGAGTTCAATATCAATAGTGGGAGTTTAATATTGTATGCAAACTTGATAATAAATAGAATGACCTGGATATGTGTCTGAGAATGATTCCTAGTTGGGGTGATTTAGAATAGGAAGGCCTACTCTGAATATAGACAGAAAATTCCCTTCACAAAGACCTCTGAATGAATAAAAAGGAAAAGATGTGCTAAGCACCAGTGTTTACTTCTCTTTGTTTCCTGACTGGAGATACAATCTTACCAGCCACTCCATGTTCCTGACATCGTGACTTCCCTCCCACGAGGGACTTATCCTTGAACTGTAATCTACATAAGCCCTTCTTTCCTTAATTTTCTTTTGTTAAGTATTATTAAATATTTTTATTGAAGTTTTGTGCATTTCATATATCATTTTTCATTCCAATTTAGACTCATTTCCCTTTCCAGGTCCCCCACCCCACCCAAGTTCATGCATTCTGCCATATATGTCTTGTATCTTTTCCTGAATCTTTTTAAGGTTTTTCAAAGCAGAGTATTATTGCTTCGGGGAGAACTTTACTGTTTCATTCTGTTCTTTTGTTCTTGTTCCCTCCAATTTGTATTGCTTCAACATATGTGAGTGTGTGTGTGTGTGTGTGTGTGTGAGAGTGTGTGACCTATACTACCATTATGTCATCTGAAAACAAACTGTATGTTATTTCCAGATTATATTTGGGGATTGACATTTTTCCCTTTTAATTTTCTATTACTCTAAAATATGCATACATACCCTCCACAAATATACCAAAATTTCAAACCTGAAAATAAGTGATAGGTTAATTCTACAGCCGTTAAGGGACTCATATTTTTTTTCTTTTATTTTTATTTTTATTTTTATTTTATTTTTTATTTTTCTTTTTTTTTTATTTTTATTTTTTTTCCGTATCGTTCCGCCTGGGCGGGATACTGACTTAGAGGCGTTCAGTCATAATCCCAAAGATGGTAGCTTCGCCCCATTGGCTCCTCAGCCAAGGACATACACCAAATGTCTGAAGGGATTCATATTTTAAGAGCACAGTTGCTTTCAGATAAAGAGAAATATAACACTATCATTGTACAGTTTGCCTTACAATTATGTACTTGGCACTAACATCCGAAAATGAAGGATACCATTCCTTGTTTGTTTGTTTGTTTGTTTGTTTGTTTTCTGGGACTGCAACACAGCATTTTGAAATGGGAGTAAACCTTGTTTGGATCCAAAGCCAGTACATTAAAATAAAGGACTAAGAATGTAAAAAAAAAAAAAAAACTGGAAAAATAAAAATACATATCTTACACAATGGACCTTGAATGTTCAAATCATAATATAAAAGTGGATTTTTTTCTATTGGAAAGGAATAATCTATAAATTCTCAGAAAGGGTCTTCATGAGAACACTATGGATGGACACATGGTAGAGGTCAGCTCTCAGTACAAAACGGAGATTGTGGATCACCTATGTTTGCTTTAGAGTCTGGTGCATCAGCTAGGAAGCATAGAAAACAAGACTGCTTTCTGTTTTTATTTTATTTTATTTTATTTATTTTTGTATGCGTATGAATGTACTGTCTACATGCAGGTTTGTGCACCTGTGTCGTGCAATGCCGCGAAGGTCAGAAGAGGGCGTCAGATTCCCCTGGAACTGGTGTTACAGACGGTTCTCAGCTGCCATGTGGGTGCTGGGATTGAACCCGGGTCCTCTGCAAGAGCAGTCGTCGCTCTGAAGCACTAGGCCATCTCTCCAGCCCCAGCTTCTGTTTTTTTTTTTTTTTTTTTTTAATGTAAATGCTGTTTATTAAAATGGGCAGAGAAGTCGGAATCCAGGCCCCTTAGGGATGGGATGGGACAAAATTGGACAAGTGCCTCTGGTTGAGCATATGCATTGTTGCCCCACTTGGCCATCTTGTTATTGACAGGCATCTTGAAGAAACGGTCAAACCGCAGGAACAAAGTTATTTTTCCCAGAGCCTCAAAGTGGCGCATGAAAGCCTTCAGATTTGGAAACTCCTCCAGGCACTTGGGCTCAAACATATGGTTCATGTCAAAGTCATCATAGGTGAGAAAGTCCCCAAACATGAGCTTTTCACCTGCAAACCGTGAGAATTTCCTCAGGAACACTGAGAATTGTTTCAGTTGAGCAGTGCTGCGGCTTCAGGTTTTCATGTTCAGAGCTGTAGCAGAATCGACCCAGCTGCATGCTGAAATCACTACCTGTTTCTCCATGATATCCACGAGTAACTTTTCTTCTTCTGTATCACTACACAGGTTGTGCTTGTGATCGATGTAGCGCCAAGATGGCATTGCTCTGGTTGAACTTGTTCTTCCCATCCATAAAGTAAGGCAGGTTAGGAAAATCCAGACCTAGTTTAAATTTCATGTCTAGCCATTAGCTTCTAATGTAGTCAGGAGCTTCTCCACACATGTACCGTTTCTCCTCATCGCTGGGCTCAGTGAACTCCAGGAACATGGGGATGTCATGAGCCAGCCTGCAGATACACGTACACCAGAATTATGGATGACATCTTGGATATGTTAGCTCAGTCTTGGACCCTTCAAGGATCGCCAAGATTTATTTCTTAAATGAATTGAAGATCCCTGGTGTGTGATTCTTTGCTATGAGCTCTACACATTTTGGGGGCAACAAATGAATAGTCAATCCATGAGGTCTCCAGTGTTCAAGTAGTGTAGCACTACTTGCAGTCCAGCAGGGTGAGGTTAACTGATGCAGCTGACATAATCCCAGAGGTCATGTTCCTCCCCTTAGGAATATTCTGATAACATTGAGCAAGTTCCACGAGGTGAACAGCACCACATTTGTCTGGAAATCTATCTTCTCTTATTGATTTCAGATGTAATGAGTTCTATTGAACTCTTGGTGTGTGGAGGAAGTTGTGTTCATGGCACATTCTCAACACCTGGACTGTTTGTACTAAGTCCAGGCAAAAATTCTTGTTACTATCTCTGTGAGCTCACTCTTTGTGAGCCTACAGCAGATGAGAGTCAGTTGTTACCCATCTCATTAACAAGTGTTCTCCCAATTCTGTGGTCCCAAGACCTGCACCAGCTGCCAGAGTCAGAAACTAACGTTTCCATCTCCTCTTCACTTAATAGACACTAGTTCCACCTTTGTCTCAGAGCAGCAGCAAGCCGATGGGGTCCAGCTCACCTGGATTCTGGACTGCATTTCCAGCTTTCCCTGCTCTGTCATAGCATAGTGTAGGATGTGTGTCCTTTGCTTTTAGATCTGACTGTTGTGACCAAAAGGCTGTCTTTCATCAACCTGCTGAATTGCAGGTGGAGCATGCAGCTGTGGGCAGGGCATTTACTGATACTGTGCCTCACCTTAAATAGAGGGGCCTCATGAAACTCATGGTCCAAATCATAAGCCAAGGATTCCTGCTTCTCATTCACAGTTCGAAGCTCGTGGAATTGGTTTGCCAAGAGAGGGCTTCTTTTGAACTTCCTTCAATGTAGTCAGAAATAGCTATCCTTTCTTTCCAGAAATTATCCATTCCCTTCTTAGCAAGACATCCGCAGAGTCTTTTCCAGGATGGAGTGTTCTGATGACTTCATCCCAGATTTTCACAGGAATGGAATCCTGCTGGTTATGTCAAATGTATGGGAGGGGGATGAGTTTGGAAGCCTGAACAGATTGTTGCACTCACGTTTACTTCTTATTCATAATTTTCCATGATATTTGGTAGTAGCATCTTAACCAAGTCCTTCTGAAGTCTACATTAATGCCATGTCTCAACCTTCACCTGGCCTTAAAGCCTTCATTTCCTTCACGTGCTTTGCCTTTAGTGCAAGATAAAGTTTCATGGGCAGCAGTATGCATTCATTACTTGTCAAGGAAACTTGGCAACAGATGGAGGCTACTACAGTGTTCCAGAACTGGTCACACACAGAGAATAAATGTCTGAGAGATGTGCAGGCCTAGGTGACCTATCTGCCATGGAACCTCTGCATCTGTCTCATGGAACATAGCAGAACAGGGAGCAAAGAAGACTAGTGCATCTCTCAACTCCCACAAATGATGCTTCCTTATACAACAGATCAGATGTACACAGAAGGCCACAACTGGCCACATTTTAGAGACTGGGAGAGTGCAGAGTGTGTGTCCCTGGAAAGGACTCCCATATTAAACCTCACTGACTCACTGACTCACTGACTGACTGGCTGACTGACTGACTGACTCACTCACTCACGCACTCACTGGTCAATGGCCATTGGGAAGAGAGACGGTAGAAGGATTCTAGGAGCCAAAATTCGTTCATAACATAGTGAGGTAAAGAAATTCAGGCCACTGGAAGCTTGCACATGTGTACTTGTGGCCTGGGTGACATCAAGGAAAGGACTCATGCCAACTCAATCAGACAAGGGCCCAGAATGAAGCACAACAAATAGATGGCAGCTTTGTCCTAGTCTGAAAACTGTGGGGGTGAGGGAGTTGGACCATTTACAATCTCTATGGCCTGACTAGTCTCTAGTGGATGAATTCACACTGAAACACATCAGAGCAAAAATGCTTGACTGAATAGAGCTTGACATGTATGGAAGAATATAGAATGTCTGGTGTGGGTAGGTGGGGGGCACAGGTGGAGGAGTGCCCTAAATTTGATTAAAGATTTTTGTATGAAATGTACAAAAGGTGAAAAACATTAAATTAAAAAATGAATGCCTGGTGTCAATATTGAGGGAGTCAAAGGGCTTTATTTTCTGGGTATTGCAAACTCTACAAGATGACTGCAGTAAACTGTCATCTCTGAACTGTTCAGTGCTGTGTCTGTTCCCAAGTAAGGCAAGCTCTTTCTGGTTCTCAGAATCTGTAAGCTGAAGGTGGCCAGTAGAGGGAGATGCAGCTCACTTAGAGCTGGAATAGGGGGCCATACTACCTGACAAATATGAAATCTGAATGATATATGAATAAGAAACCCACATAAAAAGAATACATCCTTCTTCTTACATCGCAACTGACCCTGACTCAGAGAATCTTATAAGAGGCTTCCTTTGAACTTAGCCTGAACTGAAGACACAAGACAAAGCTGAAGTTTCCCCATCATAGCTGCTGTTTCTACTCAGTTCCAGTTGTGAATACCTGGACAAATCTAAAAGCAGGGCTTTTATTTGATGTTTTGATTTTTCTCTATTGATCATAAGTCCTGCACAAATTTACTCTGTTTTTCAATCAGAATAAGAAATACACCATTTCCATACCAATTTGCATATATTGAATATTCTTTGTAAGTATAAAAAGGAGATGTGAACAGTGTGTCATTATATTAGTCATAGTATAAAAAATATGGATACTTAACAAGTTCAGTGTGGTCAGTGATGCCTGGAATTGGGAGTTTCCTCATATATGATTAACTGCGTGTATATTGTTTTTTTTAAGTTTTCAATGTCAGGTGTCAGATGTGACATTCACATGATCTAGTCTCCATCTTCCCTGTCTGCATCCTTACATGACAAAGTCACTATTATTTGCAAGGCCAGTCAGGACATTAGCTATGCCTCAAACTGGTACCAAGAGAAACTAGGGCAAGCTCCTAAACTTTTGATCTATGATGCAACCTCTTTGGAATCTGGTGTACCATTGAGCTTCAGGCAGCAGATATGGCAGAGATTTCACCCTCAGCAGCAGCAGCCTGGAGTCTGAAGATGCTGAGTTTTGTGCATGAGAGATCAGGATCTCTTCATTTATTTACATGTAGCTATGTGTTTGAAGAGCACCATTTGTTGAAGATGCTGTCTTTAATATGTATAGTTGACCTCTTTTAAAGAAAATCACGTGGCTGTGGGAATGTGGGCATTTTTTGGGTTCTCAGTTCTATTCCATTGATTATGTGAATGTTTTATGCCAGTTGTGCTGGATAGCTTTAGTGTCAACTTGACACACCTAGGTTGAGGGAGCCTCAATTGGGGAACTGGCTCCATTGGATTGGCCTGTGGCCACATCTGTAGAGTGCTGTCTTGATGGTCGAGCAGTGTGGAAGGGCCCAGCCTGCAATGAGTGGTGCCACCCTGGGCAGGTTGCTGTGTACCGTATAAGAATGTGGGCTGGGCATGAGCCAGGAGAGCAAACCAGTGAACAGCATTCCTCCATGGGCCTGTTCTTCAGCTTCTGCCTCCAGGTTCCTGCCCTGAGTTCCTGCCTTGGGCTCCCTAAGTGATGAACTGTGACCTAGGAGATGTAAGCTGAATAAACCCTTTCCTCCCCAAGTTGGTGTTGGTCAGAGTGTTTTGTCACAGCAATGGAAGACAAACTAGAACACCAGTACTATGTTACTTTTACTACTAAAGCTCTATAGTATAACTTATAATCAGAGATGAGGATACCTCCAGCAGATTTTTATAGTTCAAAATTATTTTAAGTATATGGGATCTTCTGTGTTTACATACAAAATTTAAGATTCATTTTTCAATTTCAGTGAACTGTTTTAGAATTTTCATGGGGATTGACATGAGTCTGTAGATTGCTTTGGGTAGGATAGCCATTTTCACAATATTAATCCTAACTTTAATAGGGTGACAAATCCTAGCAGATTTATTTAACAGAATTGGATTACCTGCTTTAGAGTTATTGGTTAGTAGAGTCCCATAGATCGCACAACATTATAGGTTGTTGATAGTGTTATTTGTTACCTTCCATAATTTCATGATAAAATTCTATCCTGAAGACACCACATACATAAGTCATACAACATGGATAAATCTGTCTTGTATTGCCCTGGCCACTTCATCTCTACTGTCTAGCCTTCATATGCTGGAAGATGCTATGCATGCTACCTGAAAAAAATGTGATCACCAGTCTCACCCAGCTGTGAATCCTGGTATCTACAATAATGATCAGGCTGGCAAGACATGACAACCAATGTAATAGTGACACTTATATTGTTGGAGTAACCAACTATTTTATCAAAAAATTGGATTTAAGGAAAATTAAACAGGATGAAACCTAAAACTGTCACCATTATTGTGGGCCCCAAAATTGTTTCTAAACAGGTCATGGGCCCTAGGAGATAATTTACTATCATTCGGTTAAAATTTAAAATAATTAAGTGAACTCCTAATGACTTGTTATACTGAAAAATGAGTGAATCTGTCAACTCTGACCATCCTACAGCAAATAGCAATTAACACAAAGACTCACAACTGATCGTTGTGTAGAAAATAATATACTGCAGAACGTTCAGCCAGGTATTACACACCCTCCTTCCAAGGCTCTGGAATCATTGCAGAAGAAGAGGCAGAGGGTTTGTAATAGCCAGAAATGGTGGATGCCTGCAAGGAAACAGTTTCGTAGACACAAGAGTATAGTTGCACAAGACCCGAGCAAGCTCAAGCCAAGCAAATTCCAGGCATGGAGGGAGGAAATGAGCACCAGTTTCCATCCCTGGCTGAGGAGCTATTGGCAATTGATGACTGCTGGGAGAGGGAGAGTTACTTGTATTAAAATTAGTGGCTCCTTCTTTAGGGAGTATGTTGACTAGACTCAAGTGGATGGTCATATACCCAAGAGTATATGGGCAACCCAAAATCAATGGATTTAAAAAATGAGTACACAAAGGTAGATGGTTAGGGAAGGGGGAGTGGATCTTGGTAGAGTTGGGCAGAGAGATGAAAATGTATCACAAAGCAATGTATGAATTTCTCAAAGAGTTATTAGAGTTATTTAAAAATCCTTCACTATTAGTCATCGGAGAGATAGAAACAGAAACTACTCTGAGATTCCATCTCACTCCAGTCAGAATGGCTATTTTCAAAAATCAAATGACAGCAAATATCAGTGAGATTATGGAGAAAGGAGAAACCTTATTTATTGTTGGTGGCAGTGTAAACTGGTGTAGCCACTATGTAAATCAGTATGGCGATTTCCAAGAAAACTAAAACTAGAACTTCCAGATGGTCCATCTAGTCCACTCCTGGGCATATACCCAAGGTCTTTATGCTCTACAACAGAGAAAATGGTGCATCCATGTTCACCAGGTTTTATTCACAACATCTAGGAAATGGAATAAATCTAGATATGAATAAGGAAATGGTGGTGCATATGCACAGTGCAAATTTATTCAGCCATAAAAATGAAACTTGAATTTGAAGTTTAATGGATGGACCTGGCAAAATCTGTATTGTAGTAGCTATCCAAGCATCACAACTCATAAGGCCAGGCACTGTTTCCTTCTCTAGAGCTGGGGGAAGCTGATAGCATGGCTCTTTCTCTCTCAAAGATTAATCCATGTTTCTACCTCCATTCTATTGTGCCTTTGATGATGCCTCAGGGGCAGGTCCAATGGACAGTGTCTTCCCCAGGGAAGACACTGGAGAGATTCTGTCCACTGCTGCAGATCAAATGGACTTCCTTGTTGTTCATCCTAACATACAAAATACTCTTGACTCTGCTCAGTAGAACAGGCCTTACATATACTTGGCTCTTTTACAGACTGTTACACCTACCAAGAAATTTGCATATTGCTCTGCTAGGGGGCCTGTCCATGCAAGTCAGAGATAAAAGCTCAGTTGTATTATTGTGCTGATGGCCCAAGGCTCCTGATTTCAATCCAGAATGAAGTGCCCTGCTCAGCTCTTCTGGTTGCTAATGCTCTGGATCCCTGGTAAGGACAGAGGGAGCTGAGGAAGAGGACTGGGTGGGAAGGTGTGGTCTGGGACCCACTGCTTCCCATGCTGTCTCTGTCTGTGAAGCATGCAGATTCAGGACGGGCTTGTGAGAATGTTGACTATTATAGAAGGAGCAAGAACCTGCATTCTGGTGGAGACTCTACACTGAAGGGCAGGGATACTGTAGGAGAGTTCTAGAAGACCTGCTATGCTTTGCCAGTGTCTTTTTAAATACAGATATTTTTAATGCAGGAACAAAAAGTAATTAGCCAAAAGTAAAAATAATAAAATCATTACAATGTCTCTTATATGTGTTCACAACCTGGCGCTTCTCTCTTATCATTTTAGATCCAGTGGAGATGTTGTGATGACACAGACTCCACTTTCCTTGCCTGTTGCTCCTGGAGAGTCGGGCTCCATCTCCTGCAAGTCTAGTCAGAGCCTCTTAGATACTGATGGATACACCTACTTGTATTGGTACCTGCAGAAGCAAGGCCAGTCTCCACACCTCCTGATCTACAGAGTTTCTAATAGGGAAACTGGGGTCCCAGACAGGTTCAGTGGCAGTGGGTCAGGGACAGATTTCACACTCAAAATCAGCAGAGTTGAGCCTGAGGACTTTGGAGTTTATTACTGTATGCAATCTACACATGATCTTCCCACAGTGATTCAGCCCTTAACAAAAATTCCCTGCTTGTTTGGCCCAGTCTCCCTCATGGGTTGCTTCTGGAGAGCAGCAGAGTAGATTTTCTGAGACTGTGCAAGAAAAAAAATTTTCTAAGACTCAGTGGAGCATGTCACAGTTATGGCAACTGCTCAGTCAAGGATCTTTTTTACCATCTGCTAGGCCCACCATAAAGTGTATGTTATTGGCAGGAAATAAAAATTCTATGAGTTAAGAGGAGCCAGTTTTCCCCAGGACAACCAGGCATGAAAGGAGTGCTGAGTGGTAAGATGTCCTTTTCTCCCTTGCCTGCTACAGATGTGCACAGATCAAATTCACTGATAGCTGCAGCAGTGGAACTCAGACTAATGATCACACATGGTGACCCAAACACATACATGCTTTTACATTTTCATCCTTGTTGTTTTGGTGAATCATTGGAGTTTTCTTTCTGGTTGAGCAGGTGCAGTAGGAAAGTACTTGGTGTTAAGACACTGTTTTCCTCTCTCCCCACTTTTCTCACTTCTGCTTTTTCTCAGAATGTATCTCCTTCTCCAGTATCATAGATACAACACCAGAGAGTCCTGTCTGTGAAGTAACAGAGAAAACTGTCCCGTTCTTGGTTTCTTATACTTGAACCACCTTCAGTAAACTTACTCAATTGTGAAAGCCTAGTTTCAAAAAATTAATAGTATTGATATATTTTGTTGAAATAGATTGGTCATTCTCTGAGTCCTCATTGTTCTGATAAAATATAAAGTATCATTTCTGTAAAACTCAGAGAGCATGGACATGTGTCTTTATGGTACTTGATGACCGAAGATCAGATAAAACTGTGTTTCCCCACTTAAATAAGAGTGGGAAGACTTGGAGAAGTGCAGCAGATGAATACAGGAAGTTGCACAGTAAAGAGCAGGTATTGGTAAAATCTTGACTTGTGGCTCACATTTGGCTGCTGGGAGGATTGAAGATTGGTCGATGAAACAAACCTTCTATGTCCTTTTTGAAAAGATCAGTTGACGCCATCACTGCAAGGATGCAAGACTGCATCCTACTGTGACTAGAAACTGAGATAGCAGGAGTGCATCATGGGAAACTGTAAGGTGTGCAGTGACAGTGGAGCAGAGTAATGTCATGTGGGTTGTTTTGTTGTTTCTATTCTGATGAGAATCTCAAATGCTTCTTCCCTCTGTTGAAGGCATCCATTGCTTGATTCCTTCATATGCCTTCATTGTTTTCTCCTTGTTTATGGAAGGTTGGCTGGTCTAGGTTTCAGCCTTTCACTTTTGGTTATACTTTGGAAGGTCTGGCTCACTCTTTCCTTCCTGTTCTGAACGTTCTCCAAAAAACCTGGTATGGAACAACCAGGCCTGTACCCTGATGAGCACTCTGCTCACTTTGCTTCCTGCCAGGCAGTTCCTCCAGGTTTGTTGTGAGTCTTGGTGTTCCAGGACTGGAGTTGTGTCAAGTTTGTTGCCTTCTGCCTCAGAATCACTACTGTGGTCCCATAGGGACACTTGCTCTGCAACTCAAGTAGGGGTTGGAGGGATGTTGCTCTCCTGGACCAAATGCCTGTACCCTGTGCTCCTGCTGGCTGGGTAACTCCGCCCAGGATGAGTAGGAGGCCAAGTGAATAATCCACCTGGCTGAAGCACTTGGTCTCTATGCCCATGACCCTGTGTCCCCCTGTGCTCCCTGCACAAAATTTAGCTCCTATTTGATCAAAAGCATCAATATGAAACCTGAAATTCTGAAACTGCTAGAAGAAAACTTAGGCAGTACTTTACAAAATATATCTATAGGAAAGCAATTTTTAAATTGGGCATCAGTTGCTCTGTACTTAAGGCCAACAATAAACCAATGGAACCAAATAAATGTAAAAAGCTATGTACAGCAAAAAGAACAACCAAGGAAGTGAAGAGAGTGGGGAATTTTTTTTTATTTTTTATTTTATTTTTGTTTTTTATTTTTGTATGTGATAAATGTTCTGTCTGCATACAAGTTTGTGCACCCGTGTCATGCAATGCCGCAGAGTTCAGAAGAGGGTGTCCATTCCCCTGGAACTGGAGTTTTCCTGGAATAGACCCTATTACTGAAGAAAGGCTATACCTCAGACACAAAGACTTAGAGGAAACAAGCTGGAACTGACTTGAAAGCCTCTTCCTTGAACACTAAGTCTCATCTTTATAGAGAATACTAAGAAACCTGCTAAGGGTGAAAACCAATCAATGGTCAAACCCCAGCCTCAAGGACTACTAAACACAACAATGATCAGTAGAACAACATACAATGATTCAGTAGGGACACTTTTATCTTGGTGTAGTAAGTACCTATTTAATAGGACTTAACATCCTCTGTGTGAAAAGGTACTCATGTGTGGAAATGCAAACATAGCGAAATACACATGATTGAAGGGGTCATAGTTCCCAGAGAAACACTTTGTTGTATTGGTAGATAAATTTCAGTTCTTACTCTGTGTTAAATATGTATATTTACATTTTCAGAGAAGCATACCATTCAAACTTCATAGAAGTTTCTTTGGGCGACAGATGGAGACAATTCCAGAGTTCTGCAACTGGCCACACACAGAGAATATGTATCTGAATCATATGCAGCCCTAAGTAGCACATCTACAGTGGAATCTGTACACCTAAGACTCATGGAATCTAGGGGAAAAGGTAGTAGAGAGAATGAATACTAGTGCGTCCGTCATCTCTCACCAGGGAAGATTCCTCACACAACATAATGCAACAAACACAGAAGGCCACAATGGATAAAGAGTAGAGTAAGGGACTGCAGAGTATCTGCATCTCGATTGGACTATTGTATTAATACATACCCATGGATTGCTCAGGACAATCGCATAAAGGTGAGGAAGATTGTTAGAGCCAGGTTTCCTGCATGAAGCGAATGAAGCAGCATCTTCCAGCCCTCTGGGAACTTGCTCATATGAAATTTCAGGAATGGTTATAGCATGCACAAGATCCATAAGAATCAGTCAGACAAAATCCAAGCACAGAACTCAGGAAATGGGCAGCAGAGCCCAACCTTAGCCAAAGGACTATTGGCAACTGATTACTGCAGGGAGAAGAAGAATGGATGTTCTGTAAAGAGTGACACTATATACACTGACTAGACTCAAGTGCATGAAATTTCTGTGAGTCACTCCTAGGTACAAAAATCTTCACTTGTTAGCCCTTAACTGATATGAAAAAATCCATGAAATCTGCTGAATGTGGATACTATGGGGAGATAGAGTTAGGGGATGGGGTTCTAAATATGAGTAAGATATATTGTACAAAATGCACAAAATTCAAAAAATAACCAATTCAAAATTAAAATAAGTATTTTAAAAATGAAATTTGAAAATGTTCTTTCCAACATAGCCCATGGCATGTCTTAGGTGAACTCAGAGCTTTGATCTAGTCCACTGAGGTCTCATGGTCTATGAATAACCCAGGAAATGGCTGCCTTTCACCTCTGGAGCAGCCACCAAGGTACCTATAGACTTATGGGACCACAGTCAGTCATGTCCCAAGACAAGAACCAGTAAGATTTGATACTACTGGGCCCATTGTATGGCTCAGTAGGTAAAGGCCCCTGATTAGTAGTCTGGTGAACTGAATTCTATCTCTTGAACCTATGTAATGGTTGAAGGTAAGAACTAACTTTACCAAATTGTTCTCTGATCCACACAGGTGTGATCCAAGCACTCTCTACCCTCCAGCATCATTCACATACGAGTCCTGTAATAATAAGAAATATATTTTCCAAAAATTCCAATTTGAAATTGTAGTTTCCATGGACTTACTGTTTTGACTTTTGTCTGATACTTGCATGAGCAATAGACTAGGGATATTCCAGTATCTTTAATAGTTAGCCAGAACTTGAGAGGTTGCTAACACCCAAAAGGACTCTACCCAGAGGAGCAACAGAGCAGGGTTTATAGAGCTTAAAACCATAATGTTATCAATGCCATGGGGGAAGCACATAAGTAGAGTTACATCAGATCTCCATAGTTACAGTATATCAGGGGAAGGTTCATTAGCAAAGAGTTTTTCAGTTAACAAGAAGTGTATTTCTTTTGGTTAGGGAAACCAAGTTTCTCAGAATTGCAGAAACAATGGGCTCTGTACAGCTGGGAGGGGATGTTGAACCTGGGTGATTGCAAGTTTCCCAGTATTGTGGAGACAAAATAATGCCAGCATGAAGCCATTCCAATTGTCTGGGTACACTTAGCAATGAGTGTGGGTGGGGGATGGTGGGGGTCGGCACAGGGGTGGAGGGCAGAAATACAGGCTAAAAAAAAATGAACTACAACAAATTCTGTGTGGATTTCTACATGGTCAGATTTGGAGATGTTTATGAGTTTCTGCTAATTTCACCAAAATGAAAGTACCAAAGCACACAAAACCCAAACCAAATTTAGTCTTCTCTGAAATTCAGATATTTAGCATTCTTTTTTGAATATAGTATTTTCAGGAGTATGTTTATTATATAGGGATCTATGATAGACTTTTCAGAACTGCTGATTTTTTTGAGTAATCCATACATTTTTATTAACTGGGGTTACGGGGAGAGCTACTGCTCTGATTTTTAAAAGGTATTATTTGAAGACCTTATACATGTGTATAATACATTTTGAATTATATAAACCTCATTCACCACTACAACTGCTCCCAGCAGAATTTCCTATCTCATCTCCCTCCAAAATTTATATATTTTTATTCTTTTTAATCCTCTGAGTCCAATTAGTGTTGTTGATGTGCTCATTGGTACAGGATCAATCACTGGGGGTGAGGAATCTATCAGTAGCTTCCAAAGAACAGTGACCACCCCCTTCTCCTAGAAGGCAAAAGGTTGCAGAAATCCTTACTCCTCCATACTGAAATTTTAACTGATTTGATCTTCTGCATGTCTTTTGTAGGTGACCTCACTGCTGTGAGAGTTCATGTGTGCACCATTCATGTTGTGTCCAGAGTCTGCATTTCACAGCACTGCTTCCTGTGCTTCAGTTCATACATTCTTTCCACTCCCTCTTCCACAATGTTCCCTGAATCTTTGGGGGGAAAGGTTGATATAGATGTACCTTCTATAACTCAGTAATCATAGACACTTATTCTAGGCATTTTGAAAAATAGTGTGACTTTCTATAAATCAGAGTTATTTTTTCCAAGTTTTCATATTTGATATCCATCTTGAAGGCTCCAATAATAAAGTACAGCAAACATTGGGGCAAAATCACAAAATCTTACATTTGCAAAGCTATGATTACTAGAAAGCCAAAATCAGTCCTGCAGTGTATCAATTTCAGAGCAACCCTTCAAAACCTTAGTCACCAATGCAGCTTATATTGAGTCATTAAATAGTGAATACAGGTCTTGTTATTCAAGGGCATAGAATCCATTTAGATCTCAGAAACCCTGGCTGTGGGTGCCCCATATGTAACCATGAGAGCCTGGTGTTCTCATATACAGACAGACATAAACAGGAAAAAGAATCTCTGGCAAAGTCTGGTACTACTGAAAGAAGGCTGTCCTCTGCACAAGACAGGCTATGCCAATATGAAATCACAGCAGTTAGCTGTGATGACACCCATGAAAATTCATTCATATATGATAGAGGTGCTCTCCAGACCCATGCCTTGCTGAGTTGGTAAGGGCAGTTGACATCTGCTGGAGGGGGGGATTCAATATTTTCTGAGGGTGAGCTTGCTAGCAGGTTCCCATGTTCCAGTGTGTACCCCCACTACCCATGCCGTTCTGGTGAGCAATAATTGGACTTAGTGAGGATTATAAGTTACAGAAAAGGGAAGACCTGAGGTTAGAACAGGTTTTGTTGAAAAAATAGGAGAAAGTGGAGGAGAAATGAGAGGTGAATGGGGACATAGATCATTGCATACATGTGGAAAATTTCATAGAAAATTATATAAAGTAAAATATTTATATAAATAATCTATCAAGACACTGCTTAAAAATAACAGAAGTAGACCTGATATGGTGGTTTACTGGAAAAAGCTGTTGCCCTAGAAGTTTGGGGACTGGAATTTGGATCCTTAGAGCTCATGTAATTAGGCAGGAATGACAGCTGACTACAAGCCTAACAATTTGGAGCCAGAGACAGACCATTTCCATGTCATTTTCTTCATATTTGAATGTTGTATGGAAATGTATTAAGTTCCAAGAAAGGAGGGATTCTAACACTGATTAAACAACCATAAACAGCTATCCTGATAACAATAAGACAATACTAATTCAAAATCATGCTGCTATGGGACAAAGTACTTAACGATGGCTACTAGTGATGTTGGGTAAGTTCTTTTCTCTAGACTACGTGTGAGGAAGCCAGACAGAGAGGCCACTACTCTTTACTGATTGCCTTGTGGGCTCACATCTCTGTGGCTGTTGTCTAAGTGTGGCACAGGCTTTTATCCCATGTCTTCCTCACAGGCAAAGACTTCCACAGTGGAGTCCTCTGCACACTGTCACAGGCCATACAGACTGCCCTGGGGTTCCTCCAAACACAAGCAGTGTTTTTGTCACTTTGCTCCCAAGGACAATGCTTATAATCACTTGGCTGTTCACACACTGTTACACCCACAAGAGAATTTGCATATCACTCTCATCTGGGGAAGTCTAAGATAAAAGCTCAGCTGTGTTCTTGCCTTGACTGCCCAGGACTGCTCAGTCAGCTTGTCAGAATGAGGTGCCCTGCTCAGCTCTTGGGGCTGGTGATGCTCTGGATCCCTGGTAAGAACATGTGGAGATGAGGAAGGAGACAGAGGTGGGGATGGGACGGTAGGACTCTACAGGGCTTAAATCTGTGAGGGAGAGGAAGATTTCAGAATAAACAAGTCCTGTACTCTGGTGAAGACTCTGACACTGGTGAACAGGGATAGTGTAGGTGAATTCCAGTGTTCCCAAAATGATTTGCCAATATCATTTTATATACATTGAATATTATTAAACCAGTACAAAATATGACTACCAGGAAATAAATAATAAAATACAAAAAGTCTCCTTATATGTCTTCATAACCTGGCACTTTTATCATTATAGGATCCAGTGGAGATGTTGTGATGACACAGACTCCACTCACTCTGCCTGTTGCTCCTGGAGAGTCAGCCTCCATCTCCTGTAGGTCTAGTCAGAGCATCGTAAATAGTGCTGGAAACACCTATTTGGAGTGGTACCTGCAGAAGCCAGGACAGTCTCCACAGCTCCTCATCTATAAAGTGTCTAACCGGTATTCTGGAGTCCCAGACAGGTTCAGTGGCAGTGGGTCAGGGACAGATTTCACACTGAAAATCAGCAGAGTTGAGACTGAGGACGTTGGAATTTATTACTGTTTTCAAGGTACATATGCTCCTCCCACAGTGATACAGCCCTGAACAAAAACTCCCTGCTTGGTTTGGCCCAGCTGTCTTCATGAGTTGCTGGTCAGGGAGCAGCACAGCAGATTCTCTGAGCCTTTGCAAAGAGAAGACTCAGTGGAGCATGTTACAGATTTTGCATCTGCTCCAGGATCTCCTTGAGTCTACCCTTGGGCAACTGTGAACTGCTGTGACCTTGGCATAATATCAAAAGCAAATGAATGAAGTGGGACCAAGTGCTATGACTACAGTTGGAATGAGGAGGAATGCTAAAACTAGTGTGTTTCTCATAATCCTCCTGCCCGGTGCACACTCCAGGATTAAGTTTTTTGGGCATTACCGTCATGGACTTGACATGGAGTGTGATGCATACCCACGTGTATACACATTTTTACAAGTTCAGTTTGTTTTTGCTGATATATTTGATTCTTCCTTCTGGTTGAGGAGTCAGAACCATTAGTAGCATACTTGAAGACTTCAGCTGTTTGGTGTAGATAAGACACTGCTGTCCTCTCATCCCACATTTGTGATTCCAACTTTCTCCTAGAAAACCTCCTTATCTAGTGTTGAACAAACAAACACTGGATACTACTAATCTCATCAAATAAGAAAATCCATTCCCATTCCAACTTTCCACCTACCTGACATAAATTTTGTATATTTACTCAAAAGGAAAAGCCTAGTTTTAAAGATTTAGATGAGTTTCTAACACAGCATTTTGAATGGAGTAAATCTTGTTCAAATCCAAAGTCAGTGCATCAGAATAAAGAAATAAAACTGTAGGAATGAAAATACATATCTTATACAATGGAACTTGAATGTTCAAATCATAATATAAAAGCAGATATTTTTGGTTGGGAAATAATAATCTATAGATTCTCAGAGAGGGTCGTTCATGAGAATACAACTGATAGACACATGGTTGAGGTCAGCTGGCAGTACAACGCACAGATTGTGGCTCATCTGTGTTTCCTTTAGAGTTTTGAGCCTAAGCTAAGAAGCATAGAAACCAAGAGTTTTTTTTTTTCTTAAAACAAATCACAGAATTGAAGGTCCCTTGTGTGTATTTCTTTGTCATGAGGTCTTAACATTTTGGAGCAACAAATGAATAGTCAATTCACCATGAGGCTTCCAGTTTTCAGGTAAGGCAGCACTACCTGCAGCCCAACAGTGTGAGGTTAACTGATGCAGCTGACATAATCCCAGTGTAGTACCACAGTTACTCATCCTGGCACAGATGTCATGTCCTTCTCCTTAGGAATATTCTGATTATATTGAGCAAGTCCACAAGGTGAACGGCACATCGTTTGTCTGGAAATCTATCTTCTCTCATTGATTTCAGCTAGAATGAGGTTTAAATACCTCTTGGTTTGGGGAACGAGTTGTGCTTCTGGCACATTCTCAACACCTGGTGTGTCTGTACCAAGTCCAGGCAAGAATTCTTGTTATCATCTCTGGTACCTCACTAGCATGGCCCCTACCAGTTGTTACCCATCTTATTAGCAAATGTTCTCCCAGTTCTGTGGTCTCAAGACCCTCAAGAGCTGCCTTAGTGAGAAGCCAACTGTTCCATCTCCTTTGCGGTTAATAGACTCTATCTCACTTTTGTTTCAGAGGAGTAGCAACCAGGCAGGGTCCAGCTCCCCTGGATTTTGGACTTCCTTCCCAGCTCTCCCAGCTCTGTCTAGATTAGTGCATGTAAGATGTGTGTTCCAGAGATGTGTGTTCCAGAGCTTTACTTTGCCTTTTATGTCTGACAGTTCTGACGCAGGGGCTGCCATGTATCTATCTGCCTCTGAATATCAGTTTCCTGTGATCATCCACTACCTCTGGCTCTTACAATGTTTTTTACCCTTCTTCCACAATGATCCCTGAGCTTTGGGAGGCCGAGGTTGGAATTACATGATCAGGAATGAGCACTCTGCAGTCTTGTTCTCTGCACATTGGCCAGTTGTGCGTTTCAGCATTAATCATCATCTGCTGCATAATCACACTTCTGTGGTGAGAGTTGAGAGATGGCTATAACTATATATACATAATACAGTCTCTGGATATTACAAAAAATCATAAACACCTCAATTCCTGACTCCAGGTAATGAAATTACCTGTTACAAAAAATCATAAACACCTCAATTCCTGACTCCAGGTGAGAAAAAGTTTTGAAAATTTCTAGCGAAAATGATTGATCAATGCAATCAAAAGGATACAGTCACATAGATAAATTCAGTCCATGAATTCAGTCCATGACTTGGAAAGAAAAGTTTCCAACATAGAAGGAAAACATGAGTAAAGCAGAGGAGGAAATCTGCAATATGATGGAAATTTGGAAGAAAGTTTCATGAAATAAGACATTTTTCCAAAATTAGAATCCTTGGAAATAAAAAGTCTTCAAATCCAACAAAGTATAGTTTTGATCATCATTGATAGATGAAAGAATATCAAGATAGAATGATAAGGTTGTTGAAACACAATCTTAAATCTTGATTATAGCACAATCTACTGCATGCCCATAATGTCTACAAACTGTGAGATCAGTAGACAAGACCTGATAATTGTGATAGAAGGAGAAGTTGAGGCCTCAGGAAGATTCAATGATAAATAAATAACTAAAGGCCTCAGGAACATTCAATAATCAGTATTCCTCCCAAATCTAGAGGAAGAAATGGATATGTAAATAAGAGAGACATTTAAAACCCTGATGAGACATGAACAAAGAAGCTTTTCCCCCATGATATATGATTGTCAATTCATCAAAAATACAAGGCAAAGAAACAATATTATATGCCCCATGGGGGAAAAAAAACTCCTTGTTCACTTATAGAACAAATGAGCTAGAATAATACCAGATCTCTCAAAAGGCAGGAAAGCATGGGATATTATATTTCAAGCTCTGATATTAAATAACTGCCCACCAAAATTGCTATATCCATAACAGCTACCTTTTTAGAAGAATGAAGGACATTTCAAGAACAGCACAAGCAAAGGAAGTCCATTCCCAGCAAGTCAGCCCTGCAGTGATACATAAATTAAGAGGAGGTAGAAATAACATCACAATCACAAATATGAGAAAGAATACATTGTATGAGAGAAACATATGGACAAGTGAGAGCTAGGAAAGAATTCATCACAAAACTTTGCAGGTAAATGGATGGAACTAGAAGATATTATGTTAAGTGAAGTAATGCAGTCCCAGAAAAACAAATGATGAATGGTATCCCTCATCTGTGGATGTTAGAACCAATTACCTAGTTGTAAGTATTTCTTGTCCACGGCCCCTTGAGTTTTGTCTAAGTAGTTGTGAGTGATGCATATTGGAAAGAATAACAACAACAACAACAACAACAACAGAAAAGACTGCATCAAATAACTGACTGAAATGGTGAACTTCTGCTCAAAACAGTCAACTTCTACATCGAGAATTTTGAGAGAAACTGAGAAAAAGATGAAAAAAATGTTTGGCAGAATGCATGAGCTCTGGTGGGGTGGGGGGATAGGGAGGGGGACACGGGTCTAGATTTGATTAGTAACATAATCTTGTACAAAAGTATATATAAAATAAATAAATAAATACATAAATAAATAAATAAAATTTAAAAAGTATTAAAAAGAAAAAGAGAAACATGTCTGGCAGAATGCATGAGCTCTGGTGGGGTTGGGGGTGGGGGACAGGAAGGGGGAATGGGTCTAGATTTGATTGGGAAATTTCGTAGGAAATGCACAAAGCTTCAATTAAAATTGGCTTTGAAAAAACTAAAAAAAATTTATTAATATTAAAAAAAATTCATCACAAACTGCAAGTCACATGGAGGCAGAAAATGCCGGCTTGGGAGGAGTTTACAGACAAACAGTACATGGCCTGTGGCATGGAAGGCACACCAGTTATGAAGATATGAGACAAGTTTATGATGGCATATAGCTATGAAAATTCCCTAATGATCATTACTTCATATTTTAACTTTAATATAAAAAGCAATCCTAGTGTTAAAGTGTGGGGGCCTCTGAGGTATTTCCTTCTGGTTATTGCAGACTCTACCATAGAATGGCAAGAAACTGTCTTCCTTGTGCTGCTCAGCACTGTTTGTTCCCAAGTCTGGTAAGCTTTCAGGATCTCTTGTAATCTGCAGGTACCCAGGTAGAGGGAGACACAGCTCACTTAGAGCGGGGATAGTGAGAGCTGCCACATGCCAAATACAAAAGCTGAATGTTATATGAACAGGAAACCCACATAAATATAACCAGAAGTTTAAAAAAATCCTTCCTCTTTTACATCATAAGTGCCCCTGAATTCCAGGTCTGAAAAATTCTAAAAGTGGTGTTTTCATTTGAATCTCTATTTTTCTATGTTGATTGTGATACCTGCCACAAATTGGTCTGTGTTTCTATTTTAACAAGAAATTTATCTGACATTTCACATAGAAATTTGCATATACTGAATGTTTTTAGTAAGTATAAAATAGCAGATGTGTCCACTGTGTCATTATATTTGTTATAATGTATAATTTGTCACCACATAGACAGGCTGCTGTGTAAGCATTTCTTATATAGACAATGAGGTAAACTGTACACTACTTCTTAGAGAAAAAAACACAAGGAAAACCCAAGACATTATGGCACATGCCTTTACACCTTGCATTTGGGAGGTTGAGACAGGTGGACATCTGTGAGATTGGGGAGAGCCTGGTATACATAGAGAGTTCCAGGCAAGTTGGGGCCTGGAGATTCTGTTAAATGATAATACATTTAAGCTATTTGGAAATAAAAACTGTTGTCCACATTTGTTTAACTTAAAATTTGTATAACAACAACTTTGGGTTAATGTATACAAATGTTCTCTATAATTTTTGTGTTGTATAGTATATTCTTGTAACATTGTCTTTTACCTGTAGGATAATTTAACTTAAGGAATTAAGTTTGCTTCCCAAATTAACAACATACCGTCACCCAAAACAGCTTGGGTAAATTTAATGAAATTTAAACCTTGATTCCTGCCTCTAGGTATGTGTACTACAACTTCCTTTTTGAGACTCATGGGTCAAAAAATAAAAACCTAAAATAAAAAAGGGGAATACAGTTATATATTAAAACTTTTTGTGAAATTTTTCAATTTAAATCTTAAAACTAGCTATGGGAAAAGATTTGCATGTTCCCACAGGTCAAAATGTCACCAACTTAATGGCTGAGAAAGAAAAAATGCAGCTTTGCATTGTGCAGGATGTACCAAGAAATACCAGCAGAGAAGTTGGCCCATCTAAACATTAAAAGGAAGAAAATCCTCAGACTGCTACAGGCATCAAACATCTCTGTGGATCCTATTTGTAACAACTGTTTATAATGAGTCTTAATGAACCTTACCTTCCAGGCACCACAAAGTTTTAATATGAGAGACTTTCTTACTTCCTTTTCATAGAACAATGAAAAACATGATGGTAATGAAGTCATTCCCTAACCGTAAATTAGAGCCAACTGTTATAGAGGTAATCTCTTATAAAACTGGTATAACTGCTTTCTTTAATTGACTAATAGACATAGGAACTGTGAAAAGGATTATTCTCTATTCAGAGCCAAATATAATACTAAGTCTTTTAAAGCTGTGCAATTAAGCAAAATATATTAATACAGGAGAGCTCTGATATCAGCAATGGTTTATTCTGTCAAGGAGATGTTGGCCAGGGGATCCAATACCCCCCAAAAGGTAAAGTCTTCTTGCCTGTCAACTGGGATACCTGCAAGAAGAGAGGCAGTAGGTCCTGCTGTCGAAGACCTTGTGTAAGCATGGGAAAGATGTATTGAGACCACACTTGCAAGTGTACAGTTGGTCTTTGGAATGCCACGAGTGTTACCACAGACGACTAAAACAATAAAGCAAATATTCATCTCCCTGAATCAAGCAAGACTCCTCCATCAGCATCAGCTACACCTCAGCTGCCTGAAATACTGTGTAGCAGTGGCAGCCTGCTGTATATACATGTATATACATGACTGTATATCCCAAATATAATTGGCTAGTAGCTCTCTCCTTGGAGGAATAATTTACAGCTGATGCCACAAGCTTATATCCTCTAGTGGTTAGGAGATGTTATTATAAGCCACAGTAAGACCTTGTCATCTTTTACAGAAAAGCTAAAGTTCATGGATTAGCATACCATCCAAACATCTCTGTCTATACCAACGTAACCTACCATAATAATTAGTATTGTTTAAATGCCTGTATATCTAATTGCTTGTGCTTCATTAGTAGGATTGAAAAGTTATTCCTGGATAAACTGTCAACCCATGAAAGGAAAGAGCCTGAACTGACCAGAGTCCACAACGACATCTCCAGAGAAATTAGACTGTTTTGCTTCTCGCCCACTTGTGCCCCTTTACTAAGCCTAGTGAACAATCTGTGGAGGAGGGGGCATGGTAGAATGTAAGGGCTGCGATTGGGGTGAATGTTGAAACTACAGCAATATAGACTGGACACTTATTTGGTCAACATGATTGTACATACAAGCCCCTCCAGCTGGATGGTGGGCGCCTTGGGCTGTGTGGGTTTGGGCATAGCTGCTTGCAAATTGGTTTTACATGTAGGATGCTTGTATTCACTACTTATCACTTATTGTTAAAAAATCAAATAACAATATCGAGAAAATATAAAAATAAAATTATAAACAAGAAAAATGAACTGAGGAAAAGAATGCAATATAATACTTAGAAGTTTGGGTTTTAATTGTGACTGTTACAGCTAGTAACCTTTTCAAATGAAGTTCATCTGGATTCTTCATGATTATGTGTGGAGGTTTTTATTTTAACTGGCTTTAATATGTTTTGTGAGGAAGATCACAGTTGTTTAAGAAAGAGCAAAAACATGAGAACACAATGGCTTGTCTCTTTGCTTTGCAAGTTGTAGCACACTGCACATCATGAACCCGACATTTATTATTATTCTTTCAAAAGAGCTGTCTGTTTCTTGAAAAAATGCCATTCTTAAATATAGAAATGTTAAGCATTTTCAGTTTTCTTATTAATTAATATTTTTCATAATTTACAATATAATGTGCTATTTTAATGTGCCATTTTAAATTAATTTGTGATTTATAAGTACTTCCAAATTTAATGCAAGTTTTATAGTCTTGTGATAGTTTTCTTTCTTATTTGTACTATTTGAAGTTATTTTTGTTTTCACATTTTGTAAATATAATTCTAGTGTAGTCTTCAGATTAGCTAAATCAGTATTTAACAAGGTCACCCAAAATGATGAAGGTTTATATTTATTTATTTATTTATTTATTTATTTATTTATTTATTTATTCCACTTTGAGACAGGGCCTCTCTGGAGTCCAGCCATCCTGGAACTTGCTATGTATACCAGGCTGGCCTTGAACTCATAAAGATCTGCCTGCCTCTTCCTCTTGAGTGTTGGTATTAAAGGTCTGTATCACCATGCCTGGCTTGAAAGTTTATTTTTTATTATTTCCAATACTTTTAGTGATGAATTGTGTATTTCATTCATTATCTTTCAGTCCAATTTAGACACATTCCCCTCTCCCTGCCCCCATCCCTCCTCTATTCATAACTTCTGCCATACATATCTTGCATCTTTCACTCAGTCTTTCCAAAGATTTTCCCTGAAGAGTCTTGGTGTTTTGGGCAGAGTTTACCTGTATCATTCAGTTCTTTAACCCAGTCTTTATTTGTTGTTTTTCCCTCCCCTTTCTATTGCTCCAACAAATGCCTCTATATTCATCAAAATTATGACCTCTGGGAATAAACTGTATGCTAATCCCAAAATATGTTTAGTAATTCACACTTTCCCCCTTTAATTTTATATTACCCTAAAATATGAATAAAATATACCTTCCACCCATATACAGTAATTACAGAGTATGAAAATAAGTGGCAGGTCGAGTCTAGAGCTTGTTAAGAGACTTACTTTATAACAACACAGTTGCTTTCAGATAAATAGAAATATAATAGTAATGTTGTTCAGCTTGCCTTTCAAGTGGGGATTTGGTGTTAGCATCCACAAATGAGGGAAACAATTTGCCATTTGTTTTCCTAGGACTGTGTTACTTCACTTAGCATAATGGCTTCCAGTTCCATCTATTTACCTGCAAAGTTCATGATGTCATCTTTCTTTATCACTGAATAGTACTCCACTGTGTAGATGTACCACATTTTTGTCACTCATTGGTCTGCTGAGGGGCATTTGGGTCAGGTAGTAGTCTCATTTTGAGTCTTTTAAGGGTTCTTCACACTACTTTTCATAATTTTTGTATAAGACATAGTCCCACTGGAAGTGGATGAGTTTTCCACTTTCCCCATAACCTCTCCAGCATTTGGTGTTTTTTTTTTGTTTGTTGTTGTTGTTGTTGTTGTTAGCTAGTCATATTGGAATAAGATGATATCTGAGAGTGGTTTTAACTTGCATTTCCTTAATTATTAATGATGTTTAACACTTTTTAAGTTATTTCTCAGCCATCTTTACTTCCTCACTGGTGAAGTCTCTGTTCAGCTCTTTACAACATCTTTTGAGTAGGTCATTTGTTTTCTTACTTCTTTGTTTTTTGAGTAGTCTATATAGTCTTGATATTAATGCTCTGTCAGATGTATCACTGGTGAAGGTTTCCTCACATTCTATGGGTTTTTCTCTTATCTTCCTTGATTGTTTCTTTCACTGTACAGAAGCTTTTGAGTTTGATGAGGTCCCATGTGTCAACTGTTGACCTTATTTCCTGTGCTGCTGCTGTCTGATTTAGAAAGTCTTTTCCTTTTTTTTATATAAATTTATTTTTATTTTTTTAACAAATCTAGACCCCTGTTCCCGCCCATTTCCCCACCCCGCCAGAGCTCATGCATTCTGCCAGACATGCTTTTCATCTCTTTCTCAGTCTTTCTCAATTATTCTCCATGAGGAAGTTGACTGTTTTGAGCAGAAGTTCACTGTTTCAGTCAGTTCTTCGATGCAGTCCTTTCTGTTGTTGTTGTTGTTGTTGTTGTTTGTTGTTGTTGTTGTCACTCTCAATTGCAGTGGACAAAAGCTCAGGGGGCCCTACACAAGAAATTCTTACAACTAGGTAATTGGCACTAGCATCCACAGATGAGGGATGCCATTCGTCATTTGTTTTTCTGGGACTGTTACTTCACTTAGTATGATGTCCTCTATCTCCAGCCATTTTCCTGCAAATCTCATGATGTCATCTTTCTTTACTGCTGCATAGAACTCCATTGTGTAGACGTACCACATTTTCTCTATCCACTCATCAGTTGAGGGGCATTTGGGTTGGTTCTGGCTCCTTGCTATTGTGAAGAGAGCTGCAATAAACATGGCCATGCATGTATCTCTGCAGTGGGGTGAGTCTTGAGGGTACATGCCCAGGAGTGGTATGGCTGGGTCGGGTGGCAAGTTCATTCCAAGTCTTCCAAGGGTTCTCCACACTGCTTTCCATAGTGGCTGTACCAGTTTACATTCCCACCAGCAGTGGATGAGTGTTCCCCTTTCCCTCCAACCTCTCCAGCACTTGGTATCATTTGTTTCCTTGATCCTAGCCAGTCTTATTGGAGTAAGAAGATATCTTTTTTTTTAAGCATATTTTCTTTTTTTTTTTACTTATTTCTGTATGTGTATGAATGTACTGTCTGCATGCAAGTCTGTGCACCCGTGTCGTGCAATGCCGCGGAGGTCAGAAGAGGGTGTCGGATTCCCCAGGAACTGGAGTTCTCCTGGAATTGGAGTTTCAGACGGTTCTCAGCCGCCATGTGGGTGCTGGGGATCGAACCCGGGTCCTCTGCAAGAGCGGTCGGCGCTCCTAACCACTAGACCATCTCTCCAGCCCCAAGAGCAAGATAATATCTTAAAGTGGTTTTGATTTGCATTTCCTCGTGGTACAAGCACGATTATACACACATGTCTGAAATCCATGGGAGATGTGGAGATTTGCTCGGTTGGTGTATGCTTGCTGTACAAACATGAGGACCTGTGCTCAGATCCATTGCACTCCTGTGAAATCTGGGTGTGGTGCTGAGTCTGCAGTACCAGTGATGGCTGCCAGAGACAGGCAGGTTCTGGAAGCTGAAAAGCATCCATTCCAGCTGACATGGCAAGCTCTAGGTTCAGTGACAGAATCTTTCTCAAAAAATTAAGATGGAGAAACTACTGAGGAAGTTATCTTGATATCTAACTGATCAATCTAGAGAATAGTAGAAAACTAGCTGTGCTGGGCATGGTGGTGCATGCCTTTAATCCTAGCACTTGGGAGGCAGAGGCAGGTGGATCTTTGTGAGTTCAGGCCAGTCTGGTCTACAGAGTGAGTTCCAGGACAGCTGGGGCTACAGGGAAACCCTGTCTTGAAAAGACAAAAGAAAAAAGAAAGAAAGAAAGAAAGAAAGACAGAAAGAAAAAAAGAAAGAAAGAAAGAAAAGAAAACCAGCTGTAACAAAATGGAGCCTGTTTAGCAAATTCAGTGTTAATTTTACAGGATCAGGATTGGGGCTTGTTCTAGTTTGCTTTCAATTGCTGTGACCAAGCACTCTGATCCAAAACCAACTTGGGGAGGATGGGTTTGTTGTGCTCACATCTCCCAGGTCACAGTTCATCACTGAAGGAGCACAACTTGGGAATTTAGGGCAGGAACCTGGAGATGGGAGTCAAAGCACAGGCCATGAAGGAATGCTGCTTCCAGGCTTTCCCCCCCTGGCCTATGCCCAGCCAGCCTTTGATTACAATACACGACAACCTGCCCAGGGGTGGCACACCCATAGTGGGCTGGGCCATCCCATATCACTCAACAATCCGCAGACGTGGGCCAGTCCAATAGAACCAAGTCCCCAACTGAGGCTCCCTCAACCCAGGTGCGTCAAGTTGACACTAATGCTATCCAACCCAGAGATGTTCATGGTTTTGTGTTAACTTCACGAAAACAGACCCAAACAAACAAAGCAAAAACACCCCAAATTAAATCTTCTCTGAAATTCAAGCATTTTATAGCATCATTTTTTGAAAATATTTTCAGGAATAAGTATATTATAAAATGAACCATGTTATCCTTCTCAGAGGTGTACTTCTTTTAAAACTGTATTCTTTGAAAAGTTCATACACATATACAGTGTATCTTGAAGGAATATATATATCTATCTGTATATATAGATATATATAACTATACATATATATATCTAATTACCTACTACAACTGCTCCCAGGACTCCCCATCTCACTTCCCTTCAACATTATGCATGTATGCATGTATGCATGTGTTTAGATATTTATTAATTAATATTTATTAATTTATTATTTATATATTTTTTTATTTTTTACTTATTATAATAATTATTATTATTATTTGTCTTTTTGAGACAGGGTCTCCCTGTAGCTCTGGCTGTCCTGGAACTCACTCTGTAGACCAGGCTGGCCTCGAACTCACAGAGATCCGTGTGCCTCTGCCTCCCAAGTGCTAGGATTAAAGGCATGCACCACCACGCCCATTTATTTATTTCTGTATGTGTATGAATGTACTGTCTGCATGTAAGTTTGTTCACCCGTGTCGTGCAATGCCGCGGAGGTCAGAAGAGGGTGTCGGATTCCCCTAGAACTGGAGTTCTCCTGGAGTTGGAGTTTCAGACGGTTTTCGGCCACCATGTGGGTGCTGGGGATTGAACCCGGGTCCTCTGTAAGAGTGGTCGGTGTTCTTAACCGCTAGGCCATCTCTCCAGCCCCACTTACTTATTATTTTTGATGTGTATGAGTGTACCGTCTGCATGTAGCTTGGTGCACCCGTGTCATAAAATGCACGGGGCTCAGAAGAGGGTGTCGGATTCCCCTGGAACTGGAGTTAAATATGGTTCTTAGCTGCCGTGTGGGTGCTGGGAATTGAACCTGGGTCCTCTATGAGAGCATTCGGTGCTCTTAACCACTGAGCCATCTCCAGCCCCTATTATTTATATTTTTAACCCACTTGGCACAATAGTGCTATGTTCTCATCAGCCTGGGGTCAATGACTGGGGCATGCAGAATCTACAAGTGGCCACACAATACAGTGACTCCCCTCTCCTATAAACAAAAGCTCCTGTGCTATGGTGATACCTCAGGAGTCCATACCCTTCCATGCTGACATTTTTGATTGATTTGATCTTCTGCATGTCCTGTGCAGCTGACCAGCACTGCTGTGAGTTCATGTGAGCAACAGCCATGTCCTGTCCCGAGGCTGCACTTCACAACGCTCTATCCATCCTCAGCTCTCACACTCTTTCCATCCACTCTCCCACAATGTTTCCTGAGTCTTGGGAAGGGAGGATTGAGCTAGATGTTCCATCTATGACTGAGCACTCACAGACAGCTATTCTCAGTCCTTTGAACAGTACTGTGTTTCTACATTAATCAGAGTTATTCTTCTGACCAATAATCCAATTTTTCATGTTTGATTTCTTGAGTATTAGTCTCTGAGGCTCCAATAATGAGGCTCAGAAATATTTTGGGGCAAAACCACAAAAGCTTATATTCTCACTACAATGATATAGAAATCCACAATAATCCCTAGCAGGTTCATAGTAACTTTTTATGAACACCCTTGAAAATGTCAGTTACAAATGCAAATTATAGTGAGTCATTAAATAATGAAACTAGGTCTTGATCTTATAATGCACACAAACGTGTTTGAACTCAGAACTCTGTGTGTGGTGCCCCATATAGAACATTGTGAGAGCCTGGTTTCCTTGTATACAGCAAGAAATAAAAAGAAAAATAGCATTCTGGAAAAGCCTGGCTCTACTGGAAAAAATCTGTCATCTTGACATGACATGTCATTTTTTGAACTCAATAGCTGCACAAGATGAACCAAGACAAAATTCATTCATAGATGGTAGAGTGGTAGAGGAGATTTCCAGGCCCATCCCTTGCTGAGTGGCTACCAGGAGTTGAGAGCTGCTGGGGGAGGGAGAGTCATTCTATTCTAGTCATTCAAGAGGTTTCCCACATTGCAGTGGATGGCCGCATTTGCCATGCACATATGGACAACAATAATTGTACATAGTGAGGATGATAAATTAACAAAAGAAGCTATGGATTTAGTGTAGGTATATGCTGGGAAAATAGAGAGAAATGAGGTGGAAATGAGGTGTTGAATAAGGTCGCATTTCATACGTGTAGGAAATTGTCAAGAAAAAGAATGGATTTATCTAATCTCTCTAAATAACACCTAGAAAGAGGAGAAGTAAGTGAGGAGAGATAGATAAAGCCTTAGGCATAGAATTTCAGGACTCAAGTTTGGATCCCCAGAGGTGATGTAATCAGGCAGGCATGGCAGCTACCTATAATTCTAGTGTGGTGTAGGTAGAGAGAGCTGATGCCCAGGACAAGATGGATAGCTAGAGTTATCAAATCATCATGCTCTTCATTCAGTTGAGAGACCCTGCCTTAATAAGTAGAAAGTGAGGAAGACAGCCACTGTCACTTGGAGCACACAAATGCACATGCACACATGCATCCATACATAAATATGTGCCAACACATATGACCATGCATACATACATACACCAAGTCATATACACATGCAAATAAAATGACAAACAAATCACACAAGTAAATAAAATCTCTACTTCATTCTGTACCACTGGCTGGAAGCAATTCTTGAGGAAGTTTTTGATTTCAGTTTGGTGTAGAAACAATGCTGAAAAATGACAGGATATTTACTAAGGTATCCAAAATATTAAGGAGAAGTTAACATTCACACTTTGAAGCATACCTTGTTCTGCCTTGAAAAGAACATGAGCTTTCTATTTGAAATAAAATGATGTTTCCCATGTAATGCAGTTGATTTCTGAATTTTCATAATATTTATTAAGTCCCAGGGAAGGAGCTTTTCTAACATTTATTGAAGGACTGTAAACAGTAACAACAGATATGAGAAAACATTAACCCTAAACCATGGATTCATTGGATAAAGGACTGAAGAACCGCAGCTTGGGGTGATTTGCAAGTTGTTTTATCCAGACTAAAATTGATGAGGCTAAAGAGAATGACCATTCCCTTCCACTGATTGCCTTGTGGGCCTACCTCTATAGTATGGGTCTCTATGCTGTCTAAGAGTGGCAGAATGTTTATACCATGTCTGTCCCACAGGCTAAGACTTCCACAATGGAGTCCTCTGCTCACTGGTGCAGGCCATGGTGACTTCCCTAGTATTCCTCACAGCACAGAAAGCAGTTGTTTTTCACTTTGCTGGCAAGCACAATGCTTATAATCAGTAAGTCTTTATACACTGTTATACCCACCAGGTAATTTACATATCACTCATCTGGGTAAGTCTAAGATAAAAGCTTGATGTGTCCTTGCCTTGACTGTCCAGGATTCCCCAGTCAGTGTCTCAGAATGAGGTGCCCTGCTCAGCTCCTGGGGCTGGTTATACTCTGGATCCCTGGAAAGGACATGTGGAGATGAGGAAGGAGACAGAGGTGGGAATGGACTCTAGGACAGCTGTGAGGCCCATGCTTTTCTGTGTGGAGTGTAGATACTATCCCTAAGGATGGGAATGGGAAGTTTATATCTGTGAGAGAGAGAAAGTTTTGAGAAGAAACAAGGCAGTACTCTGCTGAAAAATCTGACACTGGTAAAAATGGAACATGTAGGAGAATTCCAAGGGTCTCTCTGGCTTTGTCAATATTATTATATATGTAATGAATGATATTAGACAAGGATAAAATATGACTGCAGGAAGTAAATAGTAAAGAAAATGTAAAAAGTCTCATATTTATTCATAATGTGGCACTTCTCTCATATAATTTTAGGATACAGTGGAGACTTGTGATAACACAGACTCCACTATCCCTGCCTATTGTTTCTGGAGAGTCAGCCTCCATCTCCTGCCGGTCTAGTCAGAACCTTTTACATACATAGAAATGGATATAATGCTTTGCATTGGTACCTGCAGAAACCAGGCCAGTCTCCATGGCTCCTGATCTATAGAGGATCTAATAGGTACACCGGGGTCCCAGACAGGTTCAGTGGCAGTGGGTCTGGGACAGATTTCACACTGAAAATCAGCAGAGTTGAGCCCAAGGACTTTGGAGTTTATTACTGTGCACAAAGTATACAAGTTTCTCCCACAATGATACCACCCTTATCAAAAAGTCCCCTGCTTCCTTTGACCCAGCTATCCTACTGAGTTGCTTATCTGAGAGATACATAGCAGAATACATAGCCTGTCTAGGAGGAAGAGATTGAGTGACTCAGTAGAGCATGTTACAGATGTTGCATGTGCTCAGGTATCTCCTTGGGCCACTGGAACTGGTGTGTCCTTGGCATAACATGAAAAGCAAATGACCAAAGAGGACCCAAGTGTCTGATGGGAGTCATGCATGAAGAACATTAACTAATGTTGTTCTCATAATCCTTCTGTCTGTTGACATCAGAGATTAAGTATTTTTGGGCACTGTATTCATGGACTTGAGGGGAACTGTGACGCACTAGGGTGTGCGGTTTTACAATTTCAGTTTGTATGTGTGATGTATTTGATTTTTCCTTTTGGTTGAGCAGTCACATAATTATGCCAAGGACACTGCAGTTCACACTGGCTGACGGTGGATTCCATGAGATACTTGAGCAGATGGAATATCTGTAAGTTACTTCACTAAGTCATTCAAAACCTAAGTCCAGCGAAGTAGCTCAAAGCTGGACATCTGGGATTCATTCACAATCTTCTGAGCTCCAAAGGGTTTCAACAGCTCCACTTCTCCGACTTTGCACAGCACACACAGTTCATCTTGCAGGCCCACGCCAGCTCCATTCCAGACCTGTTGCTGCTCTATGTGGTCCTCCCTTGGTCCTGGCATCTCCAAAACACTGGGGTCTCCACTGAAACTGAAGCAGCACCTTCACAAATCGTCTCTTCCTACTTCTCCTAGTGCAAGGCCTCAACTTCTCTTCATTATCTCTGCAATCCTGGGGTCTTCACTGCAACTGAGGGTGCATTTTCACCAATGACCTTTCCTGGCCTTTCACAATGCCAAGCCTCAGATGCTCTCTATGATCCCTTCACATTTCAACACCAGAACCATATAGGAGACTCTTATACATTACCAAGTCCTACTTCCAGCTTGGAATAGAAGGTCAGGGTCCCTCTGAACCAGAGCTTCTGTGTGCTAACCCTGAGGAAATTCTTCCCAGATTTCACCACAGTGATGCTGGTCTCTTGTTACTTACAGCTGATTTTTCAGCCCCAGCTAACCAGCATCAGTTGTCCCAGTACAGGAAAAGTTTCACTTCAGGTTCTGGTCTCTTGTTACTGAGAGCTGATTCTTCAGCACGAGCTGACCAGAACCCATAGATTTTTAATTTAAAAACATACAAACAGCCCTGATGATCTCTGCTTCCCCTTGAAGTGTCACAAGCCAGGCCTCCATCGTCTACAATTCTTCCAGCATGATTGTTTCAGGTACCACAGCAAAAAATCTTTAGGCACTCAATGATTTTTCTAGCCCAAAGTTCCAAATGCTTCCACCACCCCCTCCCCCAACACCAATGTCAGGTCTGTCACAGCAATAGCCCACTCTCTGGTACTAATTTCTGTAGGTCACTTTTTCATTGCTGTGACAAAACACTCTGACCAAATCCAACTTGAGGAGGAAAGGGTTTATTTGGCTCACAACTCCTGGGTCAAGTTCATCACTGAGGAAGTCCACCATAGGAACTCCAGCCAGGAACCTGGAGGCAAGAGCTGAAGCACAGGCCATGAGGAATGCTGCTTACTGGCTTGGTCCCCTTGCCCATGTCCAGCCTGCTTTCTTAGAGTGTACATAACAACCTGCCTGGAGTGGCACCACCCACAGTGGGTTGGCCCCTTCCACACAACTCAACAATCAAGAAAATACTCCACAGACATGGCCACAGGACAGTCCAATGAAGCCAATTCTTCAATTGAAGATCCCTCAACCCAGGTGTGTCACGTTGATACTAAAGCTATCCAGCACATGTAATGTGGGGTAAATATATTCAAAATACATTTATATATGTATTAAGTTCTCAAAGAATACGTTTTAAAGACAGAACAGCTTTGAGAGAGTTTACATGTTTTCCTACATTATAATACTACTTCATGAAAGTATTATTTCCAAAAATTTCTATAAAGTAGCTCAATTTCAGAGGATCCTGTGTACCTCTTGGATTTTACTTTGTTTTTTGATGAAATTAACTCAAAACCATACATACATTTTGTAAATTATGTAAAATTAACATTGAAATGTCCAAACTTACTCTATTTTACTATAGCTGAATTTGGCTTCATCCTGAGTTTCTGTCCAGTGCGCCCCCCAATCTCCTAACCCTACAGCCCTTCATCCCATAAATGTAAACTGCACCCAGACAGGAGGAATGGATTCATTCAGGCAGTGCAATGTTTCTACAGTACTGGGTGTGGCACTTTGAATGAGAATGTCCCCCATAGGCTCTAGGTATTCACACATTTTGTCCTTAGTTGTTGGCACTGTTTTGCGGGGTCTTAGATGGTGTGGCCATGCTGGAGGAAGCATGCCACTGGGGGCGAGATTAGAGAGTTAAAAAATCCTTGCCAGTCTCCACTTGCTCCCTCTGCTTTCTGTGCCTGCTTGAAAGTGTGAACCTCAGCTTTCTGCTCCAGCTCCTGCCACCATGCCTCCTCTCTATAACGGAATCTAATTCCCTGAAACTGAGAGTTGTAAGCTCAAATAAACTCTTCTGTTTAGAATTTCCCTTGATTGTGGTGGTTCTATCAGAGCAACAGAAATGTGACTAATGCACTGGGAAACTTACATTCACCCAGATTGAATGTCCTTTCCAAGCTACACTGTAGTGGGAGTCCAATATTTCTGCAATTCTGAGAAATTTGTTTTTCCTAATCAAACTTAGAAACTTTTTATTAACTTAAAACGTTTGTTAACTGAAGCCCCCTTTGGTCTTGGGTAAATATGGTGATCTGATAACTATGATTAGTGACATGGAGTAATCTAATTATGATTTTAAGCTTTATAAACCCTGCACTGCTTCTCCTATGGGTGGAGATGAATTTTATGTTAGCCATTTCTCCACTGCTGGCTAATTACTAAAGGTCTCTTTTTTCAACCATAACTGTCTGTTGTTTCTCTCTGTGTCAGGCTCACTATTACATTTTAGAGCCCCCCCCCTTTGAGATCGCTACTCAAAGGGAAACACCCTTGCTTTGGATCTCCATTACTCTGTGTGAACTCTTTTTTTTCCTCTTTTATTTGTTTATTTTTAAGGGATTTTACAATATAATAACAGTTGTTTTCAGATAACACTGATGTTGCTCAGTTTGCCGTACAATTAGGTAACTGGTGCATTTTGCAAGTATCTATGTCCAAATTTTGAACAACCCAAGGTTTCCATAGTCCAGTTGGTGATGCTTGTGTGCATAGGCATGTTGATCAATTAGGAGTCCAGTCTATATTGCCGTAGTCTCATGATTCACCCCTATCTCTCCGCTGCCCTTACATTATACCATGCCTCCTCTTCCGCAATTTGTTCCCTAGGCTTTGGGAAAGGGGCACAAGTGGGTGAGAAGAAAACAGTCTACTTTCTTTGGAGTTGTCATTTTGGACTCTAGTCTGTTCAGGTTGTTTCCCTTTATGGGTTGATAGCTTATCCAAGGATACCTTTTTAGTCATACTAACAAAGCACAAGCAATTTGATGTACAGGCATTTAAGCAGTACTAATTATTATGGCTGTGAGCATAGACAAAGATGCTTGGATGGTATGCTAATCCACAAACTGTGGTTTCTCTATAAAGGGTGACAAGTTCTTATTGTGGCTTATAACATCTGCTAACCACTAGAGGACATAAGCTTGTCGCATCCTTTGTGAGTTAGTCCTCCAAGGACAGAGCTAATAGCCAATTAGATTTAGGATAATAATATATATATATATATATTACATATAATATATATATATTATACACACACTGGCTGACCACTATTGCACAGTATCTCCAGGCAGTTGAGGTGTAGCTGAATGACAGAGGAAATCTGACATTGTCTAAGGAGACCAATATTTTGCTGAATTGCTTTAGTGGCCTTTGGTAACATCTCTGGCATTTCGAGTCCAGTTTGTATTCTAGCAATGACGTCTCATAACAGGATAAAATTTTCATGCGTCCCACCAGGTCTTTGACAACAGGGACTTACTGCCTTTCATCCTTGCTATATCCAACTTATAGGCAAAGGCCTTTATAATTGTTGGGGTTTGAATCCCCTAGCCAACATCTATTAGGCAGAATAATTCATTGCTGATGTCAGAGCTTTCCTGAAGTAATATATTTTGCTTAATTACACAGCTTATAAAGACTTTACTATTGAATTTGGCTCTAGATAGAGAATTATCCTTTCACAGTTCCTATGCCTATCAGTCAATTAAAAAAGGGTAGTTATGGGCTGGAGAGATGGTCTAGCAGTTAAGAGCAGCGACTGCTCTTACAGAGGATCCGGGTTCGATCCACAGCACCCACATGGTGGCCGAGAACTGTCTGAAACTCCAATTCCAGGAGAACTCCAGTTCCAGGGGAATCTGACACCCTCTTCTGACCTCCACGGCATTGCACGACACAGGTGCACAAACTTGCATGCAGACAGTACATTCATACAGATATAGAAATAAATAAAAAAAGGGCAGTTATACCTGTTTTTATAAGAAATTACCACTATAATAGTTGGCTCTAATTTACAGTTAGGGAATGATTTCAGTATCATCATGTTTTTTTTTTTTCTTATAAAGTGGTGAGGTAGGAAGATTTCTCAGCATCTGGAAGGTAAACTTCATTAGGGCCCATTATAAACATTTAACCCCAATAGAATTCAGAGAGATTCTCAGTGTCTGTGACTCAGGCTGTCTGAGGTTCCGCTTTCTTTAATGTTCAGATGGGTCAACCTCTCTGTTGGCATTTCCCAGTCCATCCTGCACAGCCAAAAGTTGTACGTTTTCAGGCATTTATATTGGTGATTTTTACCTGTGGGAACATACAATTCTCCTCCCATTGTTAGTTTCAAGATCTCAAAAATTGAAAATTTATCAATAGGATTGGAACACAGAGTTTTCCATTTGTATCCCAGAAGGGATACTAACACACCTCCCACCTCCCTCTTTTTATTTTTTTTTAATTTTTATGTTTTGACCTATAGATGCCTAACTTGTATTAATTATACCCATAAACAGGAACCAAGCCTTAAGTTTTCATTAAATTTACCCAAACTGTTTATCATTTACTGTATGCTACTTATTTGAAAGTAAATTTAAGCTTAATTCCTTTAAATTGTCCTACAAGTAAAAGAAAGTGTTACAATGTGATGTTGTATAATTCAGAAAAATACAGAGACCATTTGTATACCTTGACCCCAACGTTACTGTTGGAAGTTCAATACAAATTATAAATAAAACAGTTAACATTTTATATTCCCACTTAGTTCAAATGTATTACCATTTTCACCAAAACCTACAACCAAATTTAACTAATCTATACATTTCACTAAGCCTTAAAATATCCTATAATATGTATATAAAGCTTGGGCAGAGTTGAGAACCTGCCAAATAAATTTTACCCACTTTGCTCTTTAAAGCTATATGACTGGACTATGACTTCAGAGAAATCAAGTCTATTAACTTATATGGTTTATTTTGTATTTCTGTATAAATCTCTACTGAAATACCTCTCTATATAAATATATGTTTTTTTTAAGTATAAACTGCAAATCTTACAGAGTGGATTTTAATGACTATCTCCCTCCAAGAAGCTTTAATGACTATCTTCCCAAGAAGCTCTTGGCCTTCTTCAGGCCTGGCATGAAAACTTGCTTTAAAGACTTTTCAGTATCTAGCTCCTTTCTTTTTTTTTTTTTTTTTTTTTAGTACAAGCATCCTTCATATAAAACCAATTTGCAAGCAGTTGTGCCCAAAATCACACAGCCCAGGGCTCCCACCATCCAGCTGGAGGGGCTTGAATGTTCAATCAAGTTGATCAAATAAGCGTCCAGACTATATTGTCATAGTTTTACCATTCACCCCAATCGCAGCCCTTACCTCCTACCACTGCATATTAAAAGAACAACAACAGAAAGACTGCGTCAGAAAACTGACTGAAATGGTGAACCGGGAGGGGTGGGAGGAGCAGGAGAGGGACTCAGGTCTATATTCTATTAATGTATATTTAATTTAAAATTACATGGTATTTTACTTAAAATTTATATAACAATAACATTGGGATTAACATATACAAATGTTCTCTATAATTTTTATGTTATACAGTATCATCTTGTAACAATCTGTGTGAACTCTTACACAAGAGGCGCACTCTGAGACACTTCTCAGCCCTGTGAATCTCAAACAAATGCTAGAGATTCCAGGTATGCCTCCTTTGTAGACCCGAATCCAAATTACTCTAGGGGTTATGACTTCTGGAGGCAGCACATCCCAAGGCACTTGTCTGAAGCAGCATGATGTAAATATTGACACTATTTTGCATAATATTATATTAAACTTTACCCAAGGAAATTAGATTACAACAAACTTACACTTCTTTTTTTTTTTTAATTTTTTTTTTATTTATTTATTTTTATGTGTATGAATGTATTGTCTGCATGCAGGTCTGCGCACCCGTGTCGTGCGATGCCGCGGAGGTCAGAAGAGGGTCTCAGATTCCCCTGGAACTGGAGTTCTCCTGGAACTGGAGTCACAGACGGTTCTCAGCCGCCATGTGGGTGCTGGGGATCGAACCCAGGTCCTCTGCAAGAGCAGTCAGTGCTCTTAACCGCTAGGCCATCCCTCCAGCCCAAACTTACACTTCTAAAAGAAAGCCTTTGTTCACTGGTAAATATTAACAGACATGTTTGCCAGACCATCATTATCCTTGTGGGCATATAACCCTCCAAAATACTATTTTTTTCTTAAAAATAAAATATTAAGATTCTTTAAAATTAATTTAGACATCGCTGTTAACTTTTAAACCACCAGAAGAGACATAGGAATGAAAGGACAGTTGTCTGTGGGGTGTGTCACAAAGGTTTCTACCAGCAGTCAGAAGTTCGAGTTCATCAGATCATTCATTCTGGGAAGAAGCCCTTTACATGCAGCATTTATGAAAGGTCCTTCAGCCACAAAACAACCTGCTGGCTCACAGAGGATTCACACAGGAGAGGGGCCCTACACATGCTCCATGTGCAATCACAGCTTCCGCCAGTCCTCCATGTACCATCGTCATGTGAGGAATTACCACAAGAGACAGAAATGTGATCCTTTCTCAGCAGAGGCTTCCAGAGCTGATGCCTCCATGTGACATCCCCACATGCACATGCATGTAGTTTCCATGTAGTACTTAGCTGCTGAGGACATACTTTGTACTTGGTAATTTCCTGATAAAATTTCTTTTAAAAAATAAATAAAATAAAATTAATTTTCCTTTAATTCATTTATCGGATGGTCTTATTCAGTTATAGTTCAACTAAGGAAAATTGTAGAGAAAAATGAAAGTGAACAAAAGTCCTGTTACAGAAGTTTTTCCAAAGTTCACATCTCAGAAAGAGAAAACTGGAAGTAGGAAGAATTTCATAATCATCCAGGTATCAGTAATACCTGCAGAGATACTCAAATACTCAAATACAGAGAACATTTACAACAGAAGTGATAGCAAAGATGATGTGTACAGAGTGTTTGACTCAAATAGCCCCTAGTTTATTGTTCATGCAAGAACCAGATGAAAGTAAAATCAGTAGGAATATGGTCATGGCTATATCAAACTGGAATTTTAAAAAATTTATCCATTATTATTACTGGATTTGTGTGTGAATGATGCTGTGGTGTGTGTGGGGTAGAAGGTACAACATGTGCTCTACCTGTGGTGATCAGATTATAATTTTGTGATGTCAATTCTGTCCTTCAACCTTACCAAGGCTCAGAACACCAGGTTTCCCACCAGGGTCCTTACCTGCTGACCCTTCTTCCAGGCCATATAGATGAAACTTTACATGCTCTTAAGGAGAGCAATGTGTAGGGATTATGCTAAGGGAAGCAGAACCACGTGAAACTTGCCTAGACCTTTCCTCATGATAGGACTGAGTGTGACTTCAGTCATGGAGTCTGTGAGTGCCTCTGTGGCTGCACCACTGATAAAGGCAGCCAGGATGACCTGTGGACCATGGGCCCTTGGCAGACAGAGGGTCAATTTCTGCGGTTATCCAGGTCATGTCCTGGGCTGTGGTTTCAAAGATTTATTCATTTTAATATATAATTTATGTTTTATTTATATATATATTTTCTTGAATTTTTGCACATATTACAATACATTATAACCGTATTTAGACCTCACCTGCACCCAATAACCCCACAGGCACCACATTTCATGCATTTGTCATGCATATTGAGGAAGGTCAATGAAGTCAGGTTTTGTCCTCAGATGTCTCTCTATACAAGATCATTTACTGGAATCTAGGCAGCCTGCCTTGATTCATTCCTAGTAGAAGATAAGTGCTCCCTCACCTACCAGTAATTGCTTGGAAATTGTTCCACTGCTAAGGTTGGGGCATTCTGGCCATTTCCCCAGTTCTGCAGGGATTTCCTCTGTGAAGGCCCAGGTACTCCAGTAGGATTCTCTATGGTCAGGAGCTGAGGATTAATCCATTTGAACTTTCTAGCTCACAAATTTTCAACTATTAAAGAAAAATTTTACATAAACATTCTGGTTCATAGAGAAGGTTCTATGAATAGAAAACCTGCTAAGTATATTTCAACCTAAAATATTGGAATAATGTTTATTTAAACCAAGGAGTTACATTGATTGATCTGAATCTTTTTACAAAAATTTGAATCATTTCCTTGATTTGCTTGGAAGGAATAAAATATTTCCTGTATAATTGTGCAGTGAGTCATGCAATTCAATGGCAGACTTCTTCTCCATAAGTACTAAGCTCTCTGATTACCCCGTTTCACCCTTTATCCTGCTACATAAAGTGACACAATAATTCCCTTGCCCAATGAGCACTCTGTACTTTCTAGCTAGTTTGTTCATTCAAGATAATCTCTCACACTTGAAGATAAGTGCTTCAAATAAGCTCTTTCTTCTTAAAATATTGTCTCCACTGCACCACAGTTCATCTGGAAGCTTCAAAACTTGGTCTCTCAAGAGACACTTAAGAACTCAAGAATGCACTAAACTCTCATCATAAATGCAGTCTCCATGTGTTTCTCAATTCTCTATCTGTCCACTGATAGGCAGAAGTAGGATCTCTGTCCTAACTGGTACCTAATCCAGCACAGGATCTGAGCAGCCTATAAGAAAGTCTCCAGAAGGAGGGAAAATTGTGTTGGCATATGCTAATTATCAGGGTCTGGACAATGCTGGGCATAGCTGTAGAACTGGCTCAGCCCAGTGACTCAACATTGGCTTAGGCCAAATATTCCAGATCACACCAACGCATTTGAAGAGAATATCTTCCTTCTAGAGGCATTTTCATTACAGAAAACTTTGAAGAAATAAGCTTACCAGATGTGATATGAACATAAAGACTAGGTGGTAGACTGTGCCACATAGTTTTAGGGATTTATATAGGAGAATATTCCTGATTTCAAGGAACATATAATTGGTGGATTAAGGCTTGGGCTTACTCTCAAATAAATCTGATTGGAAGATACTTTGCATTCTACTAATTAAATGAGGATTTTGCAAATATTGTTAAGATGAAAATCTAATATATTTAAAGGATTTTAAACTGTTTTAAAAATGTTTGAATGCAGAATAACATTATTGAATGAACTTAACCAGTACAAAAATAATGCATGATTTTCCAGTAAATTTCAAAGTTCCAACATCTGATGTTACATATGTCTTTGTTTTATATTTAGATCCCAAATTCTAAAGTTTTTGGCTCATATGTTTTCATTTCCACAGCTCACTATCATGAACAGCTAAATAAAGTTAACACTTCTGTTTAATGAAAAAATATTCACTCCTATTCAAGGCATGGCACCCCATACTCTTGAATACTTAGTAGAGTCCTATCTTCAGACACCGTTTCTAGTTTTCCAGGACAGATCAGAAGTATCTTGGATTCCAATGAAACTTAAAACAACTGTCATCTCTTCCTGTGCTCCATGTATGTTTTTCTTTGGCCAAATCAGCCCAGTTCAGCAGCAGGAAAAGTGAAACCAGCTTTGATTCTGCTTGCACACCACAACCCCTGGAGCCCAGGGACCTTAGGGATGCAATTTCATGAGTTCAACCACAAAGGAAGTTGCTAGCATCAGCCTACCAGGGATCGGTTCCTGTGAGGATTGACATTTCTATGCTATTCCTGCAGGAATTTGGACCTTTCCTTCTGCTGTGGGTCATGGTTATCAGGCATTTCTGTGCCCTACTGTGTCTGTACACAGGGCAGACCACAGGGACTGGAATGAGCTTCTCCATGGGCATTCGCCATGGATTCTGATAAGAACAGACCACTGCATGTCCCTGATCCCTCAACTTGACTAGGGGACCCTGCTAGAAGAAGCTCCAACACTTTTACATAAACATTACCTGCAGCTGTGCTCAGCAGTAGCTAATTTGCTGATGGTTTTTTAATTAGCCACTTTCTTTACCTTCTCTGTGGAACTTCTTTCTTCCCTAGGTTGCCTTTACTGCATGATCACCAAAACTGTAGAGGAGACCTTGTCTTTGGACACAATCTAAGTGGATAGTGCCATACCTTATAAATCATCTCTGTTCTGAATTCTTTTTTGTTGTTTTTGGAGACTGGGTCTCCCTGTAGCCTCAACTGTCCAGGAACTCACTATGTAGACCAGGTTGGCTTTATCTCACCACCACTCCTGCCTCTGATTTTAATTTTTGCCATTGCCTTTGTACATATGCAGATAGACTTCTTCCTTTCCCAATGAGTCTGACATTTTGTCAAAGTACTGACTAGTTTTTTAATGCTACAAAATCAAAGTACTGTCACACAAATAGATTTGCATCATGAGAGCCACATTAGAGCTGATGAAATAAAAATACCTCAGCTTTAAGCCTGGAATGGGATGATGTTTATAGAATGATCATTGCAAACTACAAAGGAGAATGAATTTGTTTTTATCAGTTTTTTAATTCATTGAGAATTTTATTCAAACAGAAATATACTTGAAATTTTAACATATTAACTACCATTGAAAAGACCACACCAAAATCTATATTGATTGAAATTATTACAAATTTCAAATAATATTTTAAATATTAGTCTTCCTGATGAATTCTAATACTAATATTTTATTGCATTTAATTTTAAAGTTCATAAGTGTTTAATTTTAAATTTCATAAGTGTTAGGTTCATACTTACTGGAGACCCAGTGTGCAGAAAGGAGAAATATTCAGGCCTCAGATGGAAAGGAAGTCAGGTTTATTTGGAGTATGGCAGCTGGGCTGCCCTTGTTGGGATCAGGATGACCAGTGTTAGAATGTCCCCAAAGTGGCAGTTTTAGATCCAGGCACACAGGAAGTGAGTTTACAAGGAAGTGGGGCAAGGAAATGGGTGATAGGTTGTAGATGGGTCTCTGGCTGGCATCAGTAGGAACATCTTGAAAGAACCTGAGGCCTGTGTTCTGGTCTCTGGTGAGGCATGATTGCAGGATGTTGTAGCAACTTTTCTTGGGATTGCAAGAATATAGTCCAGGGTAACTATTTCTCAGAACTTCTGCTTTGGTTAGCTTGTTTGTATGCCTGTGTCACAGAGAAACTTTCCTCTGGGGGCTGGACGTGCCCATTGCCAAGCAATTGCTTGTGCAGCATCGAACAACCCCACCTAGCTTCCTCTGCTGCTTTCAGGTTTCCCTCAGTACATAAATGCAGTGTAAGTACAGATTTCTCCAATCTTAGTTAAAACTAGAGAATTTTAATGGGCTTGCTCACAACATAATGGCAAAGAAACACACACTCACTTAAGCCATACACTCAGCTGGGTCCCTGGTCCAACATGGCTGTCCAGAGTCTCAAGCTACCCCTGTCCCTTCTACTCCCCATGCTTTTTAAAATAGAGAGGGAGAGAGAGAAAGAGAGAGAGAATATAGCTTCAAGTGCCCTGCCCTTTATATGGCTCCACCCCTCTCAAAGTCACAGAATTCCATAGTTGTGTGCACTTTGCATGACAATTGTCAGCACCAGGGGAATGCTTGCTCTGCCTGGAACATAGCTCCTCCCACTCAGCTGCTCAGGGTTGTGAGTTTATTTCAAAGAAGAAATCCCTCCTTCTTTGGTCCTTAAAAACTCAACCTCAGCATGCCAGAATCTTCCACAAATGTCCCTGGAAGTCTTTGAGGTGACACATCAAATTCTTGGGTCTGTCCAAGTTCTGTCTTCAATGGGCTATTGGCTCATTCTAGAGTCTCCCTTTTATCTGTACTAAATAAAACACAAAAATAGCCAGAAACACAGACATCTACATAAACATTTACTCTCTGGACACAAACATCAATTCTTGGATGGTACCTTAATCTTGGCATTACAGCTCTTTAATGGAACCTATCAAGTCTTCCACCATTAAGGGGCACTATGCTTGGAGTATAAGTCGTGCCTCCTGCCCTCCAAAGAAGCAGGCAGTATATCCAATTAGACTTTCTTTCTGGGTACACACGTATCTCAGTGGTAACTATTCCACTTATGTCTTCTTTAGGGAATTGCAACACATGAGGTCCATTGGACTTCAAAGACCCTTTCTTTTCCAGTGACTCGTACAATGCTCTTCAGCACTGTGAAGGTCAGCTGTCTATTTGCAGTGAGGTGTACAGTGCTCTTCAGCACTGTGAAGGTGAGCTGTCCATTTGCAGTGAGGTGTACAGTGCTCTTCAGCACTGTGAAGGTCAGCTATACATTCGCAGTGCCAGGTCTCAGCATAACTTTCCCTTCTCACATTCATGTCCCATAGTTTCTTCAGCAATAGGGTTTTATCATCCACTTTTGTGTGCACCTAATGTCATAGGCAAAATTGAATCTCTTGGGGGGATTTTAGAGCCTCCCCAGCCAACTGCTCCCAGCAGAGCAGTTCATGCCTGGTACCAAAGCCTTTATTTACTAATACATTTTATTTAACCAAAAGCTTTCAAAGGTTCCATAGTCATACCTGGTCCTGGTACCCTTCCTTACTGAATTTACTTTCTGTAGTAACATGCTCCTTCTAAGATAGATGCAACCTGGTCCTGCTAAGGGAGAGGAAGTAGCAGCCACCTTTGGCCACCTGGGTAAGCTGGCACCTTGGCACTGCTTGCCAGTAGGCCACTGTCTGCAGCCCAATCTGAGTGAGCACTAATATGCCTCTCAGATTATTAGCCTGAGCTGCAGAATGCAATTCCACCTGTCTGTGAGTATTCCACTTACCTGGGGGTGACAATTCCCCAGAGAGGAATTTCAGGCTGATGGCTGATGGCCAATCATCCACTTATACTGTCTACACTTGAGAGTCAGGCCTGCTTTGGGCTACACATGTGTAAAGTAACAGATCCATCCGAGGATCATGTCTTGATGGTAATGAATAATCTAGTTTATTGTAGACAGTGCATCCTTTATATAGCCAAAATGATATCATATCCAGCAGCCACCCCCAGACCCCTGCACTGTGCTCCTTGTATAGATCACTCTCTACTCCTCTGCCCAGTGTCAAGGGGCCACGAACTGCCTTCTCATGTGGCCTGGTCCAGGGAGCCTTGTGACTTCCACCTTATGCACCCTGAGAAATGTTAGCTGAAAAGCTAGCCTCTAACTCTAACTGGATCTCCCCACAACTTTTTGTATTTGTTCCCCCAGGTGTGTGGGATATGTGTCCATTCATATCTGTTAAATACTCAGACATTAACATTAGGATTAAATTAATCATGAACCAGGTCCAACAGAGCATGGGAAGATTTTATCTATCTGTTACAATTTTTGTCTCCGAAGATCCATGTTGGGTACAACATCATGAATGAGATGCATTAATTTAGTTAATTCTTCAGCATATGTAGTCATTTTCTTGAACTCATGCGGTATCCAGAGGATTTTACCCATGGCCTCCCTGTATTTCTCTAGCTTTGAAAGACTCATTGGGCCTGAATCAAGCTGCTTGGCTTAGAGAGATCCAAGGAGGAAGGTGTCTGTTTTTGCAGATTAGCTGAGTCATGCAGGTGATGGGCCTGACTTCTGGCTGTGGTCAAAACACCTGCTTTCTTTTTGCTGACAGCATCTGGCTGCTGGGGGAGGTCCCAGCCATGCAAACTGCTCCCATCCAAAGCAAGACATTTTTCTCAGCAAAGAAAGGTACTCTTTAACTTTGGGGGTTCATTATCCACCCCCTGAATAGTTTATAGTCTTCATATACCTCTTGCGAACTCTTCCTTGGGCTTTAAAGGCTTCCAGAGGCTTTTCAGCACATTATTTGGCTTTTTATCAATTTTTTCTTTAGAAACTTTGGCTTTACACAGATCCTGACACATTGGCCTCCTACTAACCCAACTAGACTTCCTTTTGTTGTTTCCTCCTTTACAGACATATTTTAGAAACTGGTCTAAGTTACTTAAATTTGACAAAGCTTTCATACAGATGCTGTCCTGTCAAGGGGATCAGTACAGCCATTAAAGTTTAATACCACTATAGGAGTGCACAGAGCTTAGGCTGGGGATTTCCCAGGGCCATCTGAAGCATAGGTAGGATTGTTGGATAATTGTATCATTGTCTTATGTGGCTGTGGGGGTGGAGTCACCCTGCTAGCTGGTTTAAAAGGTGGGCCTGTTGACACTGTGATACTTGAGTGCACAGAGCTTGGGTCGGGGATTTCCCAGGACTACCTAAAGTGCAGGTAGGAGCTGGGTGCTTCAGCCAAGTGGATTGTTGGATAATTGTATCATTGGGTTGTTGGATAATTGTATCATTGGGGTTTTGGATAATTGTATCATTGGGCTGCTGGATAATTGTATCATTGTCTTTTTGGCTGTGGGGGTGGGTCACCCTCCTAGCTGGTTTAAAAAGTGGGCCTGGGAGTGCACAGAGATTAGATTGGGGATTTCCCAGGACCACCTGTGTGGTAAATCTTAGTTAAAATGGGTTGCTTTCTAAGCCAGAGGGACCTCACTGGCCACACCCATGGGCTGGGATATAATTATGAAAAGGTTTAGGGTTTGGCTTTGAGAATTGAGACATGCTGGATATTTAAACAGACATCTCTCTCTGCATTTGGACATTAACATGTGTCCGAGTGATGTGCTTTCCTGTGTGTGTTTTACACATGGATTATTTTGGGATGAAGTGGGCCCTGCTACAAATTTTGGCAGTGTACACACAAATGGTGCCCTTACGTGGGGCAGGAGGAAACCTTAATTTAGGTATGCATAACCCTAAATCTTGCCCTTTTCTTCTCTTTGTTCTCTCTCTCCTGATGTCTATCTGTTGTGGCGGAGCCATCTTTCCTGCTGGTTTTGGTGGATGGGACATTGTTCTGAGGGCTTGTGGCTTTGTAGATGTTGAGGAAGGCTTCAGGGTTCTGGTTTGGCTTGGAGAGAATGTCCCATTGTCTCCAGGCACATGCCTCCTGGCATGGTCACTCCTACAGGCTATAAAAGCCAGTGACTTTAAGGCTGATTTTAATATCAAGGATTAGCAGCCATGATTGGCCTTGGAAACATTTTTCATAATTCTACAGGTCTGAAAAACTTTCTGGTTTTTTTTTAATTTTTTTAAAATTTCTGTATGTGTATGAATGTACTTGTCTGCATGTAGGTTTGTGCACCCGTGTCATGCAATTCCACGGAGGACAGAAGCATGTCGGATTCCCCTGGAACTGGAGTTCTCCTGGAATTGGAATTTCAGGTGGTTCTCAGCCAGCAAGCGGGTGCTGGGGATCGAACCCGGGTCCTCTGTAAGAGCAGTCAGCACTCTTAACCACTAAGCCATCTCTGGTTTTAATCTCCCCCCCAAAGAAAGAGTACTTTGAAGAACCTGAACCTGTTCATCGAGTTAGGCTCCAACTTTAACTTGTTCATATGTAAATTTTCTCCAGGTAGCTCTCCTAGACCTGAGCCCACTTCTTTCTGTTGCAAATTAAGGCTTTTCAAGGGAACCACCCTACCAAGTTGTATCACTTAAGTAATTCAAATCTATTTCAGCATGCTTAACTTAAAAAGTAATATTTTTACTTAACCCCTGGGTACCCTAGATATCTTTTGTGTACATATATGCACAGTTAAAATTAATTGGTTCATTTAATTTTATTTTGCTCTTTTTAAATGTGTTTCACCTTAAAGATCTCTTCTCAGAGAATTCTGGTCTGAGCTCTGGCATCATCAGCCTGCCTGCCGTATGTGCATTCCAGCTGCTGGACTGAGCACATGGTGTCTAAATCATGCCCTTTCAGTTTTGATTTTAGATAACATTCTTTTGATTTCAGCATTTTGGAAACCAAAATAGCATGGACTTTGATTTCTTTTCTTTTCTTTTTTTTTTTTTTTTTTTTTTTTTTTTTTTTTTTTGGCGTCTTTTCAAGACAGGGTCTCCAGGGTTAGCTCCAGCTGACCTTGAAAAAACATGTCTCTGTCAGAAAACAGGGCTGGACTGATCCTCATGCCTTGCCTCAAAGGCTTAGGATTAACAAGGCGTTGTGATAGGATTTAAAGACGTGTAACAACAGCTCACGTGGATTGATTTTTCTCAGGGAGAGTTCCACAGGCCTCGAGTTCTAACAACATAACAAAACTTGCTCCGAATTAAGTGTTTTTTTTAAGAACCATTAGTAAAAAACATAAATTGATATTTGGTTCAATTTAAAGGTAAAAGAACTTTGTTTGAATGAAAAAACTGGTTATAAGTGACCCCTAATGAAGTTTAAATTCAAGCGTATGACGAAAACATCTCCTACCTCTCCCTTTTATAGGAAAAAGAAACCATGATGGTAATGGATAGTTCATTCCCTAAACTGTAAATTAGAGCCAACACTGTTATATGTAATTTCTTTTCTTTTTTTTCTTTTTTTTTTTTTTTTTTAAGACAGGGTCTCCCTGTAGCTCTGGCGGTCCTGGAACTCACTCTGTAGACCAGGCTGGTCTCGAACTCACAGAGATCTGCGTGCCTCTGCCCCCCAAGTGCTAGGATTAAGGGCGTTCACCACCATGCCCGGCATTTATTTATTTCTGTATGTGTATCAATGTACTGTCTGCATGCAAGATTGTGCACCCGTGTTGTGCAATGCCGCGGAGGTCAGAAGAGGGTGTCAGATTCCCCTGGAACTGGAGTTCTCCTGGAATTGGAGTTTCAGATGGCTCTCAAATGCCATGTGGGTGCTGGGTATCGAACCCGGGTCCTCTGTAAGAGTGGTTGGCGCTCTTAACAGCTAGGCCATCTCTCCAGCCCTATCATGGTAATTTCTTATAAAACCGGTATAACTACCTTCTTAATTTCTTTTTAAAATTTCGTTTATTTATTTATTTATTTATTTATTTATTTATTTATTTATTTCAATGTACTGTCTGCATGTAGGTTTGTGCACGCATGTCTTGCAATGCTGCAGAGGTCAGAAGAGGGTGTCGGATACCCCTGGAACTGGAGTTCTTCTAGAATTGGAGTTACAGATGGTTCTCAGCCGCCATGTGGTAGCTAGAGATCAAACCTGGGTCCTCTGCAAGAGCAGTCAGTGTTCTTAACCACTAGGCCCTCCCACCAGCCCCATAACTACCTTCTTTAATTGACTGATAGACATAGGAACTGCAAAAGGATAATTCTCTATTTAGAGCCACATATAATTGTAAAGTCTTTATAAGCTGTGTAATTAAGCAAAATATATTAATACAGGAGAGCTCTGATATCAGAAATGGATTATTCTTCCTAGGAGATGTTGGCTAGGGGATTTAAGCCCCCCAAAATGATTAAGGCCTTTTGCCTATAAGTGGGATATCTGCAAGGAATAAGGTGGTAAGTCCCTGTTGTCGAAGACCTGGTGTAAGCATGAAAAAATGTTTTGAGACGTCACTTGCTAATGTACAGTTGGCCTCTGAAATGCCAGAGAGCATTACCAAAGGCCACTAAAGAAATGAAGCAGAATTGACCAGAATCCAAGTCAACAGCTCCAGAGAGAGAGGACAGTTTTACTTCTCATCCACCTGTGCCCCTTTTCTAAGCCTAGGGAACAATCTGCGGAAGAGGGGGCGTGGTAGAATGTAAAGGCTGCGATTGGGGTGAACGGTGAAACTACAGCGATGTAGTCTGGACACTCATTTGATCAACTTGATTGAACAAACAACCTGTCAACCTCCACTGAATGGTGGGACTGTGGGGGTTTGGGCACAACAGTCTATAGATTGGTTTTGCAC
>VZQC01000911.1:2148105-2354683 GCA_009823505.1 Rhizomys pruinosus | reverse complement strand
AAATTGAAAAAAAAAAAAAAAAAAAAAAAAAAAAAAAAAAAAAAAAAAAAAAAAAAAAAAAAAAAAAAAAAAAAAAAAAAAGAAATGAAGCAAAATATTGTTCTCCTTGAGTCAAGCAAGACTCCTCCATCATTGTCAGCTACACCTCAACTGCCTGGAGATACTGTGCAATAGTGGCAGCCATGTGTCTATACGTATTCCAAATCTAATTGACTATTAGCTCTCTTCTTGGAGGAATAATTCATGGCTGATGCCACAAGCTTATGTCCTCTAATGGTTAGGAGATAATATAAGCCAAAGTAAGAACTTGTCATCTTTTACAGAAAAGCCACGGTTTGTAGATTAGCATAACATCCAAACAACTGTGTCTATGCTCACAGCTTAGTTTGCCATAATAATTAGTACTATTTAATGCCTGTTTAAATGCCTGTACATCTAATTGCTTGTGCTTTGTTAGTAGGATTAAAAGGTTACCCTGGATAAGCTGTCAATCCATGAAGGGAAGCAACCCGAACAGACTAGAGTCCAAAATGACATCACCCTAGAAAATAGACTGTTTTGCTTCTCACCCACTTGTGCCCCTTTCCTGAAGCCTAGGGACCAAATTTCGAAAGAGGAGGCATGGTAGAATGTAAATGTTCAACATCATTAATCATTAAGGAAACTCAAATCAAAACCACTTTAAGATATCACTTTACTCCAATAAGACTGGCTAGGATGAAGAGAAAAATGATAGCAAATGCTGGAGAGGTTGTGGGGAAAGAGGAACACTCACACACTGCTGGTGGGAATGTAACCTTGTACAGCCACTATGGAAAGCAGTGTGGAGAACACTTGGAAGACTTGGAATGAACTTGCCACCTGACCCAGCCATACCACTCCTGGGCATGTACCCATAAGACCCATCTTACTGCAGATATACATGCACAGCCATGTTTATTGCAGCTCTCTTCACACAATAGCAAGGAGCTGGAACCAACCCAAGTGTCCCTCAACTGATGAGTGGATAGAGAAAATGTGGTACATCTACACAATGGAGTTCTATGCAGCAGTAAAGACAGATAACATCATGAGCTTTGCAGATAAATGGCCAGAGCTAGAAGATATCATGCTGAGTGAAGTAACACAGTCCCTGAAAAAACAAATGAGGAATGAGATCCCTCATGTGTGGATGCTAGTGTCAATTACCTAATTGTATGGCAAACTGAGCAACGTCAATGTGATCTGAAAACAACTGAGCTCTTATATTGTGAATCCCTTAAAATATAACAAAAAATCCCATTTCTTTCTCAAGGATAGGCACCAATTTATGGTGAAGGGATGGGAAAAAGTATTCCAAGCAAATAGTAGCAAAAAGAAAGCAGGAATTACTACTTTAATATCAGACAATATAGACTTCAAAGAAAAAGAAATAAGAAGAGACAAAGAGGGTCATTACATCTTTATGAAAGGAACAATTGACCATGAAGGTTTCACAATCATGAATATATATGCACCAAACTCTAGTGCAACAAACTTTATAAAGACAATTCTCCAGGACCTGAAGGCATAGATTAACCTCAGCACACTCAGTAGGGGACTTCAATACCCACTGAGCCCTTTGGATAGGTCAACTGGACAAAGAATAAACAGAGACATCTGAATTGAATGATATGATACATCAACCAGACCTCACAGACATCTACCAAATATTCCACCTAAATACCAGAGAATATACTTTCTACTCAGTACTCTCAAAGAACATACTCCAAAATTGACCACATACTGGGACACAGAAAAACCCTCCACAAATACAAAAAGATTGAAATGATTTCAAGCATTTTATCAGACCACAGTGAAATAAACCTCAAAATCAACACCAGGATAAGCCCTATTATCTACAAGAACACATATAGACTAACTAACACACTCTTGATTAATGAATGAGTCAAGGAAGAGATAAAGAAAGAAATAAAAGCATTCCTGGAACTGAATGACAATGACAATACAACACAACAAAACCTATGGGATACCTTAAAAGCAGTCCTAAGAGGGAAATTTATAGCCCTGGGTGCCTACATTAGAAAAACAGAAAGAGCACAAGTGAATGATCTAACACTACAGCTAAAAGCACTTGAGAGGCAACAACAGATGAACCCTAAACGCAACAGACAGGAAGAAATAACAAAAATCAGAGCAGAAATCAATGAAATAGAAACAAAGAAAACAATACAAAAAATCAATGAAGCCAAAAGTTGGTTCTTTGAAAGAATAAACAAGATAGACAGACCTCTAGCCCAGTTAACAAAAAGAAAGAAGGAACAACTCCAAATCAATACAATCTGTGATGAAAAGGGAAATATCACAACGGACAAGGAAAAGATCAAGAAAATTATATGGGAATATTACAAGAACCTATATTCTACCAAGTTTGAAAATCTAGAAGAAATGGATGAATATCTGAAATCTTGGGAATCACCAAAGCTTGGCCAAGAGGAGACCAGCAGCTTAAACAGACCCATAACATATGAAGAAATAGAGGATGTAGTAAGAAGCCTCCCAACTAAAAAAAGCCCAGGCCCAGACGGTTTCACAGCAGAATTCTATAAAACATTTCAAAAAGACCTACAACCATTATTTCTGAAACTGTTTAGAAGTATACAATCAGAGGGAATTCTCCCAAATTCCTTCTACGAAGCCAACATCACTCTATTACCAAAACCAGGCAAAGATCCAACTAAAAAGGAGAATTATAGACCCATCTCCCTCATGAACACAGATGCCAAAATTCTAAACAGAATACTGGCAAATCGCATACAGACCCACATCAAGAAGATCATCCATCATGACCAAGTTGGATTCATACCAGAGATGCAGGGATGGTTCAACATATGAAAATCAATAAACATCATCAAACACATAAATGGAATCAAAGACAAAAACCACACCATCATCTCAATTGATGCTGAAAAAGCCTTTGACAAAATCCAGCATCCCTTCATGCTTAAAGTCCTAGAAGGAATTGGATTGGAGGGATCATTCCTCAATGTAATCAAAGCCATGTACAGGAAACCCACAGCCAATATCATCCTAAATGTGGAAATGACAGAAACATTCCATTTAAAGGTAGGAACACAGCAAGGCTGCCCCACTGTCACCACTCCTCTTCTCCTCTGAAACACTTGCTAGAGCAATAAGACAGGAAAAGAAAATTAAAAGAGAACTAATTGTAAAAGAGGTCGTCAAGCTATCCCTATTTGCTGATGATATGATTGTTTACTTAAGGGATGCTAAAACTCCACCAGAAAACTCCTAGCAATGATTAACAGATTCAGCAAAATGTCAGGATACAAAATTAACCTAAAAAAATCAGTGACCTTACTTTTTAAATTTTTTTTAATTTTTATTTATTTTTTTATTTGTATGTGTTGTCGTTTGTCTTCCATTGCTGTGACAAAACACTCTGACCAACATCAACTTGGGGAGAAAAGAGTTTATTCAGCTTACATCTCCTGGGTCACAGTTCATCACTCAGGGAGCCCAAGGCGGGAACTCAGGGCAGAAACCTGGAGCCAGGAGCTGAAGCACAGGCCATGGAGGAATGCTGTTGACTGGCTTGCACCCCTGGCTCATGCCCAGCCTGCCTTCTTATAAGGTACACAAAAACCTGCCCAGGGTGGCACTACTCATTGTGGGCTGGGCCCTCCGACACTGCTCAACCATCAAGACAATACTCCACAGATGTGGCCACAGGCCAATCCAATGGAGCCAATTCCCCAATTGAGGCTCCCTCGACCCAGGTGTGTCAAGTTGACACCAAAGCTATCCAGCACAATTGACCCCTTGTCAACTTGACACAGAAAACACATCACTATTAAACCACCACCTTTCTAGCTCTTATCCCCAAAGTATGATGTTATCATTAATCACAACCTAAGACAGTACAACCTTAAAAGCCCCACAGTCCTTAAAATGTCCCAACACTTAAAAGTTCAGTCCATTAAAAGTCTCTTATCTGTGGGATGCTGTAAAATCCAAAACAAGTACTGTCTTATTTCAAAGGGAAGAATCAGGCACTCTCAAACAAAACCTAAGTCCAGCAAAGTAGCTCAAGGCTGGACACCTGGGACTCACTCACGATCCTCTGGGCTCCAAATGATTTCAGCAGCTCCCCCTCTCCGACTCTGCCATCCACAGCACACACAGCTCATCTTGAAGACCCAGGTTGACTCCATTCCACACCTGTCGCTGCTCTTGGAGGTTGTCCCACAGTCCCGGCATTTCCAAAATGCTTGGGTCGCCACTGAAACTGAGGCAGCACCTTCACCAGTGGTCTCTTCTGACCTCTCCTGGTGCAAAGCCTCAGCTTCTCTCCATGACCCCTGCAATCTTGTGGTTTTCACTGTAACTGGGGTGCACTTCTACCAATTGTCTTTCCTGACCTTTTACAGTGCTAAGCCTCAGCTGCTGTCTGTGACCCCCTCAAATTTCAACACCGGAACCATATAGGAGACTCTTACACGTTACCAAGTCCTGCTTCTGGCTTGAGATGGAGGTTCAGGCCCCTTCTGGGTCACAGCTTCTGTGTGATGACCCTAAAGAAATTCTTCCCAGAAGATTTCACCACAGTGATGCTGGTCTCTTGTTACTTACAGCTGATTTTTCAGCCCCAGCTAACCAGCATCAATTGTCCCAGTACAACACAGATTTCCCTGCAGGTTCTGGTCTCTTGTTACTTTCAGCTGATTCTTCAGCCCCATATTACCAGAACCCAAAGATTACATAGTGCTGATGATCTCTGCTCCCCTTTGAAACTAGAAACTTCACAAGCCAGGCCTTCATCTTCTACAACTCTTTCAGCAAAACTGCTCCAATTCCACAGCCATGATCTTTAGGCATTCAGTGATCTCCCCAGCCCAAAGTTCCAAACGCCTCTACAATCCTTCCCCAAAACTCCAAGGTCAAGTCTGTCACTGCAATACCCCACTCTCCTGGTACCAATTTCTGTTGTAGTTTGTCTTCCATTGCTGTGACAAAACACTGACTGACACCAATTTGGGGAGGAAAGGGTTTATTCAGCTTACATCTCCTGAGTCACAGTTCATCACTCAGGCAGCCCAAGGTGGGAACTCGGGGGGGGGGGCACCCAGCCAGGCTGCCTCGCTCTGGCGGGATTTAGGAGTCCAGTCTAGGTCCAGCAGCTACTGGCCCCTCTGCCACAACTCAGCAAATCAATTGTCCTGCACATGTGGGTCAATGCCCTAAGTTTACATTCCTTGAGCAGTGGCCAGCTGCTCCTGACCCTTGCCCTGCTCAGGACCAGAATATGGCATCTGCACCTGACTCCATACCCAGGATCCCCTCCCACTTGTGACTATGGGGGGGGCGCGGGGCCACCCAGCTGGGCAGCCACGCTCTGGTGGGATTTAGGAGTCCAGTCTAGGTCTGCCAGCTACTGACCCCTCTGCCACAACTCAGCAAATCAATTATCCTGCACCCGTGGGTCAATGCCTTAAGTTTACCTTCCTGGAGCAGTGGTGGGCTGCTCCTGACCCCTGCCCTGCTCAGGACCAGAATATGGCATCTCAGGAGGTTTCTTATTCATCCTCAATTTCTTCATATATTATGGGTCTGTTTAAGTTGCCAATCTCTTCTTGCTTAGGTTTTGGTGATTCCCATGATTTCAGATATTCATCAGTTTCTCATAGGTTTTCAAACTTAGTAGAATATAGGTTTATCAAGTATCCCCACATGATTGTCTGGATCTTTTCGTTGTCTGTTGTGATATTTCCTCTTTCATCATGAATTCTATTGATTTGGAGTTGCCTTTCTCTCTTTTGGTTAACTGGGCTAGAGATCTGTCTATCTTGTTTATTCTCTCAAAGAACCAAGTTTTGGATTCATTGATTTTTTTTTGTAGTGTTTGTTTCTATTTATTTGATTCTGCTCTGATTTTTGTTATTTCTTCCTGTCTGTTGTGTTTAGGGTTCATCTGTTATTGTCTCTCAAGTGTTTATAGCTGCAGTGTTACATCTTTCACTTGTGCTCACAGACATCTACCAAATATTCCATCCAAATACCAGAGAATAAACTTTCTACTCAGTACTCTCACAGAAGATACTCCAAAATTGACCACATACTGGGACACAGAAAAACCCTCCACAAATACAAAAAGATTGAAATGATTTCAAGCATTTTATCAGACCACAGTGAAATAAACCTCAAAATCAACACCAGGATCACATCTCGCAAAGAGCACAGGAAGCAGAGAGAGGGCGACTGTAGACCACGAGGCTAGTTAAAAAAAAAAAATGAAAAAAAAAAAAAAAATTTTTATTGATTTTGTGCATCTTATACATCATTTCCATTCAGATCAGCATATTTTCCCTTTCCCTTTCCCCCACTCACCCACACTCCCCCTCCACACCCACCCCATCCCAGATCATGTATTCTGCCATAACCTTACTGTCCTGCAATCTTTTCCAGGTTTTTTTTTTTTTTTGTTTTTTTTTTTTCATTTTTGGTTAACTAGCTCTGGTCACAGTCCGCCCTCTCCTCTCCTCCTGCTGCTTCGTGCTGTTGCGAGATGTGGTTCCTGGTGTTGATTTTGAGGTTTATTTCACTGTGGTCTGATAAAATGCTTGAAATCATATTCATCTTTTTTGTTTGTGAGGGTTTTTCTGATGTCGAGTATGTGGTCAATTTGGATGTATTCTTCTGTGAGAGTACTGGAGTAGAAAGGTTAGATTCTCTGGTATTTTGGATGGAATTATTTGGTAAGATGTCTGTGAGCACAAGTGAAAGATGTAACACTGCAGCTAAAACACTTGAGAGACAATAACAAGATAACCCTAAACACAACAGACAGAGAAGAAATAACAAAATCAGAGCAGAATCAAAGTAAATAGAAACAAACACTTGAAACACAAAAAAAAAAAATCCAATGAACCAAACTTGGGTTCGTTTGAGGAGAGAATAAAAAAAAAATAGACGAATTCTAAAGCCCAGTTAAACCAAAAGATGAGAGGAGAAGACACTCCAAATTCGAATAGATCTCATGATGAAAGAGGAATATCCACACAAGACAACGAAAGAGATCCAGACAATAGATAGGGAGACTTGATAAACACATAATTCTACTAGAGTTTTGAAAACCTGATGAGAAACTTGAGGAATATCTTGAAATCGATGGGAATCACAAAAACCTAAGCAAGAAGAGATTGGCAACTTAAAAAGACCCATAATATATGAAGAAATTGAGGATGAATAAGAAACCTCCTGAGATGCCATATTCTGGTCCTGAGCAGGCAAGGGTCATGAGCAACCCACCACTGCTCCAGGAAGTTAAACTTAGGCATTGACACACGGGTGCAGGATAATTGATTTGCTGAGTTGTGGCAGAGGGGTCAGTAGCTGGCAGACCTAGACTGGAACCCTAGATCCTGCCAGAGCACGGATGCCCAGCTGGGGGGCCCAAACCCCCCATAGTCGCAAGTGGAAGGTGATTCTGGGTTTGGAGCAAGGCGCAGAAGCCATATTCTAGTCCTGAGCGCAGGCGAAGGTCAGGAGCAGGCTGGCCCAGCTGCTCAAGGAATGGTAAACTTAGCATGACCCATCATGTGCAGAAAATTGATTTGCTGAGTGGTGTCAGAGGGGCCTAGCTGCTGGACCTAGTACTGGACTCCTAAATCCCGGGCCAGAGCGAGGCAGCCTGTCTGGTGCCCCCCCCCCGAGTTCCCACCTTGGTCTGCCTGAGTGATGAACTGTGACTCAGGAGATGAAAGATGAACAAATCCCTTTCGCTCCCCAAGTTGGTTGTCAGTCAGAGTGTTTTTGTACAGCAATGGAAGACAAACTACAACAGAATATTGGAAGGTACCAGGATAGAGTGGGGTGTTGATGTGACAGACTTGACCTTGGAGTTTGGGGAAGGATTGTAGAGGCGTTTAGAACTCTGGGCTGGGAAGATCACTGAAAGCATAAAGATCGTTGCTGTGGTAATGTGGTGTTTGGAGCAGTTTTGCTGAAATATTTGTAGATGATGGAGGCCTGCTTGTGAAGTTTCTAGTTTCAAATGGAAACAGAGATCATCAGGACAGTAATCTGTGGGCTCTCGGTAAGTTATTGTGGGCTTGAGAATCAGGCTGAATAGTCAATGGAGACGCAGAACACTGCAGGAGAAATCTGTTCTGTACTGGGACAAGTTTGATGCTTGTGTTAGCTGGGCCAAAGAATCAGCTGTAAGTGACAAGATACCAGCATCACTGGTGGTGAAACTTCTGGGAAGAATTTCCTCAAGGTCAACACACAGAAGCTGTGACCCAGAAGGGGCCTGAACCTCCATTCTAAGCCTGAAGCAGACTTCGGGTAACGTTGTAAGAGTCTCCTATATCGGGTTTCCGGTGTCTGAAATCTTGAGGGTGGGTCACAGAACAGGCAAGCTGAGCTTAGCACTGTAAAGAGCAGAAGACAATTGGTAGAAGTGCACCCCAGTTACAGTGAAAAACCAGCAGATTGCAGGGTTCATGGAGAGAAGCTTGAGGCTTTGCACCATATCAGGAGAGTTCAGAGGAGACCAGCTGGTGGTTAAGTCTGCTTGCCTCGGAGTTTTCGAGTGCGACCGCAAGCATTTTGAAATGCTCGGACTGTGTACAACGTCAAGAGCAGCAGCATGTGTGGAACGGAGTTGGCCTGGGCTTCAAGATGAGCTGTGTGTACCAGGGATGGCAGAGTGAGAAGGGAAGCTGCTGAAACCCTTTGGAGAGCAGGAGATCGTGAGTGAGTCCAGGTGTCCAGCCTTGAGCTACTGTTGGACTTAAGTTTTGTTTGAGAGTGCCTAGTATGTGTCCCTTTGAAATAAAGCAGTAGTTGTTTTGGATTTTACAGCATGCCACAGATGAAGTACGTTTAATGGACTGAACTTTTAAGTGTTTGAGCTTTTTAAGAACTGTGTGGCTTTAAGGTTGTACTGTCTTAGTTGTGATTAATTTAACATCATACCTTGGGGAAAGAGCTATAAAGGTGGTTGTTTAATAGTGATGTTTTTTGTTTGTCAAGTTGACAAGGGTCAATTGTGCTGCATAGCTTTGGTGTCAACTGCAGCACCTGGGTCGAGGGAGCCTCAATTGGGAAGTTGGCTCCATTGGACTGAACTGTGGCCAAGTCTGTGGAGTATTTGTCTTGATTGTTGGGCAATTTGATAGGGCCCAGCCCACAAGAGTAGTGCAACCCTGAGCAGGTTGTTGAACACTCATCACCGAAGGCAGGCTGGGATGAGCCAGAGGAGCAAGGCCACAACAGCAGTGTCCCTCCATGTCCTGTGCTTGCAGCTCCGGGCTGCCAGCGTTGTCTGCTCTGAGTTCCCGCCTTGGGCTCCCTGAGGTGTGATGAACTGGACCCAGGAGATGTAAAGCTGAATAATGACTCTTTTCTTCCCCAAGTTGGTGCTTGTCAGAGTGTTTTGTCACAGGCAAACTGGAAGACAAACGACACACATTACAAAATAAAAAAATAGAAGAAAAATAAAAAAGAATTTAAAAGAGTAAGGTCACTGATTTTTTAGGTTAATTATGGTGATTCCTGACTTTGTGTCTGAATTGTTAATCATTTGCTAGAAGTCTGGTGGAGTTTTTAGCATTCGCTTAAGTAAACAATCATATCATTCAGCATAATTAGGGATGAGCTTGTTACGACCTCTTTATACATTAGTTTCTCTTTTAGTTTTCTTTTCCTGTCTTATTGCTCTAGCAAGTGTTCAGAGGAGAAGAGGATGGTGACAGGTTGGGGCACCTCTGTGTTCCTACCTGTAAAATGGGAATGTTTCTGTCATCCACATTTAGGGATGATGTTGGCTGTGGGTGGGGTGTATATGGCCTTGATTACAGTTGAGGAATGATCCCTCCAATCAGATTGCTCGTAGGGTACTAAGCATGAACAGATGTGGAGTTTTGGTCAAAGGCTTTTTCAGCATCGACTGAGATGATGGTGTGGATTTATGTCTGTCATGTCTATTATAGTGTTGATGATGTTTATATTTTCGTATGGTTGAAACGCATCGCCTTGTAGTCTCTGGTATGAATCCAGTCGTTGGCGATTGATGGATGATCTTCTGATGATGTTGAGTTTGTAGTGCAATTTGCCAGTATCCGTTAGAATTTTGGCAGTTCTGTGTTCGATTAGGGACAGGGAGTCGATAATTTCGTCTTTTGGTGGTATCTTTGCTTGGTTTTGGGAATAGAGTGATACTGGCTTCATAGAAGGAATATGCCAGAATTCCCTGTTTGTATCCTTCTAAAACAACTTCCCAGTAATGTGAATGTTGTAAGTCTTTTTGAAAGTTTTATAGAATTCTATTGTAAAACCATCGTGAGGGCTGGGCCATTTTGTAGTGGGGTTCCTTATTACATCTTCAATTTCTCATAATTATGGTTGTTTAAGCTGTCGATCTCTTTCTTGGTGAGCTGTGGTGATTCCCAGGATTTCAGAGTTTCATCCATTTCTCTAAGCCGGTTTTCAAACGCTTGGTTAGAGTAAAGTTCTTTAATGTATCCCGCTCAGGATTGTTTGGATCTTTACCTTGTCTGTTGTGATTATTTCCCTTTTCAGCCGACAGATTGTATTGATTTGGATGTGTTCCTTCTTTCTTTTGTTAACTGCACTTAGAGGTCTGTCTATCTGGTTCATTTTTCAAAGAAGCCAACTTTGGATCATGATTTTTTGTTGCTGTTTCTTGTTTCTATTTCATTAAATCCTGTTCTGATTTTTGTTATTAATTACTGTCTGTTGGATTTAGGATACATTTGTTTTTGTCTCTCAAAAATTTTAGCTGCAATATTAGGTAATTCTCTGTGTTCTTTCTGTTTTTATAATGTAGCACCCATGGCTATAAAATTGCCCTCTAGACTGCTTTAAGATTATCCCTAGGTTTTTTGTTGTATTGTCATGTCATTCAGTTCCAGGATGCTTTGATTTCTTCTTTATGCTCTTCCTTTACTCATTCATTAATCAAGAGTGTGTTAGTTAGTCTATATGTGTTCTTGTAGATAGTATAGCTTATCCTGGTGTTGATGGAGAGCTTTATTGCACTGTGGCAAATATAAGATGCTTGAAATCATTTGCAATCTTTGTATTTGTTGAGTTTTCTTGTGTCCCAGTATATGTTCTTTTTTGGAGAATGTTCCCTGGGGATTGGAGTAGAAAGTATATTCTTGGTTGTTTGGTGGAATATTTGGTAGATGGCTAGTTAGGTCTGGTGAGTATTCATATCATTCAATCAGATGTCTCTGTTTATCTTTGTCCAGTTGACCTATTGAATAGGCTCAGTTGGGTATTGAAATCCACCACTATTAATGTGCTAGGATTAAACTTAAGGTCCTGAAGAATTGTCCTTAAAAAGTTTGGTGCACCAAACTATCTAAATATATATATGTATATAAAAAAAAAAAAAAAAAAAAAAAAAAAAAAAAAAAAAAAATAAAGATGTAATGACCCTCGTGTTGTCTCTTCTTATTTCTTGTTTTCCTTTGATAGTCTATATGTTGATTAGAGAGTGAAGTTTAATCTGCTTTTTTTTTGCTACTATTTGCTTGGAATACTGTTTCCATTCCTTCACCAGATATATTGGTGCCTATCCTTGAGAAAGAAATGGATTTTTGTTATGTGTTTAAGGGGAAGTTCACAATAGTAAGGAGTCTCATTGTTTCAGACCACATTTACTTGCTCAGTTTGGCATACAATTAGGTAATGACATAGCATCCACACATGAGGGATCTCATTCCTCATTTGTTTTTTCAGGCGTGTTACTTCACTCAGCGATGATATCTTCTGAGCTTCTGGCCATTTTATGCTGCAGCTCATGATTTTTGGTCTTTACTGCTGCATAGACTCCATTGTGTAGATACCACATTGTCTGTATCTATCCATCCTCATCAGTAGGAACAGCTTGGGTTGGTTTCCAGCTCCTTGCTATTGTGTGGAGAGCTGCAATAAACATGGCTGTGCTTGTATATCTGCAGTAAGATGGGTTATGGGTACATGCCAGGAGTGGTATGCTGGGTTCAGGTGGCAAGTTCATTGAAAGTCTTCCAAGGGTTCTCAAAACTGCTTTCCATAGTGGCTGTACAAGCGGTTACATCCACCAGCGCCAGTGTGTGAGGGTCCTCTTTTCCCCACAACTCCCAGCATTTGCTATCAGTTTCTTGTTCATCCTAGCAGTTTTATTGGAGTAAGTTGATATTTTAGAGTGGTTTTGATTTGCTTAATGATTAATGATGTTGAACATCTTACTTCTACCTGATGCCGTTCCTCTTTCGAGAATTTGGGGTCCCTAGCTTAGAAAAGGGGCACAGGTGGTGGGCGAGAAGCAAAACAGTCTATTTCTCCTTTGAAGTGACACATTGTGCAATTGTTTTTTTCCCCAGATTTGATTCAAATGGGTTGGCAGCTCATCCAGGGGTACCTTTTTAAGCCTACTAACAAAGCACAAGCAATTAGATGTACTGGCATTTAAACAGCATTAAGAGTTATACTAATTATTTGGCAAGATACTAAGCTTTAGCAAGACACAAGTTGCTTGGATTTATGTCTCAATCTACAGAGGACCTTGCTTTTCTGTAATACAGATTGACATAGGTTCGTTACCTTTGGCTACTTAGTATCTCCTACGTGTAGAGGATCATCTAGCTGGTCGTGGCTGCTCCTCGGCTATCATGCCATGATATTATCCTCAAGGAAGAGACTTGAATAGTCCCACTTAGATTTGGCGCACATCGCTATATGTGCGAGGTCGGATGGGGGATATCTAACGAAATGGGGCGCGCACTTGGGCCTCCCCCACATTGCGCCCAACCGGAGTATGCCAGGCAGTTGATGGTTGTAGTTGACAATGAGTGAGGAGTCTTGCTTGACCAATGGGGAAACAATACTTTTGCTTAATTTCTGTTTTTTTTTTTTTTTTTGTGTGTGTGTTGTTTTTCATTCTTAGTTGGAGGTTTTGTGGCATTTGTGATACATCACTTTTCCAATTCAGATTCAGCATATTTTCCCTTTCCCTCGCCGCTCGACCCCCATTCTCCGCACGCCATGTAGTCATGTATTCTGGCAACTTGTCTGCATCTGTTCAGGTGTTATTTTTTTCAGTTTTTTTTAGCTAAAGGCATGATTAATTCATGTAGTTATAATCATCCTTCGTGCAAAACCATTCTATAGACTGTTGTGCCCAGACCCCCACAGTCCCACCATCAGTGGAGGTTGACAGGTTATTTGTTCAATGCAGTATATGCAATCATGACTGTTCCAACATCGTACATCGTCTTGTAGTTTTGCCGTTCACCCCAATCGCAGCCTTTACATGTTCCTAAACGCAGCCCTCTTCCGCAGATTTTTCCCTAGACTTAGAAAAGGGCACAGTTGGATGAGANAAAAAAAAAAAAAACTCACTAAGGCTGCCCCCAGTGACACACTTCCTCCAGCATGGCCATACACCCCAATAACAGCGCCACCAACTGGAGACAAACGTCTGAATACCTACAGCCTATGGAGGACACTCATTCAAACCACCACAGTGACATTTTCACCTGTTGGAACATACAAATCTTTTCCCGTGGTTAGTTTTAAGATTTGAATTGCAAGGTTTTTGACAAAAAGGTTTCATATCTATCTGTATCCCCCCCCCTTTTTTTAGGTTTTTGTTTTTTGACCCATGAGTCTCCAGAAGGCAGTTGTATTATACATACCTATAGGGTGGAATCAAGGCGCAGATTTCATCAAGTTCACCCATGCTGTTTTGGGTGACTGTATGTGATTAACTTGGGAAGCAAACTTAATTTTTTCATTAAATCATCTGAAAGGTGAAAGAGAATGCTACAAGGTGATAGTGTACAACAGAGTGATTTCTATTTATCTAAAAAACCTCCTTCTCTAGTATAGAGGAAACAAAGCACTGGATACTACTGGTTAGCTATATAAGAAAATCCATTCACATTTTGGGGGCTGGAGAGATAGCCTAGCAGTTAAGAGTGCTGACCGCTCTTACAGAGGACCTGGGTTCAATCCCCAGCAAACACATGGCAGCCGAAAACCATCTGAATCTCCAGTTCCAGGAGAACTCCAGTTCCAGGGGAATCTGATACCCTCTTCTGACCTCCGTGGCATTGCACGATACGGGTACACAAATTTGCATGCAGACAGTACATTCATACACATACAGAAATAAATAAAAAGTAAATAAAAAATTAAAAAAAAGAAAATCCATTCCCATCTTTATTGGACTTTTTTAATACTTTATACAAGATGTTTTCAATTGATATTAATCATCCTTTATGCCCACTTCTCCACTGGCACCATTCCGCACCCCACCTCTAGGATTCCTACATTTTGGCATTTTTGTAAAATCTATTGTGCCAAATTACTTTCCTCAGCCAATCCTCAGTGCCATTTCATCCTCTGAGCTCTTGTCAGCTATCCAGAGTCCCTCTCTTATAGAAGGCCAGTTCTTCCTCACCTGGCTTCTAATGGTCCTTAGCTAAGATTTGATTGAGCTTACATGCAACTTCAGACATGGGCTGTGAGTTCCTCGGGCCTAAGTGACATATCTACAGTGCAACCTCAACACCTAAGGCCCATGTAATCTAACATAGACCAACGAGCCAAAAGGACATAAATTAACCTCTTAACTTTCATTGAAGGAGCTTCCTCAAGCAACATGATGCCAGGAAGTCAAAAGCGGAGGAATGGCAAAACTGTGATTAGAAGCGTAGAGTGTGCTTCCATGGACAGGTCGCCAATATTCAGCTTCACCTACCCAGAGCACAGGGAGCACTGCAAATAGAAAGAATGTAAGAGGCAGGGAGGTGGAGCAAGACAAAATGGAAATAAATCTTTCAGGATCTTGGAACCCTGATCATATGAACCTACAACATGTGTTTCAACATGGAAAAGATCTGTCCTCATTCTTAGCTTCCACATACCTGAAACAAATTTTGTCAATTTAGTCAAAAGCAAAAGCCTAGTGCGTTTTTTTTAAATATATGTTTTGTAAAAGATTATAAAATCTAGACCCATGTCCCCCACCCTTATCCCCCACCCCACGAGAGCTCATGTATTCTGCCTAACATGCTTTTCATCTCTTTCTCAGTCTTTCTTAATAGTCTCCATGTAGAAGTTGACTGTTTTGAGCAGAAATTCACTGTTTCAGTCAGCTCTTTGATGCAGTCCTTTCTGTTGTTGTTGTTGATTCCAATATGCATCACTCCCAACTGCTTGGAAAAAAGCTCAAGGGACCATGCACAAGAAATACTTACAAAAGGTAATTGGCACTAGCATCCACAGATGAGGGATACCATTTGTCGTTTGTTTATCTGGGACTGTGTTACTTCACTCAGCATGACGTCTTCTAGCTCCAGCCATTTTCCTGCAAAGCTCATGATGTCATCTTTCTTTATTGCTGCATAGAACTCCATTGTGTAGATGTACCAGATTTTCTCTATCCACTTGTCAGTGGAGGGGCATTTGGGTTGGTTCCAGCTCATTGCTATTGTGAAGAGAGCTGAAATAAACCTGGCCATGCATGTATCTCTGCGGTGGGGTGAGTCTTGAGGGTACATGCCTAGGAGTGGTATGGCTGGGTCTGGTGGCAAGTTCATTCCAAGTCTTCCAAGGGTTCTCCACACTGCTTTTCATGGTGGCTGTGGTGGTTTAAACGAGTGTCGGCCATAGATTCTAGGTATTCAGACGTTTGTCTCCAGTTGGTGGTGCTGTTTTTAGAAGTCTTGGGATGTGTGGCCATGCTGGAGGAAGTGTGTCACTGTGCACAGGCTTAGTGAGTTTTAACAAGCCTCGTGGTCTACAGTTGCTCTCTCTCTGCTTCCTGTGATCTTTGTGAGATGTGACCCTCGGCTTCCTGCTCCAGATCCAGCCACCATGCCTCCCACCACAATGGACTCTAATTCCCTGGAAACGTCAATCGTAAGCTCAAATAAACTCTTCCTTTTATAATTTCCTTGGGCATGGTGCTTTATCACAGCAACAGAAAAATGACTAATACAGTAATTTGGTGCCAGAGAGTGGGCTGTTAGCTGTGAAGAACCTGACCATGTGGATATTTGGAGAAATGTGGAAGACTTTGGAACTTTGGGCTAGGAAAGCTGTTGACTACTGTAAGAAGAGTTTAAAGGGCCATGCTAGTGGAGGCCTGGAAGAAAGCATGGCTGCAAAAGATGTGGTTCCAGGGGAAAATAAATACTTAGGCAGCAACTGGGATATTTTGATAAAGAGTCTGGAAGCAGTGTGCCCACAGCCCAAATGCTTGCGTGATGCTAAGTTGAAAAGCAATGGACTGATGTCTTTGGCGGAGGATATTTCAAGACAGCCTAATGTAGAAATGGTAGCATGGGTTTAATGGTGAATATTGTGCAGAACTACAGTGAAGAAGAGCAAATGGGGCAGAAGGAAATGCAGAATGTCCAGTTTGGAACTGATAACTGCACTAGGAAGATTAAAAGTGGGGCCAAGGCATGTGAAGGAGAGACTCCCTTTCATAAGGAGACTAAAGTGATTAAGGGGAGGCCTGGAGATTTACAAGTAAACAAAAGAATCAGTACCTTCAGGGCAAGACCACACCAGCTAATCCTCCAGCAAGTCCAGGGCCGAGAAAAATTTCAAATGTGGTTGAAATAGGCCAGGGTCCAACCCAAAATTGCAGCCAAACTCGGCAGTTTCATTCATGTGGTGCTGGCTTTAGAGGCATGAAGTTTGCAAGAGTGAAGGGGTCATCAGTTCTTCTTCCACGGTTTCAGAGAGCTGCCAAGATCAGGCAGAGTGCAGCAGGGGTGTCCCTAAATAAAGAAGGCCCTGAGAGGTCATTGCGTGAGGCTGTGAATGTGAAGCCTGCTTGGCAGCGGAGACCCCAAGAAGACTTTCGAGATGCCAGACCTGTGAGATATTTGCCAAGGAGAGCTGCATACAGGGAGTGGTACCAGCCTAAGAAAGAGATGGATGTTGCAAGCAAAGCTGGAAGAGCTGAACCATCTAAGCCCTTTGGAAGTCAAGTCCCAGAAGTTGCATGTGGAGCTACTGGACTTGGTTTTTGCCCTGCTGGTTTTCAGTCTTGTTTTGGTCCAGTGGTTCCTCACTATGCCTCTATTCCTCCCTTTTGGAATGGGATTGTGTATTCGGTTCCACTGTATGATGGGGGTTTGTAATTTTTCTTTTGGTTTTATAGGAGCTTACCGTTAAGATATTGCCCTGAGTCGCAGAAGAGACTTTGGACTGTGGACTTTTGAATGGCATTGAAACTGGTGGAGACTATGGGGGACTTTTGGGGTTGGACTGAATGAATTTTCATTTTATATGGTCAGGAGCCTATGGGGGCCAGGGAGTGCAATGTGGTGTTTTGATTGACTGTCCCCCATAGGCTCTAGGTATTCAGAAGTTTGTCTCCAGTTTGTGGTGCTGTTTTTGGAGGTCTTGGGTTGTGTGACTGTGCTGGAGGAAGTGTGTCACTGGAGGCAGGCTTAGTGAGCTTTAACAAGCCTTGTGGTCTACAGTCGCCCTATCTCTGCTTCATGTGCTCTTTGTGAGATGTGACCCTCGGTTTGCTGCTCCAGATTCATCTGTCACGCCTCCCACCACAATGGACTCTAATTCCCTGGAACCATCAATCGTAAGCTCAAATAAACTCTTCCTTTTATAAGTTCCTTGGTCATGGTGCTTTATCACAGCAACAGAAAAGTGACTAATACAGTCACCAACTTAATGGCTGATAAAGAAAAGATACAGATTTGCATTGAGTAGGATGTACCAGAAAGTGCCAACAGAAAGGTTGGCCTGTCTGAACATTGAAAGGAAGAAAAGCCTCAGATTACTACAAACATCAAACACCTCTGTGGATCCTACTTGTAAGAACTATTTATAATGAGTCCTAATGAAACTTACCTTCTAGGTGCCACAAAGGTTTTAATACTAGAGACTTTCTTACCTCCCCCCGAATTGAACAAGGAGAAATATGATGATGTTGAGGTCGTTCTCCAACTATAAATTGGAGACAACTATTACAGAGGTAATCTCTTATAAAACCGGTAAAACAAGCTGGGCGTGGTGGCGCACGCCTTTAATCCTAGCACTTGGGAGGCAGAGGCAGCGCGGAATCTTCTGTGAGTTCGAGGCCACTGGTCTACAGAGTGATCCAGGACAGCTAGAGCCTACGGGAGCCCTGTCTCGAAAGACCAAAAAAAAAAAAAAAAAAAAAACAAAAAAAAAAAAAAAAAACCGGTAAAACTGCCTTCTTGAATTGACTAATAGACATAGGAACTGTGAAAAGGATTAAAATTAAAAATCTGAAACATAGGAAAGATGTATGGAGACCACACTTGCAAGTATACAGATGGTCTCTGGAATGCTAGAGAGTGTTACCAAAGGCCACTAAACCAATAAAGCAAATATAGTTCTCCTTGAGTCAAGCAAGACTCCTCCATCAGCAACAGCTACAACTCACCTGCCTGGAAATACTGTGCAGCAGAGGCAGCCATATGCCTGTATATCCTAAATCTAATTAGCTATTGGCTCTCTCCTTAGAGGAATAACCCACGGCTGATGCCACAAACTTACATCCTCTAATGGTTAGGAGATGTTATAAGCCACAGTAAGACTTTGTCATATTTAACAGAAAAAAATGTAATTCATGAATTAACATACCATCCAAACATCTGTGTCTATAACAAAGTAATCTACCATAACTATTAGTACTGTTTAAATACTTAAATATCTAATTGTTTGTGCTTCATTAGTAGGATCGAAAGGTTATTCCTGGACAAACTGTCAGCCCATGAAAGAAAACAGCCAGAATTGACCAGAGTCCAAGACAACAGCTCCAGAGAAAGTAGACTGTTTTGCTTCTCATCCACCTGTGCTCCTTTTGTAAGCTTAGGGAACAATCTGCAGATCCACATGTGCCCCTTTTGTAAGCTTAGGGAATAATCTGCAGAAGGGGGGCATGGCAGAAGGGCTGTGATTGGGGTGAATGGTGAAACTACAGCAATATAGTCTCTACACTCATTTGATCAACTTGATTGAACATACAAGACCCCCCCCCCCGCTGGATGTTGGGAACCATAGACTGTGTGGGTTTGGGAACAACTGCCTGCATATTGGTTTTACATGAAGGATGCTTGTACTCATATGTTATCACTTATTGCTAAAAAATGAAAAAAAAACTGAGAGAAACATGCAGGACAGTTATGGAAGAATGCATGATCTGGGATGGGGTGTGGTGGGTTGGGCGAAGGGAAAGTGAAATATGCCTGAACTGAATTGGAAAATGATGTATGAAATACACAAAGCATCCAAAAAAAAGTTTAAAAAATAAAATAGAAATCACAAATGTGGGGCAGATAGGATAAAAGTCTGAGTAACACCAAACAACTGACTGACTTCTCCATGGACTCAAGTAATTGCACTGACTGCTCAAGCAGAAGCAAGAATCAAATAATCAACAAAACAAACTGAAATTATGAAAACATGTATACATCTGGGTATGCAGCACACTTCGTTTCAAGTCCATGACTACAATTGGCAAAGAACTTAATTGATGCATGTCACAAGGTAAGGAAGATTATGTGAATCGGACTAGTTAGCTTTCTTCTCCATTCCTGACTCTTGTCAGATCCTTGGTGTGCCTGATTCTTCCCTTTGACATAAGACAGCACTTGTTTTGGATGTTATAGGAGCACACAGTTAAGCGACATTTAAAAAAATCATTTTATTGAATTTTTGTGCATTTCATACATTGTTTCTCATTCCAATCTAGACTCATCTCCCTGTCCATGCCCCCCACCCCACCCAAGTTCATGGACTCTGCCATTCCTCTCATGTATCTTTTTCTGATTATTTTCAAATTTTCTCAGACGATTTTTATCCTTGGGGTAACTGTACTGTTTCAGTCGATTCCCTGTCCCAGTTCCTCTGCTGTTGTAGTTTCCTCCAATCTGTATTTCTTCAAATGAGCATATATATCACAACTATACTAAAATTATATCATCTTTAAACAAACTGTCATTTCCATATCATATTTCAAGATTCACATTTTTCCTTTTTAAATTTATATTAATCTAAAATATGCCTACATGTCCTCCATCCATACACCAAGTTTACAAAGTCTAAAAATAAGTGGTGGGTTAATTCTAGAGCTTGTTAAGGGATTTACATTATAGCAGCACTGATGCTTTCAGGGAAAGGGGTATATAATATTGATGTTGCTCAGTTTGCCCTATAACTCGGTGTTTGGTGCTAGCATCCACAAATGAAGGATACAATTTATCTTTTGCTTTTCAGGGACTGTGTTACTTCACTTAGCATAATATCTTCTAGTTCTATCCATTTACCTGCAAATTTTATGATGCCATCTTTCTTTATAGTTGTATAGAACTCCATTGTGTAGATGTACCACATTTTCTCTATCCACTGGTTGGTTGAGTGGCATTAGAGTTGGTTCCAACTCTTTGCTTTTGTGAAGAGAGCTGCAGTGAACATGCCTTTGCATGTATCTCTGTGGTAGCATGAGTTTTGTGGGTATATATCCAGGAGTGGTATGGCTGGGTCAAGTGGCCAGTAGACATATCCTCTGTACTGATGAGGCCTATCAATCCCCAAGAGACAAAATGGAGACGTCAAGAGCAAAGAGAAGGCTGGAGGCTAAGAGGACAGGAGAGGAAAACCTCTCTTCACAGGAGGTAGCTAAGTGCAGAATGTCATGCAGGACCAACTCCTTCCACAGGTGGCATCAGCAGTGCCATTCTGGAACTATTTCTCAAGGTTTTGTCCTGAAGCCTGTTCCAGATATGGTCATGAAAATTTGCATATGATAAAACCTCAAGTCAGATGGGCATCACGTGACCACCAGCTACTTCCCATCTCTACTTCCTCATGGTGCAGGGATCACATTTTCTTCTCATCTTTCCAGCACTCCTTCTGCAGCTCTGGTAGCTACCTGTCTGTTCAGTGAACAGTCTCTCCTGAACACTGGAGTCTCTCTTTCCAGTCTCTCCATGCAGTCTCTGTGACCTCATCCTTCTGGATTAGACTCTCTTCCTCCTCATTTTATGGGGACCCAGGACTTCTCTGACATTCACGCACAGAAGCATAAGACATAAACACACTAGCACATTAAATAAATAAGTAAATAAAATAAATAAAAATTTTTAAAAATTTGTGAGTTCTCTGTCTGAAAGGAATCAATATTTTCCCCATTAATTCTTTAAATTTCAGTGCTCTGATGGAATTTTATTTATTTAGTCCTAGGGGAGGACTGTTTCTAATGCTTACTGAACAGTCCTAAATAGTTAACTTCATAACTAAACATATGAAATTACAATTCAGGTACTTTGAGACCAGGCAGCTATTGGACAATGTATTTAAAAACAACTCATGAGGCTGTGAGATGTTTCCTTGTCTAGCTTGAGGAAGCAGATAGCATGGCTAGTCCTCTCCCATACATACCCTACTACATGCTATCGGGTCAAGATGATGTCATAGGGAGGCAGAGCCAGTGGGCTCTGTGTTCTCCCCAGACTAAGATGTTCACTCTGGAGAGATTCTGTCCACTGCTGAAGTTCACATTGACTTCTATTGTTCCTCCAAACACAGAAAACACATATGACCCTTTGCTCAGAAGAACAGTCCTTACACTGACTTGGCTCTTTTACACACTGTTACACCCACCAGGAAATTTGCATGTTACTCTCCTGGGGGGGCCTACCTATGTAAGTTAGAGATAAAAGCTCAGTTGCATTATTGTGTTAATGGTGCAAAACTCCTCACTGCAATCCAGAATGAGGTGCCCTGCTCAGCTCTTCTGGTTGCTCATGCTCTGGATCCCTGGTAAAGACAGAGGGAGCTGAGGAAGAAGACTGGGTGGAAGGTGTGGTCTGGGACCCACTGCTGCCCATACTTTCTGTGTGTCTGTGAGACATGCAGATCCTGCCCTTCAGGACGGGCCTGGGAAATTTAAATCTGTGAGAATGAAGGTTGTTCCAGGAGCAAGAACCTATATTTTGGTAAAAAGTCTGACACTGAATGACAGGGATAATTTAGTAGAGTTGTAGGGGCCCTGTTACCCTTTGCGAGTGCCTTTTTTTTTTTTTTTTTTTTTTTTTTTCATGCCTGTGTCTTTTAAAACATGCATTAGATATTTTTAGAGTAGGAAGTAAATAAAAGAATCATTAAAAAGTCTCTTACATGTGTTCATAACCTGGCATTTCACTTATCATTTTAGGATCCAGTGGAGATGCTGTGATGACACAGACTTCACTCTCCCTGCCTGTTGCTCCTGGAGAGTCGACCTCCATCTCCTGCAGGTCTAGTCAGAGCCTTCTACATAGTGATAGAAACACCTATTTGTAGGTACCTGCAGAAGCCAGCCCAGTCTCCATGGCTCCTGATCTATACAGTTTCTAATAGGGAAACTGGGGTCCAAGACAGGTTCAGTGGCAGTAGGTCAGGGACAGATTTAACATTCAAAATCAGCAGAGCAGAGCCTTTCTGATGATGGTAAAATAAAAGCTCAAATTAGTTTTAATTTATATTTCCATGATGGTTAAGTATGTTGGACATTTAAAGGAACTCAGCTTCTTGTGTTTTTTCTTATGACACTTTCCAAAGTGACGTCCTTCCTTTTTCTCCCCTATCCTTCCATTCCCCACCCAGTTAAACTTTCCACCTGTCATTACCCTTCTTCATGTATGTCACTGCATTCTGTCTCCCTTCCCATGAAGCACCCACAAGTGTGGAGGGCCATCACTGGGGGCCTCCACCATATGCTGATATGCCCCTCACTGCCTGGGAGCCAGGATTGGAGTGGCAACAGGTTAATAAGTATCACTCCTGGGATGAATGGCTTATGCATGACATCAGTTTTTCATGCCAAGGGTTCAGTTTTATATATAAAGAAAAAGTTGGCAGCAGTTTGCAAGACCATGAAAGGCAAAATTCCAGGAAAAGTTCAAAAAAAATAAGACATGTGACATTTTATGTAAAAGTTGGGTGGGTGAGGCTTAACTCAAAGACCTGTTTGAAGGAGATAACAAGTGAAGATCATCTTTCCTGGAATGAGGGTTTCCAGGGCCTGGTGGGCAGTTGTGTGCTCCTATAGCTGGGCAGTGTTCCTCCTGAGAAGGTTTTGTGATATACTGTTTGCAGTCTCTCCACCCTTATCTGAGGCACTCTGTTGAAGGTCTTAGGCTTGACTTATTCCAAGCTACACCATCCTAGTCACAAATACAGATGGACCCTTAATAGTTTCCTGATCTCATTTTTTTTGAAAACTCTGTTCAGTTCCATGCTCCAATTTTTAACTGGGTTGATTGTTCTCCTGATGTTTATTTTTTCCAATTCTATGCATATTCTAGTATATTCTTTGCATATTCTAATACATTCTATGCATATCCAACCCTCCATCAGATGTGTAGCTAGAGGGTTTATTTATTTATTTTTTTTAGTCTTTCAAGGCAGGGTCTCCCTTTAGTTCCAGCTGGCCTGGAGCTGATTATGTAGACTAGGCTGGCCTTGAACTCACAGGGATCTGTCTGCCTCTGCCTCCTGAGTGCTGGGATTAAATGTGTTCACACTGAGCCTGGCTGCCTTCGAGATTTTTACCTTCAGGATGTGCCATTTGTTAATTGCTGGTCTTACAGCATGCATTACTGGCTTCCTGTTCACAAAGTCCTCTCCTGTAGCAAATGTGTTCAAGGGTATTTCCTACTCTCTCATCTCTATGTTTCTATAACTCAAGTCTTATAATTAAGTCCTTGATGCATTTGGAGTTGCATTTTGTGCATGAAAGAAAAGGATCTCTTTTCATTTTTCTACATGTAGCTGTGCAGTTTGAAGAGCACCATTTTCTGAAGATGCTGTCTTTCTCTAATAGGCATGGTGGGCCTCTTTTAAAGAAAATCAGGTGGGTGTAGGAGTGTGGGCATTTTCTGGGTTCTTAGTTCTATTCCATTGATTACGTGAATGTTTTATGCCAGTACTATGCTGCTTTTCCTATAGCTCTCTAATATAACTTGAAATCATAGATGAGGATACTGCCAGTAGATTTTTATAGTTCAGGATTATTTTAAGTATCTGGAGTCTTCTGTGTTTAAATATAAAATTTAAGATTCATTTTTCAGTTTCAGTGAAGAACTGTTTTAGAATTTTGGTGGGAATTGACATGATTCTGTAGACTGCTTTTGGTAGGATGGCCAATTTCACAGTATTAATCCTACCAAATTCCTTTAACAGGTTGACAAATCCCAGCAAATTTATTTAACAGAACTGGGTTACCTTCTTTAGAGTTATTGGTTAGTAAGGTCCCATTGATCCCCAAACATAAGTTATTGATAGTGATTTTGGTAGGGGCTATAGAGGTGAATAAGAGTGATTGAGGGTTTCTGTATGAAATACACAAAATTCAGTTGAAATATAAAAGAAAAGATCATGCCACTATGCCTAGGGTATTACACAAACACACACACACACACACACACACTCACACATGCAAATGTCAGTATGAAAAAATTTAATTTAAAAACTCCTAATAGTTATATGTGATATTTATAGGTAGGTATGCAACTAAAATGCAGAAAAGCCTTTATAATTCAGTACAGTGCAAGATATGTATTGTAAGTCATCAGAGAGATAAAGTCTAAACTCTATTTGAAATTTTTAATAATTTCAATCAATACAGTCCTTAGTATTATGACCAATTGCCAGTCTGTAACTTATTTTCAAATGTGGCATTCTCGATGGTAGTTAATGTGTTAAAGTTCCAAGGATAATTCTATCCCTGTGTATGAAAAACTCATTAAATCAAAGGAAAATATTGAAGATATATTCTGTCTCTTTTGTAGTTTGCTTTGATGATTTCTATAAACTTGTTGCAAGTTTTAACCTGAGGTATGTTTATATTTTTGCCTGTACTGTGGACTTAATGATGCAAATCTATTTGTTGGAAGGTTCTTTGAGTATATAACATTGGAAAACTAGGTACTACTGTGATGTACCCTAAAGCTCATTGGAAAAAGTGAAATCTCCCCACCTACCTATGAAGGCATATGGGAGACTAGAGACCAGAGATTATTAGCAAAAATAGGAGTACACTATTCCCTTAGGTCAGTTCCAATGACAAAATCTCTTCTATGATTCTGGAAATTATGCTGCAAAGGAATTGCAGGGAGGGAAGAAGTATATCAGACAAGGTAGTGAAAATGGTTAAAGGACACTCTACAAGTCAGCTACTGCTGAGCACAGCTTTCTGCTGAGTACTTCAGTTAAGTTGAGGAATCTGGATCATGTCTCAGCTTCTTTCTTACCGATTCCATGGAGAATGTCCCTGGGGAAGCTCATTATAGGCCCTGTGATCTGCCATGTTTACAGACAGAGCTGGAATTAAGACTCCAGCAAACCCAGAGAGGTGCAGAAATGGCTGACAAAAATGACATACAGTAGAATGGAAGGCCTAAATCCAGCTGTAAGAATGCCATAGAACTGTTAATCCTCTAAGAACTGGTTCCTTGCGGTCTGATGTTGGCAACTTCCTTTGTGGTTCAGGCTCTTGAAAAGGCTGTAAGAGAATCACACCCAGGCTGCAACACTGTGGCCTCAGCCCCCTGCAGGTCATGCAATTACTTGCCATTACCAGCCAGGGTAAGACAATGTTTAGGGCCTTCTCACCAAACCACGCCAGTTAAGGAAAACAACAAAATTAAATCACAGAACCCCTCCTCCCAAGAACCTGCTAAAATTCCCCTCCAGAACCCCAATAAAATTCCCGCTGAAAGCCCCCAAGCTCCAGACCCAGTAAAAACAGAACAGGATAATCAAAACATCCAATCGGCTAGCCTTAACCTTCCCCCTAATTATCAGCCACTCCCTCTCAAGGGACCAGGAGCACCTGCACCCTCAACCTCTTCCCTCTCTGCTACAGAAAAACTGTGCCAGATTTGGGACAACCCAGATCTTCAATTCCAGGAGTTCCCCATTAATGTAGCTGCGACTTGGGGTCGTCCTCTAAACTGGTACCCATACCAGGCAAGTGAGTTGAAAGAACTCAGGCAAGCAGTCAGAGAGGATGGGGTCCAGGCACCATGGACAAATCCATTCTCCAGAGCTTTTGCACTTCTCTTAATACTCCCCAGGACTGGAGAGAGATCTGTAGATCTATGCTTCCAGGTCTGCTATTTTTACAATGGGAAGCACTGTACAGAGACAAATGTCTCCAACAGGTTCAGAGAAATCAAGGGCAACCTAATATAGACTGGGGTTATGAACAGCTCTTTGGAAAAGGAGATTTTAGCACAGGGATGCAGCAGGCCAGACAGGCCCCAGGGTACATTGACCAGGTCTGCCTTTGCACCCTACAGGCCTGGGATTGAATTACACCACCCACTGAATCCCAGGCCAGTTCCTCCTTATTACTTCCTAGACAAAAACCTGAGGAACCCCTGTCTGAATTTATCTTAAGAACCAAAAGCAGTCTTGAGAGAAAGATCCCCAACTCTGAAGCCAGAGAGATACTCCTTAAAAATACTGTTTGGGAGGGAATGAATTTTAAATGCCAGCAAGCATGCCAGGGCTTAAAAGATGACCATTATGACAGACGGATAGTGGCAACTCAGGATGTGGGCACAGCCTCCCACAAAATTACCTAGCTCAAGCCTTTGTGGCTGCTGTGACCACAAATGAAAAATGTTTTAACCGTGGAGACAGAGATCATTGGAAAAGACAGTGCCCCAAAGCACCAGTCTTTCCAGTAATGCATGCTGTAAGACCAGCAATTAACAAATGGAACATCCTGAAGGTAAAAATCTCTAAGGCAGCCAGGCTCAGTGTGCATGCCTTTGATCCCAGCACTTGGGAGGCAGAGGCAGGCAGATCTCTGTGAGTTCAAGGCCAGCCTGGTCTATGTAGTGAGTTCCAGGCCAGCTGGGGCTAGAGGAAGACCCTGTGTCAAAACCAAACCAAACAAAGATAATTAGAACAATTTTCAGCCAGGCAAGGTGGTGCACACCTTTAATCCTAGCACCTGGGAGGCAGAAGCAGGTGGATCTTTGTGAGTTCAAGGCCAGCCTGGTCTACAGAGTGAGTTCCAGGACAGCTGGGGCTACAGGGTGACCCTGTCTTGAAAAGACCAAAAAAAAAAAAAAAAGGATGTCATTGGGGGAAGGATTGCCACTCAAACTGTGATAAAAAATTGCTACCTTTAAACTCCTTGGTGGGCAGCCCCTAGGCCAGGGAAAAAAGGGGGGGAAAAGAGTCAGTATATACTCTCTGGGCAGCACCTATTTTAGAAGGCTCACATCCTGCACTGATGATTAAAATTGGGGGGAGTCCTTTTAAATGTTTGATAGATACAGGGACAGATAGAGCTATTATAAAATAGCAAGAAATAACCCCTGACTGGCCCTCGCTTCCAGGACCTAAACTTCTAGGAATAGGAGGACCCTCACAGTCTTACATAACTAAAAATGTTTACACCTGGCAGGACCCTGATGGAAACATGGGTCAGATTTTCCCATTAATAGTACCCACTAATATCAATCTGCTAGGATGAGATATTTTGGAGGCTTTGGATGTGGTTATTGCCACTCCAAATGAGAACGGCCATGCCCAGACAGACCATTTAACTGGGGGAAAATGCCTCCTTCATCTCAGCAAGAAGCACCCCCAATCCTGAGGGTCACTACAAAAATGCTCCCCCTAGTCTGGACTGAAAGTCAGATGATCCAGTCTGGATCAAGCAATGGCCCTTACCAGGGGAGAAATTATAAACTCTCCAAGACTTAGTCAGGAGCAATTTTCATTGGGACACATCCATCCATCTTGCAGTCCCTGGAACACCCCTGTGTTTGTCATAAAAAGGCAACAGGAGGTTGGTGTGTCTTACAAGACCTGTGAGCCATTAACAGAATTATGCATATATGGGGGTCACCGCAGAGGGGTCTCCCCCTTGCCTCTTCTATCCCAGCTAACACCCTCTGCTAGCCTTAGATATCAAAGACTGTTTCTTTTCAATTCCCCTCCATGCTGAGGATTGCAAGCAGGTTCTTGCTTTCTCGGTAACTTGTTCCTCCTGTTCTGCTCTAATTAAAACACCTGCACTACAGCTTGTGGGAATTAACCCCAGGGGATTGAAAGCACTCTGGCAAACTGACATTACATACATAGTTTCCTTTGGAAAACAAAAGTATGTCTTTGTCACCCTGGACACTTATTCCAAATTTATCTGGGCTACTGCCCATACAAAAGAGAAAGCCAAGGACCTCACTGCCCACCTCCTTTCTACCTTTGCTACCATGGGCAAACAGATTAAAATGGACAATGGGCCAGTGTTTGCTAGCTCTTGCTTTAAATCATTTTGTCAATATGGAATATTGTATTTCATACAGGTATCCCTCAAAACCCACAAGGACAAGGCACCAAAAATCAGCTATTAAAACAAAAGGCAGAGAAATGCCCTCCAAATATCCAGCTGGCCATGGCATTGGCAACTCTAAACCTCTTTAACATTTATGGGTGTTCAAAATGTCTGGCCATAGTCAGGCATTGGCAGACACCAAGCAGGATTCCTCAAATACTCATCAGATGGAAATGTCCCCTAGATAATCAGTGGATAGGACCTGATCCACTGTTAACAACTTGGGGGGGGGTTGCTTGAATCTTCCCACAGGATTATCTGAGACTGTTTGGATTCTGGCCAGAAATGTCAGATTCATCCCAGCCGACCAAACACATGGCATGCCTGTCACTCTGGAAGAAACTTGACCAACTTTTCACTTCTGCAAAATCCATGTGTCCCCCCCTCTGCACCCCTGTCTGCAGCCCTTTTAGCTGCTCTCATAATAGTTCAAGCTAACTCTGCCTCTGCCCAGCCCGTGAATGGACTGGTGACTTGGACCCATGCCTGGCGATTCTTTGTCAGAGAAACATGGGAGGGAAAAAAAATGAGCTAATTGGAACCAGCGACTGTCCTTTGTAAGGCTGCAGCAAGCCAATCACAATCACTGTGTTTCCCAATTCCACTACTACCTCTCAGGCACCATTTATCTGTTTCACCCTTCTCAAAAAAGGACAGTGTTTACAGGAAACTGATACTTATGGCGGTTGCTGATGCTGCTTTTACAAGTTGGAGAGTGTTCGCAGCCCAAGAAGCCTATTTCAAATCCAAAATAATCAGCTTAAAATTATATACAGGACCCCAGAGAGAGCTGGAATACAGGGAAAACTCTACCCTAACAGCAATGCCTGGTACCCTGCAGCAGATATCCATATCTATGCCAGAGATCTCCTCAATTATACCACCCACCCTAATGTCTCCCAATGTTTTTTCTGTGCATCCCTTACAGACACTCTTTTCACTGCCATGCCTTCTAACACCTCCTTACAGAAATCTGCCCCCATGGAGACAGAGCCAGTGTTTCACAGCATTCTCTCTTTGACTGACTCACTACACTTCCTATTTGTTAAGTGAGAGCTTCAGCAGCCCCAGACCCCAGGGGCCACCGAAGTGTTCCTCTTGACAGGATGCTGTGGTCAAATCCCCATTCTTTCTCTGGTGTGATGGCACCACATCTCTCTTTGCAAATGCTACTGTCTCTGGAATTTGTTTGCCTGTAGTTATCATTCCCCAGCTCCTCATTAATGAGAAGGAGGAAGTCGCTTGGATGCTGCGACTGGACCTGGACCATAAAAAGAGAGAGATATTCATCCTGCTTCTGGTCAGCATAGGCATTATTCCCTCAATGGCAGCAATGGGAATGGTGGGCGGAGCCCTAGTGAGGGTTTACAGCATGGAAGCAGACTTCCAAAATAAGCTTGATGAGGCAATGGCTTCCACAACCAATAGCCTTGAATCACTCCAGAGACAGATATCTTCTCTGGCCGAGGTGGTGATGCAGAACTGGCTAGCCCTGGGCTTGTTAACTGCAGAAAATGGGGAAACCTGCATGTTCCTGGGGGAGGAATGTTGTTTTAAATTAAATGAGTCTGTGCCAATCCCAAAGTTATTGTTATACAGATTTTATGTAAAACAAATGTGGAGAACAGCAATTTATATCTCTATTTAACTCAGATGCATTACCGTTTTTACCAGAGCCTTTAAACCAATGTTGTTTAATATATACATATTTACTTTTACTAAGCCCTAAAACACCATGTAACCTGTAGACAGTGTCTGGGCAAAACTGGATACTTGTTGAACTCACGTCAATTAAATATGCATTAATCGAATATGCATACATGTCCCTCTCCCGCCCCTCCCACCCTTCCAATTCACCATTTCAGTCAGTTTTTTCATGATGCAAGTCTTTATTGTTCTTTGTTCTTTAATATGCCTCTCCATGAGAAATATTTATATCTGGGTTGTTGGTACTAGCATCCACATATGAGGGACACCATTTGTCGTTTGTTTTTCTGGGACTGTGTTACTTCACTTAACATAATGTCTTCTAGCTCCATCCATTTACCTGCAAAGTTCATGATGTTGTCCCTCTTTACCACTGCATAGAACTCCATTGTATACATGTACCACATTTTCTCTATCCACTCGTCAGTTGAGGGGCACCTGGGCTGTTTCCAGATTTTTGCTATTGTGAACAGAGCTGCAATAAACATAGCTGTGCATGTATCTATGCAGTAAGATGTGTCTTGTGGTTATATACCCAGGAGTGGTATGACTGGGTCAAATGGCAGGCTCATTTTGAGTCTTCTAAATGTCCTCCACATTGCTTTCCATAGTGGCTGTACAAGTTTACATTCCCACCAGCAATGGATGAGTGTTCCTTTTTCCCCACAACCTCTCCAGAACTTGGTATCATTTGTTTTCCTGATCCTAGCCAGTATTATTGGAGTAAGATGATATCTCAAATTGGTTTTAATTTGCATTTCCTTAATTATTAGCGATGTTGAACACTTCTTAAGACGTTTCTTAGCCATCTCTAATTCCTCCTCTGTGAAGTCTCTATTCAGATCTTTGCTCCGTCTTTTGAGTGATTCATTTGTTTTCTTTCTTCTTTGTTTTTTTTGAGTAGCTTGTATTCTCTATAATTTTTCTGTTGTACAGTATCACCTTTTAGCAATCTTTTTCACCTATAAGATAATTTAACTTAAAAATTAAGTGTGCCCCCCCCCCACTGCTCGACCATCAAGACAATACTCCACAGATGTGGCCACAGACCAATCCAATGGAGCCAATTCCCCAATTGAGGCTTCCACAACCCAGGTGTGTCAAGTTGACACTAAAGCTATCCAGCACAACATAGGAACTGTGAAAAGGATTATTCTCTATTCAGAGCCAAATATAATACTAAAGTCTCCTTAAGCTATGCACTTAAGCAAAATATATTAATACAGGAACTCTGATATCAGCAATGGATTATTCTACCAAGCAAATGTTGGCCAGGGGATCCAAGCCCCCACAAAAGGTAAAAGCTCCTTGCCTCTAAACTGGGATACCTGCAAGAAGAGAGGCAATAATGCCCTGCTGTCAAAGACCTGGCATTAATATGGGAAAGATGTATTGAGACCACACATGCAAGTGTACAGATTGTCTCTGGAATACCAGAGAGTGTTACCAAAGGCCACTAAATCAATAAAGCATATATGGGTCTCCTTGAGTCAACCAAGTCTCCTCTATCAGCACCAGCTACACCTCACCTGCCTGGAAATACTGTGCAGCAGAGGCAGCCATATGCCTTTATATCCCAAATCTAATTGGCTATTAGCTCTCTCCTTGGAGGCATAACCCACGGCTGATGCCACAAGCTTACATCCTCTAATGGTTAGGAGATGTTATAAGCCACAGCAAGAGAAAAAAAATGTAATTCATGGATTAACATACCATCCAAACATATGTGTCTATACCAAAGTAACCTACCATAACAATTAGTACTATTTAAATACCTATCTATCTAATTGCTTGTGCTTCATTAGTAGGATCTAAAGGTTATTCCTGGACAAACTGTCAGCCCATGAAAGGAAACAGCCAGAATTGACCAGAGTCCAAGACAACAGCTCCAGAGAAAGTAGACTGTTTTGCTTCTCATCCACCTGTGCCCCTTTTCTAAGCCTAGGGAACAATCTGCCGAAGAGGGGGTGTGGTAGAATGTAAGGGCTGTGATTGTGGTGAATGGTAAAACTACAGCAATATAGTATGACACTCATTTGATCAACTTGATTGAACATACAAGCCCCCCCCCACTGGATGGTGGGACCCATGGTCTGTGTGGGTTTGGGCACAACTGCTTGCAAATTGGTTTTACATGAAGGATGCTTGCACTCATAAATTATCACTTATTGTTAAAAAATGAAAAACACTGAGAGAAAGATGCAGGACAGTTATGGCAGAATGCATGATCTGGGATAGGGTGGGGTGGGGTGGGGTGAAGGGAAAGGGAAATATGCCTGAACTGAATTGGAAAATGATGTATGAAATACAAAAAGCATCAATTAAAAAAAGTTAATTAAATGAGTCTGGTATTGTCGACCAAAATGTTCAAACCCTAAAAAACCTCAGGAAAGAACTCCGTGATAGATACTCCCCACAAGTTTCTGTCCCATGTTTTTCCAACCCCCTGACCACCTGTTTACTTCCCTTACTGGGACCCATTTTCTCACACTAGGAGTCATCCTGACCAACGCACCCTGTGTCCTCTGGGTTATCAAAAACCAAATCAATATACTAACTGAGGTCTCAGCCTAGACAGTTCTAGTCCAATACCAGGCCATCCGTGGGGACTCCCTAGAGGACTTTGACATTACTGTTCCATTTTAATTAAAAAACAAAGGATGGGTTGTGGGAATGAAACTTTGTGTATGGCTTGAAGCAAACTTGTAACACCTGTCCTGGAAGACCTCCCATTATCTGTGGGCATTCAGTTGCCTCTGTGAGTTATCTATCTGTAACAGGATGGCTCGGGATATTACAATGATTCTTGCTTTGCCCTATCTCTGCAAAGTTCCAGGGCCCTTCCTTTGAGGCATTGAGCAAAATGTCACACCTCTAGTTACCTGTTGCACAAACCGGAGCTCTGCAGCCCCCGCAATTAGAACCAAGGTGGTTCACCCCTCCATTCCACCTGCCCCCTACTTCCTTGCCCAGAACACAGTAGCCTTCATATAGACCTCAATGACAGAAAATAAACGGAGTTCCTATTCTCCCCAGCTCTCTGTGTGTGAGTCCGTTCATTTCCATGGGTAATCTCCTGCTGTTTTCCCTCCCCACTTCTTGCAGGAGCAAAGCCTAGACACTGTCAGCCTGCAGGCAGGATACAAGTCCTGGAGCTGAGCCAAGAAGGGAAGAACAGCATGTGGAATTCAATCACGTGTGACTCAAAGACATTGAACAACAACAGTTACCCTCATTTGTGGATGCTAACACCAAATCCCCAGTTGAAAGGAAAGCTGAAAAACATTACTGTTGGGGCTGGAGAGATAGCCTAGAGGTTAAGAGCATCGACTGCTCTTTCAGAGGACCCGTGTTTGATCCCCAGCACCCACATGGTGGCTAAGAACCGTCTGTAACTCCAATTCCAGGAGAACTCCAGTTCCAGGGGAATCTGAGATCCTCTTCTGACCTCCACAGCATTGCGCAACAAGGGTGCACAAACCTACATGCAGACAGTACATTCATACACTTACAAAAATAAATAAAAATAAAAAAACATTAGTTTTATTTCTTTTTATCTGAAAGCAACTATGCTGTTATAATATGAATATCTTAATTGGCTCTAGACTTGACCTACCACTTATTTTCAGACTCTAATTACTGTATATGGGTGGAAGGTACATAGTAATATAAAATTAAAGGGAAACTGTGGATGCTTAAACATATTCTGGAATTAATATACATTTTATTCTCACAGGTCATTCTCACAGGTCAATTTTGATGCATATGCGATGATTATATAGGCATATATTAGAGCAATACAAAGGGGAGGGAATTATAACAACATAAAGACAGGGTCAAAGAACTGACCAGTAAAGTTAAATTTGGCCCCAAACAAGCCTCTGCAGTGAAAAACTTTGGAAAGCCTGGGAGAAAAATGAAAGACATGTATGGCAGAAAGCATGAACTGGGGTGGGGTGGGGGCCAGGGAGAGGGGAATATGTCAAAATTGGACTTAAGGATAATGTATGAAAGACACAAATCATCAATAAAAATATTAAAAAAGATCTAGTATATGAAATACACAAAACTCAATATAAATATAAAAATTAATAAATAAACTATTTAAATTTTAAATTTAATTAGAAACTTGTGACTCAAGCAGAAAGGAAGCAGTTATACTGAAAGTACTTCAATTTCCCATCATTTGAGAACAGATGATTGTGCTACTATTTCAAAGGAAGTATTTCCTACATGTCAAGTGGTAGCACATGGAAACTGGATATTTTAAATTAGATGTTCCAGAAAGGGCTAATGTGCACTGGGAAGGAAAGTCAAAGATATGGTCATCTGCATTCATGAAAAGTCAGTATCAAAATGGATGAAATGTGAACATGAACAGCCTAAGCAGGCACAGAACAAGGGTCTGTCACCTGCTTTTGACTTCTGTGTCCATGTGGGATGACAGGAGCGGCTGTGTTCTCTAGAGAAGGGAGCTGAGTGAGGAGCCTCAGGCAGCAGTGGCTTCTTTCATAGCTGAATAAGCAGTGCTACTTATGAACTCTGGGAAAGCCTGGCTGTACTGGAAGAATCTGTTATCTGGAGATGGCAGGAGTATCTCACTGCTGTCTGGGCATGGCAGGGTTATTTCACTGTTGTCTGGACATGGCAGGGCTATCTCACTGTTGTCTGGACATGGCAGGGCTATTTCACTGTTGTCTGGACATGGCAGGGCTATCTCACTGTTGTCTGGACATGGCAGGGCTATTTCACTGTTGTCTGGACATGGCAGGGCTATCTCACTGTTGTCTGGACATTGCAGGTTCACTGTTGTCTGGACATGGCAGGGCTATCTCACTATTATCTGGACATTGCAGGGCTATCTTACAGTTGTCTGGACATGGCAGGGCTATCTCACTGCTGTCTGGACATGGCAGGGTTATTTCACTGTTGTCTGGACATGGCAGGGCAATCTCACTGCTGTCTAGACATGGCAGGGCTATCTTTCTCTTGTCTGGACAAGGGTGGGCTATCTCAACACTGTATGGACATGGCAGGGATATCTCACTATTGTCTGGACATGGCAAGGCCATCACTCTTATCTGGACATGGAAGGGCTATCTCACTGTTGTCTGGACATGGCAGGGCTATCTCACTGTTGTCTGGACATGGCAGGGCTATCTCACTCTTATCTGGACATGGCAGGGCTATCTCAGTGTTTTCTGGACATGGCAGGGCTATCTCATTGTTGTCTGTACATGGCAGGGCTATCTCACTGTTGTGTGGACATGGCAGGGCTATCTCAGTGTTGTCTGGACATGGCAGGGCTATCTCACTGTTGAGCTCACAGCAGTTGTAGTTAGCTGCACAAATGAAGCCAGCGAAAATTCCTTCATAATGGTAGAGGGGATCTCTAGGCATCTCTGCTGAGGAGCTACTAGAAGTTGGGAGCTGATGAGGAAGAAAGAATCATTCTTTTTTGAGGATTAGGGTCCTGGTACATTTCCCATACTTCAGAGGATGGCCCCAATCTCCATGCACACATGGGCAGCAGTAATTAACATATTACAAAAAAGGGAAGTCATGAAGTTAGGACAGGGATGTTTTGTGGAAATATGGGTAAATTGTAGTGGAAATGAGGGGTTGGAGAGAGTCATATTTCATATACATGTAGGAAACTGTCAACATAGAGACAAAACTAAAAAATAATTGATTGGTATAAATAATCTCCCTAAAAAGCATTTAGAAATAGAAGTAGGCCAGCTGAGGTTGCTTAGTGGGTAAAGCTCTGGCCATAGAAGCTTGAGTTCTCCGTTTGGTCCCTGGAGGTCATGTAATCAGGCAGGCATGGCAGCTGCCTTCAATCCTAGCATGCTGGAGGCCCAGGACACGATGGATCATAGGTATAGTAGTCAAATCATCAAGCTCTGCATTCAATTGAGAGAGCCTGCCTCAATAAAGAAAGTAGAGAGCAAGTGAGGAAGACATGCATGTTACCTTGGGCAGAGAAACAACTCCATATGCCTATACCTCAAAACATAAATGTGCATCAACACGTATAACCATGCACACACAGACACCAAAGTGTACACACATACAAATGAAATGAGAAACAAAGAATACAAGTAAATAAAATTTCTTGTTCATTCTATACCACTGGCTAGAAGCAACTCTTGAGGAAATCTTTGTCTTCTGTTCTGGATAGAAACAATGGTGAAAAATGACAGGGTATTTGCTAGAGTGTCTAAAATATTAAGGAGAAGAATTTAACATTCACACCTTGAAGCATAAATTGTTCTGCCTTAGAAAGGAACATGAACTTTCTCTTTGAAACCTCACAATAAATTCCATGTAATGTACTTGATATTTGAATTTTCATGTGGAAATTTAAGTTTGAGGGAAGGAGCTTTTCTAACATTTATTGAAAAACCATAAAGAGTTGGACTGGAAATGACAGATATGAGGAATAATAACCTCAAACCATGCTGTTATTGGATAAAGGGCCAAAGGAGCACGTGGTGGTTGGTAAGATGTTTTTTCTCCTGACAAAAATTGATGAGGCCAAACAGAGTGACCATTTCCCCTCACCAATTGCCTTGTGGGCCCAGCTCTATGTTGCTGGGTCTCTGTGTTGTCTAAGAGTAGCAGTCTTTGTCCCATGTCTTCCCCACAGGCTAAGACTCCCACACTACAGTGCTCTGCACACTGTTGCAGGCCATGGTGACTTCCCTAGTGTTCCTCACAGCACAGACAACAGTTTTCTCACTTAACTCCCCAGAGCAGTGCTTATATTCAGTAAGTCTTCACACACTATTACACCCACCAGGGAATTTGCATATCCCTCTCCTCTGTGCAAGTCTAAGATAAAAGCTCAGCTGTGTTCCAGCCTTGACTGCCCAGGACTACTCAGTCAGCTTCTCAGAATGAGGTGCCCTGCTCAGCTCCTGGGGCTGGTGATGCTCTGGATCCCTGGTAAGGACATGTGGAGATGAGGAAGGAGACAGAGGTGGGAATGGGACTCTAGGACATCTGTGATAGCCATGCTTTTCTGTGTGGTACGTTGGTCTTATGCTTCAGAGTGGACCTGGGAATTTTAGATCTGTGAGGGAGATGAAAATTTCAGAAGAAACAAGGGCGGTACTCTGCTGAAAACTCTGACAATGGTGGAAAGGGAAAGTGTAGGAGAATTCCAGGGGACTCTCTGGGTTTTGTCAATATCCTTTATATATACAATGAATATTACTGGACAAGGATAAAATATGAGCTACATGTAGTAAATAATAAAGAAAATGTAAGAAGTCTCATTACACTTGTTCATGACCTGGCACTTCTCTCTCAACATTTTAGGATCCAGTGGAGATGTTGTGATGACACAGACTCCACTCTCCCTGCCTGTTGCTCCTGGAGAGTTGGTCTCCATCTCCTGCAAGTCTAGTCAGACACTCTTACATAGTAATGGAAACACCTATTTGAATTGGTACCTGCAGAAGCCAGGCCAGTCTCCACAGCTCTTGATCTACAAAGTTTCTAATAGGTACACTGGGGTCCCAGACAGGTTCAGTGGCAGTGGGTCAGGGACAGATTTCACACTGAAAATCAGCAGAGTAGAGCCTGATGACTCTGGACTTTTCTTCTGTGAGCAAGAAACACATCTTCCTCCCACAGTGATACAGCCCTTAACAAAAACTCCCCTGCTTGGTCTGGCCCAGCTGTCCTCATGAGCTGCTGGTCAGGGAGCAGCACAGCAGCTTCTCTGAGTCTTTGCAAAGAGAAGAGTTAGAATGACTCCGTGGAGCATGTTACGAATTTTGCATCTGCTTGAGCATCTTCTTGAGTCTACCCTTGGGCAACTGTGAACTGCTGTGTCCTTGATAATATCAAAACAAATGAATGAAGTGGGACCAAGAGCTCTGACAACAGTTGGAATGAAGACAAATGCTAACTAGTGTGGTTCTCATAATCCTCTTGCCTGGTGCACACTCCAGGATTAAGTTTTTTCATCATTGAAGTCATGGACTTGACATGAAGTGTGATGCATACCCACATGCATACATGTTTTCACAATTTTAGTTTGTTTCTACTGATTTATTTGATTCTTCCTTCTGGTTGAGTGGTCAGAGCAGTTAGTAGTGTACTTGAAGCCATCAGCTGTTTGGTGTTCTTAAGACACTTCTCATCTGTGGATGCTAGTGCCAATAACCTAGTTGTAAGTATTTCTTATGTAGGGCCCCCTGAGCTTTTGTCCAAAGCAGTTGGCATTATGCATATTGGAAACAACAACAACAACAACAACAACAACAAGAACAACAACAACAGAAAGGACTGCATCAAGGAACTGACTGAAACAGTGAATTTCTGCTCAAAACAGTCAACTTCCTCATGGAGAATATTGAGAAAGACTGAGAAAGAGATGAAAAGCATGTTTGGCAGAATTCATGAGCTCTGGCAGGGTGGGAGAATGGGCGGGAACAAGGGTCTAGATTTGTTAAAAAAAAAAGACACTTCTATCCTCTCTGCCTATGCCCCCTGTCTGTTCTTCAATACTGTAGACCTGAGAATTCTGTAGCTCCAATAGCTCCAACAGTCTACCTGATATCCACAACTGTGCCATCCTGTTATGTGATATAGAGATCTCTGCATTTAAGAAATCTTTGTACTTTTTTTTTTTTTTTTACTTTATCATATTTAAAGAAAATGTCAGGATGACAGGATGGTTCAGGAGGTGAAGGCGCTTTCTTTCAAGCAGATTAACTGCATTTGATTCCTGGAACATAAAATGTGGAAAGACAGAACATAGTCCACAAAGTTATCCTCTGAACCCAATACATACATATATATATATATATATATATATATATATATATATATATGTGTGTGTGTTTGATGTGTGTGTGTGTCTGTGTGATGACCTGCTCATATACCACGGCATGCATGTATGTGTGCACACATACATAAGCATCATTGATAGATGAGAGGATATCAAGATTGAATGACAAGGCTGATGAAATACAGTCTTAAATTGTGAATACAGATCAATCTAACCACATGCCCATAATGTCCACAAACTGTGAGATGAGGAGACAAGACCTGAGAATTCATGTGATAAAAGGAGAAGCTGAGGTGTCAGGAATATTCAATAATAAGTAAATAAATAAATAAACTAAAGCCCTCAAGTATATTCAATAATCAGTAAACCTCCCAAATCTAGAGGAAGAAATGGACATGTAAATAAGACATTTAGAATTTTAAAAAAATGAAGAAAGAAGCTTATTTTCTTATGATATATTATAGTCAATACATCAAAAATACAAGCCAAAGAAACCAGATACAATACTAAGCCATAAAAATATTAAATGCCCTATAGAGTAAAAAAAAAAACAAACAAACTTGTTGACCTATAAGACAAGCGAGCCAGAATAATACCAGATTTCTTAAAAGAAACCATGGCAGGGAAGCATGGGATATTATATTTCAAGCCTTGATATTAAATAACTGCCAACTAAAATTGATATATAAATAATAGCTACTGACTCAAATGGATAAACCAAGAAGTGCATTTCAAGACCAGCACAAGCTAGCGAAGTCCATTCCCAACAGATCATCCGTGTGGTGAAACATAAACTAAGAGGCGGCAGAAATAACATCAAAATCACAAATATGAGAAAGAATACATTGTATGAGAGGAACATATGGAAAAGCGAGAGCTAGGAAAGAATTCATCCCAAAATGCAAGTCGCATGGAAGCAGAAAGGGCAGGCTTGGGAGGAGTTTACAGACAACCAAGACAGGGCCTGGGACATGGAAGGCACAGCTGGGATGGGGAAATTAAATAAGTGTGTGATGACACATATGTATGAAAATGCCCTAATGATCATAACTTCATATTTAACTTTAAAATAAAAAGCAATGACTTGGGTAAAGTGTGGGCACCTCTGAGTGCATTCCCTCCTGGTTATTGAAAACTCTACCGTAGGACTGCAAGAAACTGTCTTCCCTGTGCTGCTCAGTACTCTCTGTGCCCATGTGGAGTCAGCTCTTTCAGGATCTCAGTACTTGTAATCTGCAGATGGCCAGTGTCATCTTACTTAGAGCTGGGATAGGGAACTCTACCACCTGAGAATACAAAATCTGAATGTTATATGAACAGGAACTCTAACCAGAAGATTAAAAAATCCTTCCTTTAGCATCAGAAGTGACCCTGAGTTCCAGGTCTGAGAAATTCTAAAAGTGGTACTTTCATTTGAATCTCTATTTCTCCATGTTGATCATGATACCCGCATCAAATTAGTCTGTCTTTCTTTCGTAACAAGAAATTTATCTGACATTTCACAGAGAAATCTGCATATACTGAGTGTTTTTAGTAAGTATAAAAAAGGCAGATGTGTCCAATGTGTCATTATATTTGTCATAATGTACAATTTGTCACTACATGGACAGTCTGCTTGGCTAGAATTTCTGATATAGACACTGAAGTAAACTGTATACTAATTCTTAGAGGAAAAACCTGGACATTATGGCGCATGCCTTTACACCTTGCATTTGGGAGGTTGAGTCAGGTGGACATCTGTGAAATTGAGGACAGCCTGGTCTACATAGAGAGTTCCAGGCCTGTTGGGACCTGGAGATTCTGTTTAAAATCATAAACAATAAAAAAGAACCAAGGAAAAGAATGCAATGTAACACTTAGAACTTCGGGTTTTAATTATGTCTATTACAGTTATTAACCATTTCACCAGAAGTTAATCTGAATTCTTCATGATTATATCTGGAGGCTTTTGTTTTATCTGCTTTTAATGTGTCTTGTGAGGAAAATCACTGTTGTTTAAGTGAGAGCAAAATCATGAGAACACAATGGCTTGTGTCTTTACTTTCTAGCACACTGCACATCCTGATCCCCAAATTTATTATTATTCTTTCAAAAGAGCTGTCTGTTTCTTGAAAAATGCCATTCTTGAATATAAAAACGTTAAGTATCCTTATCTTATCAATTAACATTTTCACAATTTACAATATAATGTGCCCTTCTAATGTATCATTTTAAATTAATTTGTGATTTATAATTGCTTCCAAATTTAATGCAGGTTTTTAGTCTTGTGATAGTTTTTCTTTCTTATTTGTAGTATTGAAGTTATTTTTGTTTTCTCATTCTGTAAATTCCAGTGTAGTCTTGAGATTACCTAAATTAATAATTAATGTCACCCAAAATGATGGTTTATTTATTTATTCATTCATTCATTCATTTTGGTCTTTTTGAAACAGGGTCTCTCTGTAGCCCCAGCTGTCCTGGAACTTGCTATGTAGACCAGGCTGTCCTTGAACTCACAAGGATCCAGCTGCTTCTGCCTCCAGAGTGCTGGGATTAAAGGTATGTACCACAAAGCCCGACTTGAAGGTTTATTTTTTAAAAGTCAGCATCACCCAATTTTCTTATATAGCTCACCCTCCCAATTCCCATTTAAGTACTATCATTTTATTCACTTCTCCCTTGGTAACAACTGTCTTATCCTATCTTCTCTTTCAGGATCCTTCTGTCCATTTACCTCCTGGTTCCTGAGCAACATCACAATATATATATATATATATATATATATATTTGATGCTTGGATCAACAAATGACGGACAACCTAGGTCATTTGCTTTTCTGGATCTATGCTACTTCACTTAGCATAACACTTTCTATTTCCATCAATTTATGTGCAAATTTCATGATTTCATCTTTCTGTTTCATTTGTACTTAATGAAGAGTGTATTGCCTGCATATGTGGAAGTGCACCTGTATCCTGCTATGCCTGTGGAGTCAGAAGAAGGAAGGCCTTAGGGTCCCCTGGGACTGGAGTTAGAACAGTTGTTAGGTGCCATGTGTGTACAGAAAATGGAACCCAGATCCAGTGCAAGATCAAATGGTGCTCTTAATTGCTGAGCTCTCTCCAGCCACAATTTCATCTTTTTCTTTTAACCACTGAGTAGAACATTGTGTAAATGTACCACATTTTCATTATCCACTGGTCAGTTGAGAGACACTTTGGGTGCTTCCATCTCTTCACGAAAACAGCAGCAACAAACGTGGATGTATGAGTATTTCTGCAACAAGATGAATTCTTTGGTACATGTCAAGGAATGCGGTACCTGGGAAAACACTATATCCATTTTAGTTTCAAAGAGTACTCCACAGTGCTTTCCATGGGGGTTGCACATTCTTGCAGTCCCACCACAAGTGAGTGAACTTTCCCTTTTCCCCACATTCTCTTCAGCATTTGGTGTCATTTGTTCTCTTAATCTTAGCCAGTGTGGCTGGGGTAATATGAAATCTTTCTTTTTTTAATGTGTATGAATGTACTGTCTGCATGTAGGTTTGTGCACCCGTGTCTTGCAATGCCGCGGAGGTCAGAAGATGGTCTCGGATTCCCCTGGAACTGGAGTTCTCCTGGAATTGGAGTTACAGTGGTTCTCAGCCGCCATTTGGGTGCTGGGGATCAAACCCGGGTCCTCTGCAAGAGCAGTCGGTGCTCTTAACCACTAGGCCATCTCTCCAGCCCCAAGATGAAATCTTAAAGTGGTTTTAAATTGCATCTTCCTAATTACTAAGGATGTTGAACATTTTATGATGTTTCTTAGCTGCCTTTATTTCTTCTGCTGAGAATTCTTTGTTCAGATCCTTAGCCCATCTTTTACTTGGGTTTCTTGATTCTTTGTTTTTTGAGCTCTTTATATTCTGGATATTAAACTATCATATGCGTCACATTTGAAAATTTTCTCCCACTCTCTGTACTTTCTCTTTACTTTCCCGGTTGTTTCTTTTGCAGTAAATAAACATTTTAGTTTAATTAGGTACCAGTTTTTGATTGTTAACCTTAATTGCTGTCCAACTACTGTCAAATTTAGAAAGTCCTTCCTACACCGACATATGGTAGGTTTCCTATCTTATTTTTTTCTTACAGTTCCACAGTTCAGGTTTCACATTGAGGTCTTTTATCCATTTGTGGTTGGCTATTTTGCAAGGTAAGGGCTTCATTCTTCTCCAGTTTTGCAAGCACCATTTGCTGAAGTTGCTATCTTTCCTCCATTCAGTGTTCCTGGCTCCTTTGTCAAATATCAATTGGCTGAAATTATATGCCAATTAGGTTTTGGTCTTCAATTATGTACCATTTTTTACAGGTCTATTTTTGACCAATACTATGCTGTTTTTATGAATATAGGTCTGTAATATAGATTGAAATCTGGCATAGTAATCCCCTCTGCATTGCTCTTTATGCTCAGGGATGCTTTTCCTATTGGGCGTCTTTGTGCTTCCATATGAATTTTAGGATTTTTTTTCTAATTCTGTACAGAATGTCATGGGAATTTTGATCGTGATTGCATTGCATCTATATATTAGTTTTAGTAGGATGAGCATTTTCATGATATTAGCTCTTCTAACCCATGAGCATGGCAGGTTCTTCCATATTCTGGTGTCTTCTCAATATCTTTGTTTAAAGTTTTAAAATTATCATTGTAGAGATCTTTAGTGTCTTTGGTCATGTTTATTCTAAGTTTTTTTTGAGGCTGTTATGAATGGAAGGGTTTCCATGTACACTTTCTCCACTAGCTTATTATTTGTTTATAGAAAGGTTACTGATTTACGTTGATTAATTTTATAATCTGACACTTTACTGAGAGTGTTAAACATTTCTAGGTGTTTCCTGGTAGAATTTTCAGCATCTCTTAGGTATAATATAATATCATCCTCATAAAGGGATACTTTGACCTCTTCTTTTCCAATTTGTAGTTTTTTAATTTTCTTCTCCTGACTTATTTCTCTTGAAAGTGTTTCAACCACTATATTGAAAATGAGTGGAGACAGTGGACAGCCTTGTCTGGTTCAAGATTTTAAGGGGAACAGTTGCAGGTAGTCTCCATTTAGAATGATTTTAGGTGTGGGTTTGTTGTATGTAGCTTCAGTTATGTTTCAGTATGTTTCCTCCAAACCAATTCCCACTAGGACTTTTTAAAATACAGAACAACTAAAAACCTCAAGGAAAGATTATGAAAAATTTAAAAATACACAAAAATGGAACAACCAGGAGCTGTGGAACACTATGAAAAGATCAAACCTCTGCATCATAGGTATAGAGGAAGAAGAAGGATCCCAAGAGAATGGTATTGATCAGATCTTCAACAGAATAATAGATGAAAACTTCCCCAAACTAAAAAAGGACAAACCAATACCAATACAAGAAGCACATAGAACTCCAAACAGACAAGATCAGAAAAGAAATTCTCCACGCCACATCATAGTTAAAATGCTGGACACCCAAAACAAAGAGAAAATTCTTAAAGCGACAAGAGAAAAACAACAAGTGACCTATAAGGGGAAACCTATCAGAATAACAACGGACTTCTCACAGCAAACGATGAAGGCAAGAAGAACCTGGAGCAAAGCATTCCCAGTGTTGAGGGACAATGGATGCCAGCCCAGGTTACTATACCCAGCAAAAATGTCAATCATAGTGGAAGGAGAGAGGAAAATCTTCCATGACATAAACAACTTGAAAGAATACATGTCCGGAAAACCAACCCTTCAGAGAATACTTGAAGCAATCCAAAGAACAGAAGAAAGGAGCAACCAACCCCAGGCAACTAGAAGGAGAAATCAATAAAAGCATAACTGCAGAAGTAGAAACCTAAATCAAAACCGCAGATGGATAATAAGGCAAAAGGAAGCAACACAAACCTATCAGTCATAACCTTAAATATTAATGGACTAAATTCCCCAATCAAAAGACATAGACTGGGAGACTGGATTAGGAAACAGAATCCATCGATATGCTGTCTGCAAGAAACACATCTTACCTTCAAGGACAGGCACCACCTTAAAGTGAAGGGATGGAAAAAAATATTCCAAGCAAATGGTACCAAAAAGAAAGCAGGTGTTGCTATTTTAATATCGGATAAAATAGACTTCAAAGTAAAAGAAATCAGAAGAGACAAAGAAGGCCATTACATTTTCATCAAAGGAACAATCCACCAAGAAGATTTCACAATTATGAATATATATGCCCCAAATTCTGGTGCACCAAACTTTATAAAGACAATTCTCCAGGACCACAAGTCACAGACTAACCCCAGCACACTCATAGTGGGAGATTTCAATACCCCACTGAGTCCTTTGGATAGGTCAACAGGACAAAAAATAAACAGAGAGACATCTGAACTGAACGATATGATACACCAAATGGACCTCATAGACCTCTACCGAACATTCCATCCTAATACCAGAGAATACACTTTCTACTCAGCACCCCACGGAACATTCTCCAAAATCGACCACATCCTGGGACACAGAAGAAACCTCTACAAATACAAAAAGATTGAAATAATTTCATGCATCCTGTCAGACCACAGTGCAATGAAGCTCAACATCAACACCAGGACAAGCCCTCCTGCCTACAAGAACACATGGAGACTAAACAACACACTCTTGAATAATGAATGGGTCAAGGAAGAGATAAAGAAAGAAATAAAAACATTCCTGGAACTGAATGACAATGACAATACAACACAACAAAACTTATGGGATACCTTAAAAGCAGTCCTAAGAGGGAAATTTATAGCCCTGGGTGCCTACATTAGAAAAACAGAAAGAGCACAAGTGAATGATCTAACACTACAGCTAAAAGCACTTGAGAGGCAACAACAGATGAACCCTAAACGCAACAGACAGGAAGAAATAACAAAAATCAGAGCAGAAATCAATGAAATAGAAACAAAGAAAACAATACAAAAAATCAATGAAGCCAAAAGTTGGTTCTTTGAAAGAATAAACAAGATAGACAGACCTCTAGCCCAGTTAACAAAAAGAAAGAAGGAACAACTCCAAATCAATACAATCTGTGATGAAAAGGGAAATATCACAACGGACAAGGAAAAGATCAAGAAAATTATATGGGAATATTACAAGAACCTATATTCTACCAAGTTTGAAAATCTAGAAGAAATGGATGAATATCTGAAATCTTGGGAATCACCAAAGCTTGGCCAAGAGGAGACCAGCAGCTTAAACAGACCCATAACATATGAAGAAATAGAGGATGTAGTAAGAAGCCTCCCAACTAAAAAAAGCCCAGGCCCAGACGGTTTCACAGCAGAATTCTATAAAACATTTCAAAAAGACCTACAACCATTATTTCTGAAACTGTTTAGAAGTATACAATCAGAGGGAATTCTCCCAAATTCCTTCTATGAAGCCAACATCACTCTATTACCAAAACCAGGCAAAGATCCAACTAAAAAGGAGAATTATAGACCCATCTCCCTCATGAACACAGATGCCAAAATTCTAAACAGAATACTGGCAAATCGCATACAGACCCACATCAAGAAGATCATCCATCATGACCAAGTTGGATTCATACCAGAGATGCAGGGATGGTTCAACATACGAAAATCAATAAACATCATCAAACACATAAACGGAATCAAAGACAAAAACCACACCATCATCTCAATTGATGCTGAAAAAGCCTTTGACAAAATCCAGCATCCCTTCATGCTTAAAGTCCTAGAAGGAATTGGATTGGAGGGATCATTCCTCAATGTAATCAAAGCCATATACAGGAAACCCACAGCCAATATCATCCTAAATGGGGAAATGACGGAAACATTCCCTTTAAAGGTAGGAACTCGGCAAGGCTGCCCCCTATCACCACTCCTCTTCAATATAGTGCTTGAAACACTTGCTAGAGCAATAAGGCAAGAAAAGGATATTAAAGGAGTACTAATTGGAAAAGAGGAAGTCAAACTATCCCTATTTGCTGATGATATGATTGTTTACTTAAGAGATGCAAAAAACTCCACCAGAAAACTCCTAGAAACGATTAACAGCTTCAGCAAAGTGGCAGGATACAAAATTAACCTTAGAAAATCAATGGCCTTTCTTTACACCAAGAACAAGCAACTGGAGAAAGAATTCAAAGAGACCTTCCCACTCACAATAGCCTCAAAAACAATAAGATACCTAGGAACAAACCTAACCAAAGACACCAAAGACCTCTACAACAAAAATTTTAAACCCTTAAAGAAAGAAATTGAAGAAGACCTCAGAAGATGGAAAAACCTCCCATGCTCATGGATTGGGAAAATTAACATTGTAAAAATGTCCATTTTACCAAAACTCTTGTATAGATTTAATGCAATCCCAATCAAAATCCCCAAGAGTTTCTTCACAGGCTTGGAAACAAAAGTTCTTAAATTCATTTGGAGAAACAAAAGACCCCGAATAGCCAAATCAATCCTGAGTGAAAAGAGCTACACAGGAGGGATCTCTATACCAGATTTTAAACTATACTACAGGGCTATAGTCATAAAAACAGCCTGGTACTGGCACAAAAACAGACCTGTTGACCAATGGAACAAAACCGAAGATCCAAATCTGAGCACATACAATTTCAGCCATCTCATATTTGACAAGGGGGCCAAGAAACCACAATGGAGAAAAGACAGCATCTTCAGCAAGTGGTGTTGGCAAAACTGGATCACCACTTGTAGAAGAATGAAATTAAACCCCTACCTCTCACCCTGTACAAAAGTCAACTCCAGATGGATTAAAGACCTCAACGTGAAACCCCAAACTCTGAAGGTGATAGAAGAAAAAGTTGGCAGCAGACTACAAGACATAGGCGTAGGAAAAGACTTCCTAAATCAGACAGCAGCTGCACAAGAATTAAGGTCGACAATTGACAAATGGGACCTCATCAAACTCAAAAGCTTCTGTACATCAAAAGAAACAATCAAGGAAGTGAAGAGAAATCCCACAGAGTGGGAGGAAACCTTCACTGCAGATACATCTGACAAAGCATTGATTTCCAGAATATATAAACTACTCAAAAAACAAAGAAAAAAGAAAACAAACGACCCGCTCAATAGATGGAGCAAAGAACTGAACAGAGACTTCACAAGCGAGGAATTAGAGATGTCTGAGAAACACCTCAAGAACTGCTCAACATCACTAATCATTAAGGAAATGCAAATCAAAACCACTTTAAGATATCATCTTACTCCAGTAAGACTGGCTAGGATCAAGAAAACAAATGATACCAAGTGCTGGAGAGGTTGTGGGGAAAGGGGAACACTCATCCACTGCTGGTGGGAATGTAAACTCGTACAGCCACTATGGAAAGCAGTGTGGAGAACCCTTGGAAGACTTGGAATGAACTTGCCACCCGACCCAGCCATACCACTCCTGGGCATGTACCCTCAAGACTTACGCCACCACAGAGATACATGCACGGCCATGTTTATTGCAGCTCTCTTCACAATAGCAAGGAGCTGGAACCAACCTAAATGCCCCTCAACTGACGAGTGGATAGAGAAAATGTGGTACATCTACACAATGGAGTTCTATGCAGCAGTAAAGAAAGACGACATCACGAGCTTTGCAGGAAAATGGCTGGAGGTAGAGGACATCATGCTGAGTGAAGTAACACAGTCCCAGAAAAACAAACGACGAATGGTATCCCTCATCTGTGGATGCTAGTGCCAATTACCCAGTTGTAAGTATTTCTTGTGTAGGGCCCCCTGAGCTTTTGTAAAAATCAGTTGGGAGTAATGCATTTTGGAAACAACAACAAAAACAACAGAAAAGACTGCATCAAAGAACTGACTGAAACAGTGTACTTCTGCTCAAAACAGTCAACTTCCCCATGGACAATATTGAGAAAGACTAAGAGATGAAAAGCATATTTGGCAGAATGCATGAGCTCTGGTGGGGTGGGGGAATGGGCGGGAACACAGGTCTAGATTTGTTAAAAATAAATTTAAAAAAGAAAAAAAAAGAAAAAAATTTTTAATTTTATTTATTTTTGTATGCTTATGAATGTACTGTCTGCATGTAGGTTTGTGCACCTGTGTCATGCAATGCCATGGATGTCAGAAGAGGGTGTCAGATTCCCCTGGAACTGGAGATAAAGATGGTTCTCAGCCACCTTGTTGGTGGTGGGGATTGAACCTGGGTCCTCTGCAAGAGAAATTGGTGCTCTTAACCGCTAGGCAATCTCTCCAGCCCCCCCTCTAGGACTTTTAAAATGAATTCATATTGAATTTTATCAAAGCCTTTTGTACTTCTATAAAAATGACCACGTAATTTTTTTCCTTAAGTCCATTTATATGATTTATGACATTTACTGACTTATGTATATTGAACTATCCCTGCATCTCTGTAATAAAGCTGAGTTGGTCATAGTGGAAGATGTTTTTCATACAGGAGTACAGTTTCCTTTTTTGCATATATCTTTATCTGCTTTTGGTTTTAGGGTGTTGCTGGTAAAGAAAATGCTAATTAAAGGACCCTCAGCAAACTAGCTACTGCTGAGCACAGCTGGAGTTCATGCATAGGTAAAAGTGGGAAAGACTCTTATGGATCGCCAGTCAAATTGAGCAGTCTGGATCATGTATTGATCTCTACCTATCAGAATCTATGGAGAATGACCACTGGGAAGCTCATTCCAAACCCTGTGGTCCGCCATGTGTACAGACAGAACTTCAATGGTTGCTTCCGCAAACACAGCTGGGCACAGCAGTGTAATGCAAGGTCCAAATCCAGCTGTAAGAAGGTGCACACCTTTAATCCTAGCACTTGGGAGGCAGAGGCAGGTGGATCTCTATAAGTTCAAGGCCTGCCTGGTCTACAAAGTGAGCTCCAGGCCAGCTGGGACTAAAGGGAGACCCTGTCTCAAAAAGACAAAAAGGGAGACCCTGTCTCAAAAAGACAAAAAAAANGATACTTTCTGGAAAGAAAGGATGGCTATTCCTGACAACATGGAAGGAAGGACAAAAGAAGTCCTGTGGTGGCAAAGCAATTCTATAAGCTGTGAGCTGTGAATGAAAAGCAGGAATCTTCAGTATGTGATTCAGAGCATGAGTATAACGGCAAAGAAATCCCTAGAGAGATTTCTGAGAAACACATCAAGAAAACTGTTCAACATCATAATCATTAAGTGAAATGCAATGATAAACCACTTTTAAGATATCATCTTAACGTCCATAAGACTGGCTAGGATCAAGAAAACAAATGATACCAAGTGATGGAGAGTTTGGGGAAAGGGGAGCACTCATCCCACTGTTGGCTGGTGAAATGTAAACTCGTACAGCCACTTATGGAAACAGTGTGAGGAACCCCCTTAAAAGATTGGAATGAACTTGCCACCCGACCAGCCATACCACTCCTGGGATGTACCCTCATGACTGTATGCCACCACAGAGATACTGTATGGCATGTTTATTGCAGCTCTTCTTCACAATAGCAGGGAGCTGAAACCAACCTAAATGCCCCTCAAACTGACGAGTGGATAGAGAAAATGCTGGTTACATCTACACAAATGAAGTTTTCATGCAGCCAGTAAACGAAACGACATCGGGGCTGGAGAGATCTCAGCGGGTTAAGAGCGCCGACCGCTTTGCAGAGGACCCAGGTCGATCCCAGCAGCCACATGGGAGCCAGAAGCCTCTGAAAACTCCAATTCCGGAGAACTCCAGTTCCAGGGGAGTCCGGTCACCCTCCTCTGACCTCGCTGGTTGCATGTCAGGGTGCACAAACTTCATGCATGCAAGTACATTATTATCACATACGGAAAAAATAAAATTAAAAAAAAAAAAAAAAAAAAGAAAGGACGACATTTCACGAGCTTGCGAAGAAAACTGGCTTGGAGGTAAGAGGACATCATGCGATGAAGAACACAGTCCCACAAAAAAAAAAAAAAAACGACAATGGTTCTCATCGTGGATGCTTAGTGCCATTACCCAGTTGTAAGTATTCTTGTGTAGTGGCCCCCTGAGCTTTTGTAAAATTCAGTTGGGAGAAGTGCATTTGGAACAACAACAAAAACAATCAAAAAAAAAAACTGCACAAAAATGAAAAGTTAACTTCTGCTCAAAAACAGTCAACTTCCCATCGGACATATTTGAGAAAGACTAAGAGATGAAATCATATTGGCAGAAGCATGAGCTTCTGGTGGGGTGGGAATGGGCGGGAACACAGGGTCTAGGATTTGTAAAAATAAATTTAAAAAGAAAAAAAAAGAAAAAAATTTTTATTTTTATTATTTTATGTATCTTGATGAATGATTTGTCTTGCATGTAGGTCTTGTTGGCACCTGTGGTCATTGCAATCGCCAATGGTATGGTCAGAAGAGGTGTTCAGAATTCCCTGAGAACGGGAATAAACATGGCCACAAGCTGCTGTGTGGGGATATTTGAACACTGTGTCCTCTGAGCAAAATGGTGACGCCTCTTAACGCTAAGCCATCTCTCGCAGCCCCCCCTCTAGGACTTTTAAAATAATTCATATTGAATTTTCATCAAAGCCTTTTGTACTTCTATAAAATGACCACTAACATTTTTCTCCTTTAAGTCCCATATTATATGATTTATGGCATTACTACTTATGTATTTGAATCATCCTTGCATCTCTGTAATAAAGCTGAGTTGGTCATAGTGGAAGATGTTTTTCATACAGGAGTACAGTTTCCTTTTTTGCAATTATCTTTTATCTGCTTTTGTTTTAGGTGATGCTGTAAAGAAAATGCTAATTAAAGGACCCTCAGCAAACTAGCTACTGCTGGAAGCACAGCTGAGTTCATGCATAGGTACAAAGTGGGAAAGACTCTCATGGATCGCCAGTCAAATTGAGCAGTCGGCATATTATTGACTCTACCTATCAGAATCTATGGAAATGACCATGGGAATGCTTCATTCCAAACCCTGTGGTCCGCCATGTGTACAGACAGAACTTCAATGGTTGCTTCCGCAAACACAGCTGGGCACAGCAGTGTAATGCAAGGTCCAAATCCAGCTTAGAATGCACATTTTATCCTAGCACTTGGGAGCAGAGGACAGTGGATCTCTTAAGGTCCTAGCAGCCAGCCTAGTCCTACATCAAGTTTCAGGCCAGCTGGGACTAAGAGACCCTGTCTTCAAAAAGACAAAAAGGAGAAGACCCGTCTCAAAAAGACAAAAAAAAAAAAAAATAAAAAAAAAAGAAAAATAATCCCTTAGAACTGTTTGGGGCTATCCTGGCAACTTCTTTGTGGTTCCTAAAAAGGAGAGAGAGAGATCACAGTCACAGTGTGGCCTCAACTCCTGCAACCATGCAAGCTAGAGCCTTGAACGCCTGTGGGCCTTGGTGTGCAAGCATGATACTGAAGGGCGAAGAATTCTTTCTTTTCCCCCACTCTGCGTTCTTCAGCAGAGCTGACGTGCCATGGAAACACATGTAGCATTGGACGAGATAATTTGATTCAGTCATGTGAAAACCAAGATATCACAGTCTGCCAGTAGAAAACTAGAGATAGAGTCCTAGATAAAAGCCTGCAGTTGTCTGTGTTAAGAATATTCAATGTAAGTTATGGGGACTTTGCCTTGAGTGTAGGATGATTGTTTTTATTTTATTATTTATCTGTATGTGTATGAGATGTACTGGTCTGCATGAGGTCTGTGCACCCGTGTCGTGCATGTCGCGGAGGTCAGAAGAGGGCGTCGGATTCCCCTGGAACTGGAGTTCTCCTGGAATTGGAGTTTCAGATGTTCTCGCCGCCATGTGGATGCTGGGACTCGAACCTGGGTCCTCTGTAAGAGCGGTCGGCGCTCTTAACCGCTAGGTCTTCTCTCCAGCCCGGATGATTGGTTTTTGAGGTCAATAGATCTCATACCTTTAGTTAGCTGTTCAAATGATGAGCTTTGAAAAATGGGAAGAAATGAACACCAAATTTCAGAAATAAGGAGATTAAAATGCAACAAAGACATACAGAGCTCCAGAGGTTGCAGCTTGGAGAGACATTGCCCTTGCCTGCTTTGTTTACCCTCTTCCAATAATGCCACTGTGTCATGAATCTCTTCTGTACATCTCAGCCACCATAGACCGAAGTCCCTGGAAATAACCTCAAAGTCCTGAAGTATGCATACTGTGTTCTTCAGCCACCTCCTTTTGGCTACAAATCAAGCACCATGGCTACAGACCAAGAACCATTTCTCTTCAGTTTTAATATTTCTATTTATATTTTTATTATATATAATATATATATATATATATATATATATTTCTTATTCAACACACATGTACATATATGTGGTACAAGCATGATTATATACACGTGTGAAATCCATGGGAGATGTGGAGATTCACTCGGTTGGTACATGCTTCCTGTACAAACATGAGGACATATGCTCAGATCCTTTGCATTCCTGTGAAATCTGGGTGTGGTGCTGAGTCTGCAGTACCAGTGATGACTGCCAGAGACAGGTGGGTTCTGGAAGTTGAAGGCCATCCACTCCAGCTTACATGGCAAGCTCTAGGTTCAGTGACAGAATTTTTCTCAAAACATTAAATGGAGAAACTTTTGAGAAAGTTATCTTGATATCAACCTGTGATCTCCACATTTTCCTGCATTGGTTAGACACACACATACTTGCACAACCACAAATGTATGTATTTACATGTAGGCTACACATATAGAAAATTATCAGGTTCTCAGTGAAATGTAGGCTAGCGTTTCCAAAACTTGTCTTAGTTAAACTCTTGTAGAATCCAGAGGAAACAGGTGTACTATGGACACGTTTCCAGAAACACAACATGAGCCACGTGTGCTTTCTGTGAAATATTTATCTTCATCTTTTGCATCAAATGTTTAAAAAGATTAATTTTTTCCATTTCTGATTTGTGTGCTGTATTAAATTTGTGACACAATTAGAGTTCCACAAGGGTGACCCAAAGAGAATATATGCTGGGAGAGGCCCAGCTCTAAATGACATATCTACTGTGCAATCTGCACATCTAAAGCTCCAGAACATAGTGGAATAGGGGTAGTTGGAATACGAACACAGCCATCAACTCTCACCACTGAAGCTTTTCATCCACCAGAATGTCACACATACAGAAGGCCAAAACTCATCAAGTCTAGAGAATAGTAGAAAACCAGCTATAATAAATGGAGCCAGTTTGGCAATTTCAGTGTTAATTTTACAGGATCAGTATTGGAGCTTTTTCAAGTTTGCTTTCAATTGCTGTGACAAAGGACTCTGACCAAAAACCAACTTGGGGAGGAAAGGGTTTGACTGGGTCACATCTCCATGGTCATAGTTCATCAGTGAGGGAGCACAACTTGGGAATTTAGGGCAGGGACCTGGAGATGGGAGTCAAAGTACAGGCCATGAAGGAATGCTGCTTCCAGACTACCCGCCCCCCCCGGCCTATGCCCAGCCTGCCTTTGAGTACAATACACGACAACCTGCCCAGGGGTGGCACCACCCATAGTGGGCTGGGCCATCCCATATCACTCAACAATCCGCAGACAAGGGGCAGTCCAACAGAACCAAGTCCCCAGTTGAGGCTCCCTCAACCCAGGTGTGTCAAGTTGACACTAATGCTATCCAACCAAGAGATGTTTATGGTTTTGTGTTAACTTCACCAAAAACCAGTCCAAACAATCAAAGCAGACAATATCACAAAATAAATCTTCTCTGAAATTCAAGCATTTTATAGCATCGTTTTCTGAAAATATTTTCAGGAATAGGTTTATTATATAATGAAACATGTTATCCCTCTCAGTAGTGTTCTTCTTTGAAAAATGTATTCTTAGAATAGTTCATACTTATATACAGTGTATCATGAAAAAAAAAATATATATAGCTAATTCCCTACTACAACTGGTCCCAGGACTCCCCATCTCACTGCCCTTCAACATTATGCGTGTGTGCATGTTTTAGATATTTATTAATTAATATTTATTATTTTATTTATTATTCATATTTTTAACCCACTTGGCACAATAGTGCTATGTTCTCATCGACCTGGGGTCAACGACTGGGGCATGCAGAATCTACAAGTGGCCACACAATACAGTCACTCTCCTCTCCTATAATCAAAAGCTCCTGTGCTATGGTGATACCTCAGTAGTCCTTAGTCTTCCATGCTGACATATTTGACTGATTTGATCTTCTGCATGTCCTCTGCAGCTGACCAGCATTTCTGTGAGTTCATGTGAGCAACAGCCATGTCCTGTCTCGAGGCTGCACTTCACAGTGCTCTATCCATCCTCAGCTGTCACACTCTTTCCACCCACTCTCCCACAATATTTCCTGAGTCTTGGGAAGGGAGGATTGACCTAGATGTTCCATCTATGACTGAGCACACACAGACACTTATTCTCAGTCCTTTGAACAATACTGTGTCTCTGCATTAATCAGAGGTGTTCTACTGACCAATAATCTAATTTTCCATATTTAATTTCTTGAGTATTAGTTAATGAGGCTCCAATAATAAGGAACAGAAAAAATTTAAGGCAAACCCACAAAAGCTTATATTCTCATAACTATGATTACTAGAAATCCACAATAATTCCTAAGAGGTTCATAGTAACAATTTTTATGAAAACCCTTGAAAATGTCATTTACAAATGCAAATTATAGTGAGTCATTAAATAGTGAAACTAGCTTTTGATCTTGCAGTGCACAAAAACTTGTTTGAACTCAGAACCCCTGGGTGTGGTGTCCCATATACAACCTTGTGAGTGCCTGGTGTCCTTGTACACAGCAAGAAATAAAAAGAAAAAAAATTCTGGAAAAGCCTGGCTGTACTGGAAAAAAATCTGTCATCTGTACATGACATGTCAATTTTTAACTCACTAAATGCACAAGATGAACCAAGTCAAAATTCATTCATAGATGGTAGAGTGGATCTCCAGGCCCATCCCTTGCTGAGTGGCTACCAGGAGTTAAGAGCTGCTGGGGGAGGGAGAGTCATTCTATTCTGAGGGGAGGTTTCCCACGTTGTAGTGGATGGCCGCATTACCCAGGCACATATGGACAACAATAATTGTACATAGTGAGGAGTATAAATTAAAAAAGAAGCCATGGATTTAGTGTAGGTATGTGCTGGGAAAATAAAGAGAAATTAGAGGGGAAATGAGATGTTGGATAAGATCACATTGTATTATATACATGTAGGAAACTGTCAAGAAAAGAATTGATTGATACAATACTTAGAAACAGAAGAAATAAGCAAGGAGATGTAGATAAAGCCCTTGGCACAGAGTTTCAGGACTCAAGGTTGGATCCCCAGAGGTGATCTAATAAGGCAAGCATGGCAGCTACTTACAAGCCTAGCATGCTATAGGTAGAGAGACCCAATGCTCAGGGCAAGATGGATAGCTAGAACAGTCAAATCATCATGCTTTGCAGTCACTTGAGAGACCCTGCCTTAATAAGGAAAGTAGAAAGTAAGGAAGACAACCAATGTCAGTTTAGGCACACACACACACATACATATATAAATATGCATTAACACATATGACTATGCATACACACATAAACCAAGTCATATGCACATACAAATAAAATGAACAACAAAGCACACAAGTAAATAAAATTTCTAGTTCATTCTATGCCAGTGTCTAGAAGGAATTCTTGAGGAAGTCTTTGATTTCTCTTCTGTGTAGAAACAATGCTGAAGAATGACAGGATATTTACTACAGTGTCCAAAATATTAAGGACAATTTAACATTTACACCTTGCAGCATACATTGTTCTGTCTTAGAAAAGAACATAAATTTTCTATTTGAAACAAAAATGATGTTTCCCATGTAATTTAGTTGATATCTGAATTTTCATATGGATATTTATTGTCTTAGGGAAGGAGCTTTTATAATACTTGTTAAAGGACTATAAACAGTTATCGTGGTAACAACAGATATGAGAAAACATTAACCACAAACCATGGATTCATTGAATAAAGGACTGAAGCACTAGAGCTTGGGGTAAGTTGTTTTATACAGACTAAAATTGATGAGGCCAATGGCCAATGACCATTCCTTTCCATTGATTGCCTTGTGGGTCCAGCTCTATATTATGGGTATCTATGTTGTCTAAGCATGGCAGAATGTTTGTAGCATGTCTTCCCCCCAGGCTAAGTCTTCCACACTGGAGTCCTCTGTACACAGTTGCAGGTCATGGTGACTTCCCTAGTGTTCCTCACAGCACAGAAAGCATTTTTATTAACTTTGCTGGCAAGCACAAAGCTTATATTCAGTAAGTCTTCATGCACTGTTACACCCACCAGGGAATTTGCATATCCCTCTCCTCTGTGCAAGTCTAAGATAAAAGCTCAGCTGTGTTCTTGCCTTGACTGCCCAGGACTCCTCAGTCATCTTCAAAGAATGAGGTGCCCTGCTCAGCTCCTGGGGCTGGTGATGCTCTGGTTCCTCTGTAAGGACATGTGGAAATGAGGAGGGAGACAGAGGTGGAGATGGGACTCTAGGAAAGCTGTGATGGCCAGGATTTTCTGTGATGAGTACAGATCTTATCCCTACTGGTGGGACTGGGAAGTTTATATCTGTGAGGGAGAGGAAGATTTGAGAAGAAACAAGGACAGGTACTCTGCTGAAAAATCTGACACTTGTAGAAATGGAGAATTCCAGGGATCTCTCTGGCTTTGTCAATATCATATATATATATATTATATATATATATATATATATAATATTAGACAAGGATAAAATATGACCCACAGGTAGTAAATAATAAAGGAAATGTAAAACGTCTCTTATTTGTTCATAACATGACACTTCTCTCTTATAATTTTAGGATCTACTGGAGACATTGTGATGACACAGACTCCACTTTCCTTGCCTGTTGCTCCTGGAGAGTCGGCCTTCATCTCCTGCAGGTCTAGTCAGAGACTTTTACATAGTAATGGATATAATTATTTGCATTGGTACTTGCAGAAGCCAGGCCAGTCTCCACAGCTCCTGATCTATTTAGTTTCTAATAGGTACACTGGGGTCCCAGACAGACTCAGTGGCAGTGGGTCAGGGACAGATTTCACACTGAAAATCAGCAGAGTTGAGCCTGAGGACTTTGGACTTTATTATTGTGCACAAATTATACAAGCTCCTCCCACAGTGATACAACCCCAAACAAAAACTCCCCTGCTTGTTTTGGCCCAGCTGTCCTCATGAGTTGCTTCACAGAGAGAAGCTAAGCAGAGTACCTAAGCCTGTCCAGGAGGGAAAGATTGAATGACTCAGTAGAGCATGTTACAGATGTTGCATGTGCTCAAGTATCTTCTTGAGTCTACCCTTGGGCCACTGCGAACTGCTGTTTGTTTGGCATAACATGAAAAGCAAATGACTGAAGAGGATCCAAGTGTCTGATGAGAGTCATGCATGGAGAACATTAACTAGTGTGGTTCTCATAATCCACCTCTCTGCTGACATTGGAATTTAAGTATTTTGGGCACTACATTCATGGACTTGAGATGAACTGTGATGTATACCCAGCAGTGTGTGTGTGGTTTTACAATTTCAGTTTGTATTCACTGATGTATTTGATTCTTCCTTCTGGTTGAGCAGTCATGGCAATTAGTAGTTTAGTTGGAATTGTCTGTTATTTAGTCTTGTTAAAACACTACTATCCTCTCCGCCCCAAATTTGTGATTCCAACTTTTTCTTAGAAAAGTCCTTTATCTAGTGTGGAAGAAGCAAACACTGGATACTACTGATCTCTTCACATAAGAAAATTCATTTCCATTCCTACTTTCCACCTGCCTGAAATAAATTTTGTAAATTTTTTCTCAGAAGCAATATCCTAATTTAAAGGCTTAGATGAATCTCTGACACAACATTTTGAAATGGAGAAGGCTTGTTTGAATCCAAAGTCAGTGCATTAAAATAAAGGACTAAGCCAGTAAAAATTGGAAACCATGGAAATATGTATATTCCTCAATAGAACTTGAATGTTTAAATTATAGTATAAATGTGTACTTTTTCTCTAGGAAAATAAGAATCTACATAATCTTGGAGATGGTTGTTCATGAGAACACAACAGATGGACATATGGTAGAGTTCATCTGGTGGTACCACTCCCAGCTTGTGGCTCACTTATGTCTCCCTGAGAGTTTGGGCGTAAGCTATGAAGCATATAGAGCTATATTTATTTCTTGAGCTTCATCTCAGAATTGAAGGTCCCTTGGAAGGATTTTAATATTACAAGCTCTGCACATGTGGGCAATGAATGAATAATCAATTTACCATGATGACTCCAGTGTTCCCTTTGCTCAGAGCTTCTTGCAACCCAACAGGGTAAGGTTAACTGGTGCAGCTGACATAGTATCACAGAGTAGTATCACACTTACTCCTCCTGGCACAGATGTCATGTCCATCTCTTAGAAAACTCTGATAATACTGACAAGTTCCTCAGAGCATGTATTACCTCATTTGTGTAACAATTTATCTTCTCCTCATACATTGGAGCTAGAATGAGGTATACTTATCTCTTGGTGAATGAAACAAATTCTGTTCCTGGACTTGTCAATACCTGGACTGTCTGTACCAAGTCTTCTATCTATCTTCTGTAAGCTGACTATCATGGGCATATACAAGATGCGACTCATTTATTACCAATCTCAGTAATAGGTGTTCTCTCAATGTTGTGGTTCAAGACCTGCACGAGCTGCCATAGGGAGAAGCCAGTATTTCCATCTAATTTGTAGCTAATAGACACTATCTGCACCTTTGTCTCAGAGGTGCAGTAACCAGGCAGGGCCCACTCCCCTGGATTCTGGGCTGATTTCCCAGTTCTTCCTGCTCTGTTATAGCACAGTGAGTGTTGGATGTGAGTTCCAAAGCTGTCATTTGCCTTTAGGTCTGACTTTTGTGACCAAAGGGCTGCCTCTCATCCACCTACTGAATTACCAGTGGAGGATGCAGCTGTGGGCAGGGCATGTACTCATACTCTGCCTCACGTTTGGTATAGCATCCTCATGGAACTCATGCTCTGAATCACATACTGAAGATTCCTGCTTCTTATTCACATCTCACAGCTTACAGAATTGCTTTGCCACCACAGGACTTCTTTTGTCCTTCCTTCCATGTTGTCAGGAATAGCCATCCTTTCTTTCCAGAAAGTATCCATTCCCTTCCTAGCAAGACATTCCCAGAGTCTTGTCCAAGACACAGTGTTCCGATGACCTCATCCCAGCTTTTCACAGGGGTGGAATCCTGCTGATTATATCACAGGACAGTGTGGGGTGGTGAATTCATGCCTGAACATATGGTCAAAAGGATTCTGGAGATTAAACAAGGTTCCTGAGCTCCTAGCAAATGGCTTGTACCTTATTTCCTATGGAGGGAGCCTGGCACCTTGGTCCCAAGGACATTTTATAGTTAATAAAAGAAGGGTGGATTCTTGCCCAAACTGATCTTATAACCCCTCACATTTAATTCTTATTCATAATTTCAGGTATATTTGCAGTAGCTATCTTAATTAAGTCATTCCTGAAGTCTCCATTAATTCCATGTTGTCCCAAACTTCACCTGGCTTTTGCAGCCTTCATGTCCTTCACTTGGTTTTCCTTCAGTTCTAGAGGAAGTGGCATAGTCAGTGGTTAATAAGGTGAAATGGGTTGTTTGTGAGGAAAATCCTGGGGTAGCAGTCTTCTTCTAAACAGTATAGATGGCATGCCTGCTTGATGTGTGGATCCTGTCAAATGATCATGGAGATGCTTTTAGATCAGTTGAGGATCTACAGCAGACATTCCAGTCCCTGAGTGTAGCATGCTAAAGACTGGGGCATCACAAATTGTAGAGATGTTACCTAGTGATGGCTCGTTGTAGTCAGGACTGTATCTGAGGATGAGATGGCCTTTAAAAGGGAGAGTGTGGGTTGAAGAGAACAATTAGGATGGATGAAAATCCAACAGCAGGCTTACTCTGTGTTAGTCTCTAAGTTGACAAAAATGTTGGATAAATCAGAGGAGAGGTTGGGGGCATTGGATTGCCAGATACTGTAGCTGGAAGGGTCAGAGGGTGGAGAAAAAAATGTAGATTTAAGCTAGGAAGCTCCCATGTAGATATGTTAGTTGGTAGAGAAAGATGACTTGGGGTAACAATAACAGTTGAAAAGTGATGAGAGAGGTGATACAAGATGCCTGCTCTTGGATCAAGACAGGACTGTGTTAACTGCAGGGCAGAAAAAGAGATCAGTAAAGCAGAGACCCCAGAATATTGGCACATCTGCAAAGAAATTGGAGAGTCTTTCTATTTGAAAGAAAATTATGTTTCCCATGTAATGTAGTTGATATCTGAATTTTCATACAGATATTTATTAAGTCCCAGGGAAGGAGCTTTTCTAACACTTATTGAAGGACTGTAAACAGTTATCCTGGTAACAACAGATATGAGAAAACATTAACCCCAAACAATGGATTCATTGGATAAAGGACTGAAGCACTTCTACTTGGGGAGGTTTGCAAATTGTTTTATACAGGCTAAAATTGATGAGGCCAAAGAGAATGACCATTCCCTTCCACTGACTGCCTTGTGAGCCCAGCTCTATAGTATGGGTCTCTGTGTTGTCTAAGAGTGGCTTCCACACTGGAGTCCTCTGCTCACTGGTGCAGGCCATGGTGACTTCCCTATTGTTCCTCACAGCACAGAAAGCATTTCTTTTTACTTTGCTGGTAAGCACAATGCTTATATTCAGCAAGTATTCAAACACTGTTACACATATCAGGGAATGTGCATATCACTCTCATCTGGACAAGTCTATATAAAAGCTCAGCTGTGTCTTTGCTTTGACTGTCCAGGACTCCCCTGTCAGCTTCTCAGAATGAGGTGCCCTGTTCAGCTCCTGGGGCTGGTGATGCTCTGGATCCCTGGTAAGGACATGTGGAGATGAGGAAGGAGACAGAGGTGGGAATGGACTCTAGGGCAACTGTGATGCCCATGCTTCTTTGTGAGGAGTGCAGATCTTATCCCTAAGGATCAGACTGGGAAGTTTATATCTGTGAGGGAGAGGAAGATTTGAGAAGAAACAAAGACCAGTACTCTGCAGAAAACCCTGGCACTGGTAGAAATGGAACAAGGAGGATTCCAGGGGTCTCTCTGGCTTTATCAATATCATATATATTACATATATAATGAATATTAGTCAAGGATAAAAATATGACCCACAGGTAGAAAATAATAAACAAAATGTAAAAAGACTCATATGTGTTCATAACCTGGCACTTCTCTCTTATCATGATAGGATCCAGTGGAGATGTTCTGATGACACAGACTCCACTTTCCCTGTCTGTTGCTCCTGGAGTGTAGGCCTCCATCTCCTGCAGGTCTAGTCTGTTAGATAATGATGGAAGCACCTACTTGTATTGGTACCTGCAGAAACCAGGCCAGGCTCCACAGGGCCTGATCTGTAAAGTGTCTGGAAACTGGGGTTCCAGATAGGCTCAGTGGCAGTGGGTCAGGGACAGATTTCACACTGAAAATCAGCAGAGTAGAGCCTGAGGACCTTGCAGTTTATTACTGTGTGTGAGGTACACATGCTCCTCCCACAGTGATTCAGCCCATAACAAAAAGTCCCCTGCTTCATTTGGCCCAGCTGTCTTCCTGAGTGTCTTATCAGAGAGAAACACAGCAGAGTATCTGAGCCTGTCCAGGAGGAAGAGATTGAATGACTCAGTAGAGCATGTTACGGATGTTGCCGGTGCTCAAGTATCTCCCTGAGTCTACCCTTGGACCACTGTGAACTGCTGTGTCCTTGGCATAACATGAAAAGCAAATGACTGAAGAGGATCCAAGAGTCTGATGAGAGTCATGCATGGAGAACACGAACTAATGTTGTTCTCATAATCCTCCTGTCTGTTGAGATCAGAGATTAAGTATTTTTAGGCACTGCACTCATGGACTTGAGATGAACTGTGATGCACACCCACCAGTGTATTCGGTTTACAATTTCAGTTTGTACTTGCTGATGTATTTGATTCTTCCTTCTGGTTGAGCAGTGAAGCTATTAGTAGTTTAGTTGGAGTTGTCAGTTATTTAGTCTTGTTAAAACACTACTATCATCTCTGCCCCAAATTTGTGATTACAACTTTCTCTTAGAAAAGCGCTTTACCTAGTGTGGAAGAAGCAAACACTGGATACTACTGATCTCATCATATAAGAAAATCCATTCCCGGGGCTGGAGAGATGGCCTAGCGGTTAAGAGCGCCAACCGCTCTTACAGAGGACCCGGGTTCGATCCCCAGCACCCACATGGCGGCCGAGAACCGTCTGAAACTCCAATTCCAGGAGAACTCCAGTTCCAGGGGAATCCGACACCCTCTTCTGACCTCCGCGTCATTGCACAACACGGGTGCACAGACTTGCCTGCAGACAGTACATTCATACACATACGGAAATAAATAAAATTAATTAAAAAAAATTAAAAAAAAGAAAATCCATTCCCATTTCTATTTTCCACCTACCTGAAATAAATTTTGTAAATTTTTTCTCAAAAGAAAAATCCTAGTTTAAAGATTTAGATGTGTCTCTGCCACAGAATTTTGAAATGGAGCAGGCTTGTTCGAATCCAAAGTCAGTGCATTACAATAAAGGACTAAGCCAATAAAAATTGAAAAACATGGAAATATGTATCTTACTCAATAGTACTTGAATGTTTAAATTATAATATAAAGTATATTTTTTCCTCTGGGATATAAGAATCTACAGAATCTTGGAGATGGTCATTCATGAGAATACAACAGATGGACACATGGTAGAGTTCAGCTGGTAGTACCACACCCAGCTCACATATGTTTGCCTGAGGGTTTGGGGGTAAGCTATGAAGAATATGAACTTATATTTATTTCTTGAGCTGCATCTCAGAATTGAAGTTCTCTTGGATGGATTTTAATATTAGGAGCTCTGCACATGTGGGTATGAATTTACCATGATGACTCCAGTGTTCCCTTTGCTCAGAGCTTCTTACACCCCAACAGGGTGAGCTTCACTGGTGCAGGTGACATAGTATCCCAGAGTAGTACCACACTCACTCCTCCTGGCACAGATATCATGTCCATCTCTTAGGTAAACTCTTATAATATTGACAAGTTCCTCAAAGCATACAGTACCTCATTTCTTTGGCAATTTATCTCCTCTTTATTCATTGAAGCTAGAATAAGGTCTACTAACATCTTGGTGCATGAAACAAGTTCAGCTTCTGGACTTGTCAACACCTGGACTGTCTGTACTAAGTCTTCTATCTATCTTTTTACAGCTCACTATCATGAGCTCCCACAAGAGGAAACTCAGTTATTATCCATCTCATTAACAAGTGTTCTCTCAATTCTGTGGTTCAAGACCTGCAAGAGCTGTCAGAAGGAGAAGCCGATTATTTCCATCTCTTTTGCAGTTAATAGATAGTATCTGCACCTTTGTCTCAGAGGCGCAGTAACCAGGCATGGCCCAGCCCTGGATTCTGGGCTGATTTTCCAGCTCTCCCGGCTCTGTTATAGCACAGTGAGTGTAGGTTGTGTGTTCAGAGCTGTCCTTTGCCTTTAGGTCTGACTATTGTGACCAAAGGGCTGCCTTTCACCCACCTACTGAATTACCAGTGGAGCTTGCAGCTGTGGATGGGCTATTTCATTATTATTTTCCTCACCTTTGATACAGGTGCCTCATGGAACTCATGCTCCAAATCACATAGCAAAGATTCCTGTTTCTCATTCACAGCTCATAGCTTATAGAATTGCTTTGTGTTCAACTGCAGGCTGGGTAACAGGTGGCCAAACTTGCTTGGAACCCAGATCTTTTTTTTTCCCTCTTTTTTATTGATATTTTGTGTATATCAGACATCATTTTTCAATTCAGTTCGGGCATAGTCCCCTTTCCCTTCCCCCCCACCTCACCCCATCTCAGACCATGCATTCTGCCATAACTGTCCTGCATCTTTCTCTCAATCTTCTTTTTTATGCTTAGGAACTCACATTTTCCTTCATTCATTTTATATTACTCTAAAATATGGATACATACTCTTCATCCATATACAGTAATTACAGAGTCTGAAAATAATTGATGGGTAGATTCTAGAGCCTGTTGAGAGATTCATATTATAACAACATAGTTGTTTTCAGATAAACAGAAATATAACAATAATGTTATTCAGCTTGCCTTTCGCCTGGGGCATTTGGTGTTAGCATCTGCAAATGAGGGAAACCATTCTGTTTGTCTTTATGGGACTGTGTTACTTTACTCAGCACAATGGCTTGGATCTCCATCCATTGACCTGCAAAGTTCATAATGCTATCTTTCTTTACCACTGAATAGTACTCCATTGTGTAGATGTAACATGTTTTTGTCATTTGGGTTGGTTCCAGCTCTTCGCTATTGTGAAGAGAGCTGCAATAAACATGGATATGCATGTATCTTTTAGGGACATAGAGGCAGCAGTCAGTGGCCCCTCAGCTTCTGAGGTAGCCTACCTAGCTGGGAAACTGGGCCTTTAGGAACACTGAGGCAGCTGTCAGTGGCCCCCTCAGTTTCCATCGCAGGTGGGATAAGAGCCAGCCCACTTTGCTGGGAACCCAGACCTTTAGGGACACTGAGGAGGCAGTCGCCCTTGGCTTCCACAGCAAGCTAGATAAGAGCTGGCCCACTTGATGGGAACCTGGATCTTCAGGGCACTGAGGCAGCAGTCAGCAGCCCCTTGCATTCTGCAGCAGGCTGGGTAAGAGCTGGCTCAACTTGCTGGGAATCCTGATCTTTAGGGACACTGAGGTGGCAGCCAGGTTGCTGCTGAGAGGGCCAAATCGCTGCCCAACTGCAGCCAAACTAGAGGAACAGGCCTACATTGCAAGAAGAAACACTTGAATTTCCCATCAGATTACAAACCAAACAAATCAAATCCACATGCCAAAAGCACAAAGAAAAATGAACAACATAGATATCTGGTATGAAATACAATGCAGGTGATGCTAGGGCCGAGACTGGAAGTCCCATGTTCCTGTGCCAAATCTACCAGTGAGTTTTGGTCAGACTGTGATTTCTATGGCAGATAAGTCATCAATGGAGAGGAATCCCATTTTTGTCACTTTATATGTCTTGGATGAAAGTCATGGGAATGATCCTGAAACAACACCTGCTGTTTAAAACTGAACTTCTGCCAGGTGTGTTGGAGCACACCTTTAATCTCAACACTTGGGAGGCAGAAGCAGGCAAGATCTCTGTGAGTTCAATGCCAGCCTAGTCTACAATGTGAGTTCCAGGACAGCTGGGGCCATAGGAAGATCCTGTCTCAAAAAGACCAAAAAAAAAATAAAAAAAGAAAGAAAGAAAAACAAAACAAAACAAAAAACTGAGCTTCTCTGAGGGGTTGGGGATACTAACAAGCACAAGTCAGTGAGTCTGTTTTACACTTCAATAACCTCAGGGTGAGAGATAGCCTTGTAGGCAGCTGAGGAGAGCAGTTGAGTGGACACTGACAAGTGAAGCACATGGAAGCCACAGTTCCACCTTCAGTGTCTCAGAACTCAGTGTCTCAGAACAGTTTTTGTCAACTGAGCCTGAGTCTAGCATTTGACATCCCTGAATTTAAGCACAGTGAGTGTATCACCTTCTACTGCCTCTTATTTGTCATTAGCTACTATAGACCTGAGAACTCTGCAGCTCCAACTGCCTACTTGATATCCACAACTGTGCCATCCGGTGAGGTAATGTAGAGATGTTTGTGCTTTAAGAAATCTTTGTACTCAGAGTTTTACTTCATCTTATTTAAAGTTAGTGGCAGTCTGAGAGGTTGGTTTAGCCAGTAAAGGTACTTTCTGCCAAGGCTGATGAACTGCATTTGGTTTCTGGGACATAAAATGTGGAAAGACAGAACTTAGTCCACCAAGTTGTCCTTTGACCACCACACATGTGTTGTGACATGCACCTGTACTGTGGTGTACATCTATGTGTTCACATACGTATTTAAATAAGTAAATAAATCTAATACAATATTCAATGTTTTACTTTTCTCTTTGTATATTTATTTAATTTTGTTCCTGTTTCATTACTAGACAATCTTTTCTTCTTAGTTTAAAATTTTCCTTTCACTTACCACATTTCTCTGTCTTCGTTGTGTGACAGCTTTGCAGCATCTTGGATTATTTTCTTAACAGTGAGTAGAGGAGAATATTGGCAATAAACATGAAAAAGATGCAGAAAAAGTGCACCAGAGAAACAAGAGATCCCACCCAAAGGAGAATCTTTGAACTGAAAAGTCTTGGAATCAAACAAAAAGTAGTTTAGAGCATCATTAAGAGAATAAAGAATATAATGATTGGATGACAAGGCTGATAAAACACTACATTAAATCCTGACTAGAGAAAAATCTAACCACATGAACTTATAAGCTGTGAGATATGATCAGGAGACAAAAATCTGAGAATTCATTTGATAGAGGAAGAAGCTCAGGGAAAATAAATGTGTAGGGAATGTTCGATGATTGATAAGTTTCCATATGTAGAGGAAGAAATGGATATGTAAATAAGAAAGATATTTAGAATTGTAAATAGACATCAAGGAAGAAGCTTTTTCCCTTGACATATTATAGTCAATACATCAAAAACACAGGCCAAGCAAAACAGTATTAAATGCCCCATGAGGAAAAAAAAATACTTGTTTACCTGCAGAACAAATGAACCATAATAATACCAAACCTCCCAAAAGAAAGCAACAAGGCAGGAAAGCATGGGATATTATATTTCAAGCCCTGACATTATGTAACTGCCAAATAAAATTGCTATATCCATAACATCTACCTTTTCAGAAGGATGAACAAAGAAGGACATTTCAAGACCAGCACAAGCTAAGGAAGTCCATTCCCAACGAGTTAGCCCTGTAGTGATACATAAACTAAGAGGAGGAAGAAATAACATCACAATCACAAAATACCCACAATAATATATTTTATGAGAGGAGCAGATGGACAAGGAAGAGCTAGGAAAGAATTCATCACAAAATGCAAGTCACATGGAAGCAGAAAGGGCAGGCTTGGGAGGAGTTTACAGACAAACTAAACAGTGCATGGGGCATGGAAGGCACAGCAGGGATGGGGAAATTAGACAAGTGTATGATGACACATAAGTATGAAAATGCCCTAATGACCATTGCTTCATATTGAAAGTTTAAAAATAAAAACAAATGCTTGGGTAAGGTGTGGGGGGCTTTGAGGGATTCCCTCTGGGTTATCGTAAACTCTACCCTAGGATTGCAAGGAACTGTCTTTCCTGCCTGTGCTGCTCAGTGCTCTCTGTTCCCAAGAGAGGCAAGCTATTTCAGGATCTCAGTACTTATAACCTGCAGATGACCAGAAGAGGGAGATGCAGCTCACTTAGTGTTAGGATAGTGAGAGCTACCACCTGAAAATACAAACTATGAATGTTCTATGGACAGGAAACAACATAAATGTAACCAGAAGATTAGAAAATCCTTCCTCTTGCATCAGAAGTGGCCCAAGTTCCAGGTGTGAAAAAAATCTAAAAGTGGCATCTTTATTTGGATCTCTATCTTTCTAAGTTTATCATCATACCTGCAACAAATTAGTCTGTCTTGTTTCATAATAAGAGATTTATCTAATATTTCCCATAGAAATCTGCATATACCAAGTGTTTTTAGTAAGCATAAAAAGGCAGCTGTGTCCAGTGTATCAGTCTATTTGTCATAATGTAAAAGTTGTCACCACATGGACAGTCTGCTGGGTAAGCATTTCTTTTTTTTTTTTGGTCTTTTTGAGACAGGGTCTCTCTGTAGCCCCAGCTGTCCTGGAACTCACTCTGTAGACCAGGCTGGCCTTGAACTCACAAAGATCCGCCTGTCTCTGCCTCCCAAGCATTTCTTATATAGACTCCGAAGTTAACTGTATACTACTTTCTAGAGAAAAAAACACAAGGAAAACCTGGGCATTATGATGCACACCTTTACATCTTGCATTTGGGAGGTTGAAACAGGTGGCCATCTGTGAGACTGAGGCCAGCCTGGTCTACATAGAGCTTCCCAGTCCAGTTGGGGCCTAGCCAATGAAAAGAATGCAGTATAATACTCAGGTTTTATTTGTCGCTATTACAGTTATTAACCAGTTCAACTTGAAGTTGGTCTGAATCATCCATTGTTCTATCTGGACGTTTTTATTTTCTTTCTTGTTAACTTGCTTGTGACAAAAATCTCTGATAGTTATGTAATGGCAAAAACATGAGACACAATGCTTTGTCTCTTTGCTTTGCAAGGTCTAACACGCTGCACATCCTGATTCCAAAATTTATTATTACACTTTCAAAAAAGCTGTTTCTTAAAAAATGCCATTCTTGAATATAAAGAATATTAAGCATTTTTAGTTATCTTACAAAGTAGCATCTTCCATAATTTACAAAGTAATATTTTTTTAACATGTAATCTTAAATTAATTTGTGTTTTATAAATGCTTCTAAATTTAATACATTTTATAATATTGGGATAATTTTTATTTTGTTATTCATACTGCTTAAAGTTATTTTTGTTTTCTTACTTTTAACTATAATTTCAGGGTAGTCTTGAGATTACATAAGTGAATATTTAATATTGTCACCCAAAATGATAAAGTTTAATTTTTTTTTGGTCTTTTTGAGACAGGATCTCCTTGTAGCCCCAGCTGTCTTGGAACTCACTCTGTAGACCAGGCTGGCCTTGAGCTCACAAAGATTCGCCTGCCTCTGCCTCCAAAGTGCTAGGATTAAAGGCATGCACCACCATGCCCACGGCACTGAAGGTTAATTTTTTAAAAGCCAATACACCCAAATTTTCATGCATTAACCCCCTTTAACTTTTCCATTTAAGTACCCTATTTTAGACATTTCTCCCTTAGTTACAACTGTCTCCTACTATTTGTGAACCATTTCTAGATTATCTATCTTGAAGCTGGTTATGAGAAGTTCAGATGTTGTAAAAATTACTTTTATGTAGATTGGGCATGGAATTTGTAACTGAGAAACACAATCCAATTCACACTGAGAATATCACCATCTTTAGTTGTTCTTTGCAATGTTTTCCTATAGGAACTTCCATAAAAGACCAGAATTAAACCTTCCCATGCCATAAAAGACAAGTTGCATAAGCAAAGCAAATTCTTGGAGTTTTCTGTTCTCATTCATTATAGGAATGGAAGAGGGTTAAATTATCTTCTAGTCTTTCAGATGTTCTTTCTTCAGGCTTGAATAGATTCTCCACATTCATGATGGAACACTACTGTCCTGAGTACTGAGAGAGAGGTTTGTAGGAGTTCTGGGATTTCTCCACTTATGCAGTTGGAGTTCTCTGTTGAATACTGAGAACTTCATGTACATATGCTGGGTTCTCTCTACAGATCTCTCCACTCTGTTTTTCTGGCCTCACTCATCTGTATTAGCCCTACTTCCTCCTCAGAAGACTGGCCAACAAGAGTTCTTAGGTTCCAATGAGAAACTGAAGTTCCCATTGTGGCAGCAGTATTGGAGACACCTGGGCTGAAACAAAGGGGAAACTGGAGTCAACAAAATAGAGCCCATTTGGCAAATTCAGTGTTAGGTTTGTATAATGAGGATTGGAGATGTTTATGGGTTTGTGTTAATTTCACCCAAAATAGATCACAAACAACCAAATGAAACACAACCCACAATTCAATGTTCTCTGAAATTCAAGGATTTTACTGCACACTTTTTTGAAAAATAGTATTTTTAGTTCTATCAGGAGCCATGCAATCCTTTTCAGAGCTGTTCTCCATTTAAAGATGTTTTCTTTGAAAACTTCGTGAATGTATACAATGTATCATGAATTTAGATACCTCTAATTCCCCATACAACTGCAGGGACCAGCTCTCAGTGTCCACACAAGAACAGTCCCTCCCCTCTCCTGGAAGACAAAAGCTCCCATGCTGAGGGCTATACCTCATGAGTCCTCACACTGAATTGATCTTCTGCATGTCTTGTGCAGGTGTACAGTGCTGCTATGAGTTCATATGAGCCATCACCACATCCTGTCCAACAGTGCTTTTCACAATGCTCCTATCCATCTTCTAGCTCTTTCCACCCGCTCTTCCACAATGTTTCCTGAGTCTTGGGAAGGCAGGATTGATCTAGATGTTCCAGCTATGACTGAGCACTCACAGACACTTATTCTCAGCACTTTAAATAATAATGTATCTCTGCATTAATCAGAGTTATTCTTTTCCAGTTATAAAATGTCTCATATTTGGTAACTAGGGTATTAGTTTCTGAGGCTCCAACAACAAGGTACACAAAATTTGTGACAAAACCAGAAAATCTTAAATTCTCATAGCTTTGATTACTAGAAATCCAAATGATACCTCAGTGTAGTAAATCCACAGCAACAATTTTCCTGAAGGCCCTTCAAAACCTCAGTGTTAAATGCAGGTTAGAGTCATTAAATAGTGAATCTAAGCTCTTCTCCTCTGATGCACAGAGTCCAGTTAGGACTCTGAATCCCTGGCTGTGGTTGCCCCATATACAACCATGTGAGACCCTGATGTTCTCATCTACAAAAGAAATAGAAAGAAAAAAAATCTCAGGTAGACTGGTACTACTAGAGGAAGGCTGTCCTCTGGACATGACAGGGCTGGCTCACTTCTGAACTGACAGCAGCTGTAGTTAGCAGAACGAGATGAAGTCAGTGAAAATTTATTCATTGGTTGTGGAGGTGATGTCCAGGCGCATTCCTTCTTTGCTGAGGAGCTACTGGCAGTTGAGATGGAGGAGGGAAAATCATTCTTTTCTGAGGACAAGGACCCTGGTAGGTTTCCCAAGTTTCACTGAATTGCTCCAATCCTCATGCATAAAAGTGCAGCAGTAATTGGACTTAGTGAGGATTATGAATCACAAAAAGGGCAAGTCATGAAGTTAGGACAGGGATGTGTTGGGAAAACAGGGATATGTTGGAGGGGAGATAAGCGATGGATAAGGTCACATTTCATTATATGCATGTGGAAAACTGTCAAGATAAAGGAAAAAGCTATGAAAGATTGATTGCTGTAAATAATCTCTCTAGACACACTTAGAAACAGGAGAAGTAGGCCATGGAGGAGGTTGAGTGGGTGAAGCTCTGGATGGAGAAGCTTGTGGACTCAAGTTTGATCCCCACTGGTCCTGTTGTCAGGCAGGCATGGCAGCTGCCTGCAATTCTAGCATGCTGGAGGCAGAGACTGTGAAAGTCCAGGACAACCTGGATAGCCAGAGTCATCCAATCAGGAAGCTCTGCATTCAACTGAGAGAGCCTGCCTCAATAAGGAAAGTAGAGAGCAAGGGAGGAAGACATCCACTGTCACTTTGGGTGCACACACACACACACACACACACCACACACACACACATCCATACATGTAAGTGCACCAGTACATCTGAACATGTAAAAAAACATACACACATACATCAAATCGTACACACATACAAATGAAATGAAAAACAAAGCACACAAATAAATAAAATTTCTTGTTCATTGTATACCACTGGCTAGATGTGATTCTTGAGGAAGTCATTGACTTCTGTTAAGTATAGAAACAATGCTGAAAAATGACAGGACATTTACTACAGTGTCCAAAATGTTAAGAAGAATTTAACATTCACACCTTGAAGTATAAACTGTTCTGCCCTAGAAAGGAACATCAAATTTCTCTTTGAAATGAGATGATAAATTCCATGTAATTTACTTCATATTTGAATTTTCATATGGAAATTTGTTAAGTCTGAAAGAAGGAGCTTTTTGAACACTTATTGAAAATCCATAAAGTGTTATACTGGGAACAACAGATAGGAATAAATAATAACCCCAAACCGTGCTACTATCAGACAAAGGACTGAAGCATCATGGTGTGGTTGGTAAGTTGTTTTCTCTAGAGTAAAACTGATGAGGCCAAAGGAGTGACCCCCCCCCCCCACTGACTGTCCTGTGGGCCCAGCTCTATGTTGCTGGGTCTCTGTGTTGTTTATGAGTGGCAGAGTCTTTGTCCCATGTCTTCCTCACAGGCTAAGACTTCCACACTGCAGTCCTCTGCACACTGTTGCAGGTCATGGTGACTTCCCTAGTGTTCCTCACAGCACAGACAACAGTTTTCTCACTATGGGGCAGAGAATAGTGCTGATATTCACTTAGTTTTTCACAGGCTGTTACACTGAGCACGGAATTTGCATATCACTCCCATCTGGGCAAGTCTAAGATAAAAGCCCAGCTGTGTTCTGCCCAGGACTCCTCAGTGAGCTTCTCAGAATGAGGTGCCCTGCTCAGCTCCTGGGGATGGTGATGCTCTGGATTCCTGGTAAGGACATGAGGAGATGAGGAAGGAGACAGAGGTGGGAATGGGACCCTAGGACAGCTGTGATGCCCATGCTTTTCTGTGTGATGTGGTGATCTTATGCTTCAGGGTGGGCCTGGGAAGTTGAAATCTGTGAGGGAGAGGAAAATTTGCGAAGACACAAGAACTTGTACTCTGCTGAAGACTCTGACACTGGTGGAAAGGGAAAGTGTAGGAGAATTTCAGGGGTCTCACTGGGCTTTGTCAATATCCTTTATATATACAAGCAGTATTATTAGACAAGGATAAAATGTGACCTACACAGAGTAAATAATAAAGAAAATATAAAAGTGTCATTATATTTGTTCATAACCTGGCACTTCTCTCTTATCATTTTAGGATCCAGTGGAGATGTTGTGATGACACAGACTCCACTCTCCCTGCCTGTTGCTCCTGGAGAGTTGGCCTCCATCTCCTGCAGGTCTAGTCAGAGTCTGGAACATAGTTATGGATATACCTTTCTGCATTGGTATCTGCAGAAGCCAGGTCAGTCTCCACAGCTCCTGAACTACAGAGTTTCTAATAGGGAAACTGGGATCCCAGACAGGTTCAGTGGCAGTGGGTCAGGGACAGATTTCACATTGAAAATCAGCAAAGTAGAGCCTGAGGATTTTGGGGTTTATTACTGTATGCAAAGTACACATGAACCTTCCACAGTGATACAGTCCTTAACAAAAACTCTCCTGCTTGGTTCACCCCAGCTGCTCTTGTGAGTTGCTTGTCAGGGAGCAGCACAGCTCAGAGTCTCTGAGAATGTTCAGGAGGAAGAGATTGAATGACTCAGTAGAGCATGTTACAAATGTTGCATCTTCTCAAATATCTCCTTGAGTCTACCTTTGGGCCACTGTGACCTGGTATGTCTTTGCCATAATATAAAAAGCAAATGCCAGAAGAAGATCCAAGTGTCTGATGAGAGTCAGGCATCAAGAAGAAAGCTAACTACTCTGATTCTCATAATCTTCCTGTCTGGTGCACATCAGAGAGATTTATGGGCACTGTAATCATGGACTTGAGTTGAAGTGTGATTCATGTTCAAATGTATACACATCTTTTACATTTCAGTTTGTTTCTGCTAATTTATTTGATTCTTCCTTCTGGTTGGGCAGTCAGAGATCTTAGAAGAGTACTTGAAGCCTTCAGCTGTTTGGTATTGTTAAGACACTATGACCCTTTCAGCCCCACATTTGTGACTCCAACTTTCTCTTAGAAAACCTCCTTATCTAGTGTGGAAGAAACAAACACTGGGTACTACTGATCTTATCACATAAGAAAATCCACTTCCATTCCTACTTTCCAACTACCTGAAATAAATTTTTGTTAACTTTACTCAAAAGCAAAAGCCTAGCTTTAAAAGTTTAGATGAGTCTCTGCCACAGCATTTTGTAATGTGATAATTCTTGTTTGTATCCATAGTCAGTGCATTAAAATAAAGGACTAATATTTGACAAGTTTTATATGGAGTATGTATCTTACTCAATAGACCTTGAAGGTTAAATCATAGAATAAAAGTGGATCTTCTTCTCTAGGAAAATAAGAATCTATGGATTGTTGGAGAGGATTGTTCATGAGAAGAGAACGGATAGATACATGGTTGAGGTCAGCTGGCAGTGCAGCACACAGCTTGTGGCTCACTTATGTTCACTTTAGAGTTTGGGGGTCAGCTATGAAGCACATAAATCAAGATTTGTTTATTGAGAAGCATCACAGAATTGAAGGTCCCTTGGATGGATTTATTGTTACCAGCTCTGCACATATGTGGGCAAGGAATGAATAGTCAGTTCACCATGAGTTCTCCAGTGCTTCCTTTGCTCAGTTACTCACAGCCCAAAGGGTGAGGCTAACTGACATGACATCCCAGAGTAGTACCACACTTATTCGCCCTGGAACAGATGTCATGTCCCTCTCCTTAGGCAAGCTCTAGTAACCTTGAGCAAGTTCCACAGAGCAAACTTCTCCCCCTTTGTCTGGCTTCTTATCTGCTCTTTATTCATTGCAGATAGAATGAGTTCCACTATTGCTCTCTGTGTGAAACAAGTTCAGTCTTGGCACATTCCCAACATGTGGACTGTTTGTACCAAGCCAGGATGATCATGACCATTTCTCCATTCCATCTAGATCAAATAGCTGGAGACAGCTCTGCAGAATTGATCAGAAGTTGGAAAATTCATGGCGATCCACTGGAAATATCCAGGAAGAGGCAGTCACACAACTGATACCATAGACGGGTTATGCCTTGCTAATTTGTAGACCTTGGTTTACCTTAATATCATCCTGTTTGTGAATGTCTGTGATCCCATGACATTTGCATGAAAGAGCCAGCAATGGACTCTAAAGTGTGTCCCAAGTTTTCTCTGCAATTGATTATGGGATGGTGGTTCAGGATTTTGTGATACTGTCCTGCCAATCCCTTATGAAAATGTTTTCTTATACAGAAACACAATACTAACATATGAGTGATTTGCAGATGTGGAATTCCATTTGAAAGGCATATGAGTACAGAAGAATGAACAAGGGCAGGAAGAAAATTTGCAAAGGACTTGAGTGCCAGGTGTGCCTGTAAAATTCTGGGGGGCTCTGTAACTGTTATGTGAGGTGCAGCTTGTCTTGTTAAAGTGGGGATTCTGGGTAGGCGGAGTGACCTCAGTGGATGAACTGCCCTGAGGAACATCTGGGGATGCTAACTTGATACCATGGGCCTTGGCACACGGGAGAGTATATGAACTCTAGTGGGGGTATGGGTTGTGGAAGGACACTAATGAGGAAGGGGATATAGAGGTGAATAAGAGTGATTGAGGCTTTCTGTATGAAATACACAAAAATTCAATTAAAATATAAAAGAAAAGATTGGGCCACCATGCCTACTGTATCACCCCCCTCACATACTCAGACATGCAAGTGTAAGTATGAAAGAATTTAATTTAAAAACTCCTAAAAGTTATATGTGATATTTATAGGTAGATGTGTAACTAAAATGCAGAAAAACTTTTATAATTTAAAACAGTGCAAGATCCATATTGTAAGTCATCAGGGAAATAAAGTCTAAACTCTATTTGAAATTTTTGATAATTTCAATCAATACAGTCCTTAGTATTATGACCGATTGCCAGTGTCTAACTTATTTTCAAATGTGGCCTTCTCAATGGTAGTTAATGTATTAAAGTTCCAAGGATAAGTCTTTCCCTGTGTGTGAAAAACTCACTAAATCAAAGGAAAATATTGAAGATATATTCTTTATTCTTTCTCTTTTGTAGTTTGCTTTGATTATTTCTATAAACATAGACTTGTTGCAGGGCTTAACCTGAGTTATGTTTATTTCTTTGCCTGTACTGTGGACTTAATGATGCAAATCTATTTGTTGGAAGTTTCTTTGAGTATATAACATTGGAAAACTAGCTACTACTGTGATACACTCTAAAGCTCATTGGAAATAATGAAATCTCCCTACCTACCTATGAAGGTATATGGGAGACTAGAGACCAGAGATGATTAGCAAGAATAGGAGTGCACTATTCCCTTAGGTCAGGTCCATTGACAAGGTTTCCTGTGCGATTCTGGAAATTTGGCTGCAAAGGAATCACAGGGAGGGAAGTGCATCAGACAAGGTAGGGGAAATGGCTAAATGACATTCTGCAAGCCAGCTACTACTGAGCACAGCTGCAGGTGATGCATATATAAAAGGGGGGGAGATTCTTCTGGGGTTCTTCAAGTTGAAGAATCTGGATCATGTCTCAGCCTCTTCCTTACTGAATCCATGGAGAATGTCCCTGGGGAAGCTCATTCCAGGCCCTGTGATCTGCTGTGTTTACAGACAGAGCTGAACATAAGAGCTTCAGCAAACCCAGAGAGGTAAAGAAATGGCTGACAAAAATGATGTAGGGCAGAATGGAAGGCCTAAGTCCAGCTTTCAGAATGCCCTAGGACTGTTAATCCTCTAGGAACTGGCTCCTAGCAGTCTGTTGCTTGCAACTTCCTTTATGGTTCAAGCTCCTGAGAAGGCAGTGAGACAATCACACCCAAGCTGGATCACTGTGGCCTCAACTACCTGCAGTCATGCAGACTAAGAGCCCTGGGCCCTGTGGGCCTTGGTGTGCAAGCTGAAGGACAGTTAATTCCAATTCTGCTTCTGCCCTGTGCTATTGTGGTCATAGAAACACATGTAGCATTGGATGAGATGACATTTTTGATTAAAGTTTCTTTGGAATTCAAGGTACTTCTAGTCTGTACTGAAAAACTAGAAATAGAGTCCTAAAGATAGACATAGATGCAGTTGTCTGGGTCAGGATAAGGCCTGTACTCAGTGTTTCATAAAGAGTATGGTGAAATTGTTCTTTGAATAGGAGTGATTGGTTTTTCAAGTAAATAGATCTTATTTCTTTAGTTAGCTGTTCAAACCATGAGCTTTGGAAAATGAGAAGGAATGGACGCAAAATTTAGGAAATTGGGAGATTAAAACACAACAAACACATACAGAGCTTCAGTTCAGATGTCACAACTTTGAGTGACATTGGCCTTGCCTGCTAAGTTCACCCTCTGTCAATAATGCCACTGTGTCATGAATCTCTTCCTTACATCTTAGCCATAATGACCCAAGACTTCCTGGAAATAACCACAAAGTCACTGAAGCATGCTTTACTAATTTTCTAGATTTTCCTCATTTCAATGAATTTACAAGTAGAATTACACCTTTCCATAAACATCATATGATCTTGCTTGTGTATATATGTGTTCAAATAAGGAAATACACACACACACACACACACATATATATATATAATATAATATATATATATATATATATAATTATTCAACAAACATGTACCTTTATTGTGGTTTAAGCAAAAATGATATATGGATAGGTAAAATGCACTGGGGATGTAGAATTTGGCTCAGTTGGTAAATATTTAGTGTACAAACGTGAGGTCCTGGGTTCAGATCCTTACACCCACATGAAATCTGCGTATGGTGTTTGCATGCAGTACCAGTGGTGGCTGGCAGAGACAGATGGGTTCTGGAAGTTGCAGGCCCTTCGCACCAGCTAACATTACAAGCTCTAAGTTCAGTGACAAAATCTCTCTCTCTCAAAAAATACAATTTTTTGAAAACTATCCAGGAAGACATCTTGGTATCAACATGTGGTCCCCACATTTTCCTGCATTGGGCAGGCACACACATACCTGAACACCCACAAATGTATGTATTCACATGTAGCCCACACATATAGAAAATTATCAGGGTATCAAGGAAATGGAGCCTAGCATTTCCAAAACTTGCCTTTATTCAACACTTTTAGAATCCAGAAGAAACAGGTTTAGTATGGAAACATTTCCAGAAACACAACATGAGCCATCATATTTTCTATCATATGTTCTTTTTATCTTCACCCTTTATATCAAAACTCTATAGTCAATTTTTTCACATTTCTGTTTTGTGTTCTGTATTAAATTTTTGACCCAATTACAGAATTCCATGGCTGGACACAAGGGAGAATGTGTGTGAGAGATGGCCAGCCCCAAGTGATACATCTGTTGTGGAATGTCCACACTAAGGTTCATGGAACATAGCGGAACGGGCCATAGAGAGAATACTAAAACATCCCCCAACTCTCACCAGTGAAGCTTCCTCAAACACCAGAGTGTGATGCACACAGAATTCCACACCTGATCAAGGTCTAGAGAATAATAGACTGCAGAGTGTGTGTTCCTAGATAGGACTCCTATATTAACCCTCAGCTACCTGTGGCTCAGGTTCCATTGTGGAAGAGGACAAAAAGATTGTCAGGATCAGGAGTGGTACATGAACTTAAGGAAACAGAGGCTTTCAGGCTACTTTGAACTTGCTCAGTGAACATGCAACAGTGGTAACAGCATGTACAAGACCCATGCTGACTCAGCCAGACAAAAGCCCAGCATAGAAGTGTAGAAATGGGCAGCAGGCCCTAACCCAGGCTGGGGAACAATGCACAAATGATTACTGCAGGGTGTGAAGATATAGATCTTCTTTAAAGGAGTGACTCTACTAGATAGGCTGACTAGACTCTAGTCTCCCTGCCTGTTGCTCCTGGAGAGTTGGTCTCCATCTCCTGCAGGTCTAGTCAGAGCCTCTTACATAGTAATGGAAACACCTATTTGAATTGGCTCCTACAGAAGCCAGGCCAGTCTCCATAGGGCCTGATCTATAGAGTTTCTAATAGGTACAGTGGGGTCCCAGACAGGTTCAGTGGCAGTGGGTCAGGGACAGATTTCACATTGAAAATCAGCAGAGTAGATGTTGATGACTTTGGAATTTATTACTGTGCACAAAGTACACATTTTCCTCCCACAGTGATACAGCCCTTAACAAAAACTCCCCTGCTTGATTTGGGCCAGCTGTCCTCATGAGTTGCTTGTCAGGGAGAAGCACAGCAGATTCTCTGAGACTTCGCAAAGAGAACACTTAGAATGACTCAGTGGAACATGTTACAGATCTTGCATGTGCTCGAGGATCTCCTTGAGTCTACCCTTGGGCAACTGTGAACTGTTGTGACCTTGGCATAATATCAAAACAAATGAATGAAGTGGGACCATGTGCTTTGACTACAGTTGGAATAAAGAGGAATGCTAACTAGTGTGGTTCTCTTAAGTCTCTTGCCTGGTGCACACTCCAGGATTAAGTTTATTGGGCATTGCCATCATGGACTTCACATGAAGTGTGGTGCATACCCACGTGGTGTATGCACATTTTTACAATTCCAGTTTGTTTCTGCTTATTGTTTTGATTCTTCCTTCCAGTTGAGCAGTCAGAGCAGTTACTGGTGTACTTGAAGCTGTCAGCTCTTTGGTGTTGTTATGACAGTGCTGTCCTATCTGCCCCACATTTGTGACTCCAACTTACTGTTAGAAAATTTCCTTATCTAGTGTGGAAGAAACAAACTGGATACAACTAAGTTTATTACATAAGAAAATCCATTTCCATTCCTACTGTCCACCTACCTGACATAAATTTTGTATATTTACTCAAATGGAAATCCTAGTTTTAAAGATTTAGATTAGTTTCTTTTTTTATTATTTTTATGTGTATGAATGTACCGTCTGCATGAAGGTTGGTGCACCCATGTCTTGCAATGCTGTGGAAGTAAGAAGAGGGCATCAGATTCCCCTGGAAATGGAGTTAAAGATGGTTTTTAGCTGCCATGTGGGTGCTAGGAATTGAACCCCGTGTCTTCTGCAAGTGCAGTCGGTGCTCTTAACTGCTGAGCCATCTCTCCAGCTCCAAGATGAGTTTCTAACACAGCGATTTGAAATGGAATAAACCTGTTTGAAACCAAAGGTAGTGCATTAAAATAAAGAAATAAAATTGTAAAAGTTGGAGAAATGAAAATACATATCTTATACAATGGAACTCGAATGTTCAAATCAGAACATAAAAGCAGATTTTTTCAGTTGGTAAAAAATAATCTACAGATTCTCAGAGAGGGTTGTTCATAAGAATATAACAGATGGACATGTGGTCTAGGTCAGCTGGCAGTACAACACACAGATTGTGGATCATCTGTGTTTCCTTTAGAGTGTGGAGCATAAGCTAAAAAGCACAGAAACCAACAGATTTTTCTTAAGAAAAATCACAGAATTGAAAGTCCCTTGTGTGTATTTCTTTGTCATGAGGTCTTCATATTGTTAGGCAACAAAGGAATAATCAATTCACCATGAGGCTTCCAGTTTTCAGGTAAGGCAGCACTACCTGTAGCCCAACAGAGTGAGGTTAACTGATGCAGCTGACATAATCCCAGTGTAATACCACAGTTACTCATCCTGGCACAGATGTCATGTCCCTCTCCTTAGGAATATTCTGATAATATTGAGCAAGTTCCACAAGGTGAACAGCACCTCATTTGTCTGGAAATCTATCTTCCTTTGTTGATTTCAGCTAGAATGTGGTTTAACTACCTCTTGGTGTCTGGAACAAGTTGAGTTCCTGGCACATTCTCAACACCTGGTGTGCCTGTACCAGGTCCAGGCAAGAAATCTTGTTAGTATCTATGGTACCTCACTAGCCTAGCCCCTACCTGTTCTTACCCATCTCATCAGCGAATGTTCTCCCAGTTCTGTGGACTCAAGACCCTCAAGAGCTGCCTTCGTGAGAAGCCAACTGTTCCACCTCCTTTGCAGTTAATACACTCTATCTGCACCTTTGTTTTAGAGGAGCAGCAACCAGGTAGGGTCCAGCTCCCCTGGATTCTTGACTTCCTTCCCAGCTCTCCAGCTCTGTCATAGCGTAGTGTGGGTAGGATGTGTGTTCCAGAGCTGTACTTTGCCTTTATGTCTGACAGTTCTGACCTAGAGCTGCCATATATCTATCTACCATTATTATCAGTTTCCTGTATTCATCACCACCTCCAGGTCTTACGATGTTTTTCCCTTCTTCCACAATGATCCCAGAGCCTTGGAAGGCAGAGGTTGGAAATATGTGTTCTATTCAGGGATAAGCACTCTGCAGTCTTGTTCTCTGAACATTTGCCAGTTGTGGGTTTCAGCATTAATAGTCATGTTGCATAAGCACACTTCTGTGGTGAGAGTTGAAAGATGGCTATACATACATATGTATGTATAAATGCACCTATACACAGTCTCTGGCTATAACAATAAATCCTAAATGCCTCAATTCTTGACTCCAGGTACTGAAATGTATACAGTGTGAGATAAAGTTTTGAAAATTTCCAGTGAAAATGATTGATCAATAGCATCAAAAGGATATAATCTCATAGATAAATTCAGTCTAGGAATTCAGTCCATGACTTGGAAAGAAAAGTTTCCAACATTGAAGGAAGATATGAGTAAAGCAGAGTATGAATTTGGCATATTAATATTAATATTGATGGAAATTTGGAAGATAGTTTCATGAAATAAATAAGAGATTTTGCCAAAATTAGAATCCTTGGAAATAAAAAGTCTTCAAATCTAACAAAGTGTAGCTTTGATCATCATTGATAGATGAAAGTATGTCAAGATAGAATGACAAGGCTGTTGAAATACAATCTTAAATCTTGATTATAGAAAATATAACTGCATGCCCATAAAGTCTACAAACTGTGAGATCAAGAGACAAGACCTGAGAATTCATGTGACAGGAGAAGCTGAGGCCTCAGAAATATCCAATGATAAATAAATAACTAAAGGCCTCAGGAATATTCAATAATCAGTAAGCACCCCCAAATCTAGAGGAAGAAATTGATATATCAATAAAAAAGACATTTAAAACCCTGATGAGACATGAACAAAGAAGCTTTTTCCCCCATGATATATTATTGTTAATACATCAAAAATACAAGCCAAAGAAACAATATTAAATGCCCCATGGGAAAACAAAACAAAACAAAACAAAACGGTTGTTCACCTATAGAAAAAATGAGCTAGAATAATACCAGATCTCTCAAAAGCCAGGAAAGCATGGGATATATTTCAAGCCCTGATATTAAATAACTGCCAACCAAAATTTCTATATCCATAATAGCTACCTTTTCAGAAGAATGAACAAAGAAGGATATTTCAAGAACAGCACAGGTGAAGGAAGTCCATTTCCAGCAAGTCAGCCCTGCAGTGATACATAAATTAAGAGGAGGAAGAAATAACATCACAATCACAAATATGAGAAAGAATACATTGTATGAGAGGAACATATGGACAAGCGAGAGCTAGGAAAAAATTCATCACAAACTTTTCAGGTAAATGGATGGAAGTAGAAGATATTATGTTAAGTGAAGTAACACAGTCTCAGAAAAACAAATGATGAATGGTATCCCTCATCTGTGGATGCTAGTGTCAATTATCTAGTTGTAAGTATTTCTTGTGCACAGCCCCTTGCACTTTCGTCCAAGTAGTTATGCATATTGAGAAACAACAACAACACCAACAACAGAAAATATTGCATCAAAGAACTGACTGAAACTGTGAACTTCTTCTCAAAACAGTCAACTTCCACATTGAGAATTTTGAGAGACTGAGAAAAAGATGAAAAACATGTTTGACAGAATGCATGATATCTGGTGGGGTGGGGGGATATGGAGGGGGACACTTAGCATGATATCTTGTAGCTCCGTCCATTTATGTGTAAAGCTCATGATGTCTTTAACTATGCATAGAACTCCATTGTGTAGATGTTCCACATTTTCTCTATCCACTCCTCAGTTGAGGGGCACTTGGGTTGGTTCCAGCTCTTTGCTATTGTGATGAGAGCTGGAATAAACCTGCCTGTGCATTTATCTCTATGGTAAGATGAGTTTTGTGGGAGTGGTATGGCTGGGTCAACTGGCAAGTTCATTATGAATCTTCCAAGGGTTCTCCACAATGTTTTCCATAGTGGTTGTAGGAGTTTACATTACCACCAGCAATGGATGAGCGTTCCCCTTTCCCCACAACCTCTCCAGCTCTTGGTATCATTTGTTTTTTTGATGCTAGTCAGTCTTATTGGGGTGACATGATATCCTAAAGTGGTTTTAATTTGCATTTCCTTAATTATTAGTGACACTGAACACTTTTTAAGATGTTTCTCAGCCATCTGTAGTCCTCACTTGTGAAGTCTCTGTTCAGCTCTTTGCTTCAGCTTTTGAGTGGGTCATTTGTATTTTTCTTCTTTGTTTTTTGAGTAGTTTATATACTCTGGAAATCAATGCTTTATCAGATGTATCTGCAGTGAACATTTCTTCTCACTCTGTGGGTTTCTCTTCACTTCTGTGATTTTTTTTTTTGATGTACAGAAGCTTTTGAGCTTACAGAGGTCCCATTTGCCAATTGTTGACCTTAATTCTTGTGCAGCTGCTGTATGATTTAGAAAGTCTTTTCCTACGCCTATGTCTTGTAGACTGCTGCCAACTTTTTCTTCTATTACCTTCAGAGATTTTGTGTTTTAACTGTGATGTGGTGTGGAGAATTTCTTTTCTGATCTTCTCTGTTTGGAGTTCTATGCGCTTCTTGTATTTGTATTGGTTTGTCTTTTTTTTTTAGTTTGGGGAAATTTTCATCTATTATTCTGTTGAAGATCTAATCAATACCATTCTCTTGGGATTCTTCTCCTTCCTCCATTCCTATGATGCAGAGGTTTGATCTTTTCATAGTGTCCCACAGTTCCTGGTTGTTCCACATTTGTGTATTTTTAAATTTTTCATAATCTTTACTTGAGGTTTTTAGTTGTTCTGTGTTATCTTCCAGGTCCGATATTCTTTGTTCTGCTTCCTCCATTCTGCTTCTGAGGCTTTTTCCATTCCTTTCCTCTTCATTGGATGAGCGTTTCATTTCTTTTTTCATTTCCTCTTCTGGGTTCTTTAGTATTTCTACTTCCTTTTGGAGCCTCTCAATCTCTTCCCGTAGCTCTTTGCTTCGCTGGTTGGTTTCCTTATCTTTTTCAGCATGGGATCTTTTCAGTTTTTCCACTTCATTCCGGAGTTTGTCATTCTCTCTCTCTCTAGGTCCTTCTTGAGTTCTTCATTCTCTTTTCTTAATCCTTTGATTTGCTCTTTATAATCCCGGGGGGATCCCACTGTAGGAATCTTCCACAGGTTTGGTAGAGCTTGGTGTGTGATTATCATGGACCTTTCCAATGTTGTCTCTTCTTCCAATTCGTGGCATATGGGCTTCTCCTTGCCTGTATTCCAATGCGAGTCCCAAATGCCTCTTCAATGTGTTGAAGGCTTGCTTTGCTTGTCTCCTTCAGATGCCTTAGTAATCCCAGTTGGTGGGGGGGGGTACCTGTGCTTCAGGTGGTCTTGGGAGATCTCCAAAAGCCTAGTTCTAAAGTTTTATATGAGTCTTCTGCACACCATTTTGAAATAGACATTGAGTTCCAAAATCAGTACTAAAATAAAAGGCTAAGCCTGTACATGTCGGAAAACATGGAAACACGTGTCTTACTCAATGGAACGTGAATGTCTAAAACATAATATAAAACTAATGTTTTTCTATAAGAATAAATGAAAATCTGTAGTCTCTCATAAGTGGGTGGTTAACGAGAACAGAAGGACGCCTCGATAGCAGAGGTCAGCTGCTGGTACAAAACCCAGGTTGTGGGTTACTTTTGTTTGCTCTGAAATTTGAGTGATAAGCCATTAAGCATTTAGATACCAAGATTTATTTCTTGACAAGGATCAAAGAATTGAAGTTCCTCATGCAGCTTTTATTGTTCTGAGCTCTGCATATTGGTGGACAACCAGTGACAAGTCAAGTCACCATGAGGCCTCCAGTGATCTCCTAGCACAGCTCTACTGGTAGCCCAAAAGGGTGATGTAACTTGATGCAGTTGACATAAAACCCTGGCATAAGAGGACCACACTTCCTCCTGCTGGGCCACACTTCATGGCCTTCACTGAAAAAAGTCTCTAGTACCAATGAGCAAGTTTCAACTAGCTCCACGATGTCAAAAGCACCTCATTTGGCTGGCAAATATGATATATTTTATTTTCTCTGCTTGAAAGTGTGAAACCTTAGTCCCTAAGACATTTTACAGGAAAGCACATAACCCTGGCACCTTGGCAGAACTGTGATATGTCCGTCACATTTGTTTCATACAAGTAATTTCCAGAGCATTTGCTGGTAGCTATCTTAATTAAATCATTGCATAAATCTACACTGCTACCCTGTGCTCTAAACCATCATCTGGTTCTCACAGCCTTGATTTCTTTCACACTGTATGTGTGCTGGTGCTGCAGGTATTGAATGGCATGGGCAGCGCAGATGGTAGTGACATGTTCCTAAGGTGAGGACACCTGACAATTGGTTGCCTGTGGGGAGAATCATATGTTGGCAGTCTTCTTCTAAATGGTAGAGAGTAGCATGCCTACTTGATGGGTGGATTCCTCCTCATGGCTAAGAGTACAGAGTTGCTTTGAGGACAGCTGAGTATCTAGAACAGACACTATTGTCCCTGAGAGCAGCCTGCCAATGATGGAGCATCACAAGTAGCCACAGATGTTGCCTGGTGATGGCTGTTTGTCATAGGAATGCATCTGAGTGGATGGAGGCCTTCACTTGCTACATCTTTTAACTGGGAGGATCAAAGGGTGGGGAAAAGAGCAAATGGATCATAAGAAGCACCTCTGGGTTACAGGTCTGTTTTTGTGCCAGAACCAGGATGTCTTTATGACTACAGCCCTGTAATATAGCTTAAAGCCTGGCAGAGCAATCCCCCCATGCTGTATTGCACATTTTACTCAGGGTTGTTTTGGCTATTGAATTTAAGGATTATTTTTTTCAAAGTCTATGAATAAGCTCATGGGGATTTTGATTGGGATTGCATTGAATCTGTATATCAATTTGGGTAAAATGGACATTTTTACTATATTAATTTTCCCAGTCCATGAGCATGGGAGTTCTTTCCATCTTTTGATGTCATTTTCAATTTCCATCTTCATGGGTTTAAAATTTTTGTTGTAGAGATCTTTGGTGTCTTTGGTTAGGTTTGTTCCGAGGTAGTTTATCATTTTTGAGGCTATTGTGAGTGGGAAGGTCTTCTTATGTTCCTTCTCCACTTATTTATTGTTGGTGTAAAGAAAGGCTACTGATTTTTCTAGGTTAATTTTGTATCCTGCCACTTTACTGAAACTTTTAATCATTTCTCAAAGTTTTCTGGTGGAGTTTTTAGCATCCCTTAGGTAAATTATCATATCATATGCAAAAAGGGATAGTTTAACTTCCTCTTTTCTGATTAGTATGCCTTAATTTCCTTCTCTTGTCTTATTGCCCTAGCAAGCATTTCTAGTACTATGTTGAAGAGGAGTGGCAATAAGGGCCTGAACAGAGACTTCACCAGCAAGGAATTAAAGACGGCTGAGAAACATCTTAAAAAGTGTTCAACATCAATAAAAACTAAGGAAATGCAAATTAAAACCACTCTCAGATATCACCTCATTCTGATAGAACTGGCTAAGATGAAGAAAACAAAAGACACCAAATGCTGGAGACGTTTTGGGGAAAGGGGGACACTCATCCTAGAGGGAATTGGACTGGAGGGATCATTCCTCAATGTAATCAAAGACATATACAGGTAACCCACAGCCTATATCATCCTAGATGGAGAAACTACAGAAGCATTCCCTTTAAAGGTAGGAGCTTGGCACGCCTGCCCCCTGTCACCACTCCTCTTCAATATAGTGCTTGAAACACTTGCTAGGGCAATAAGGCAAAAAAGGAAATTAAAGGTGTACTAATTGGAAAAGAGAACTCAAGCTATACCTTTTTGCTAATAATATGATTGTTTACCTAAGGGATGCTAAGAACTTCACCAGAAAACTCCTAGAAACGATTAAGAGTTTCAGTAAAGTGGCAGGATACAAAATTAACCTAGAAAAATCAGTAGCCTTTCTTTACAACAACAAGCAACTGAAGAAGGAATACAAGGAGACCTTCCCACTCATAATAGCCTCAAAAACAATAAATACCTAGGAACAAACCTAACCAAAGACACCAAAGATCTCTACAAAAATAATGTTAAACCCCTGAAGAAGGAAATTGAAGAAGAATCAGAAGATGGGAAAACCTCCCATGCTCATGGATTGGGAAAATTAATATAGTAAAAATGTCCATTCTACACAAACTCTTGTACAGATTTAATGCAATCCCAATTAAAATCTCCAAGAGTTTCTTCACAAGCTTGGGAAAAAATCCTTAATTTCATGTGGAAAAACAAAAGACCCTGAACAGCCAAAGCAACCCTGAGTGAAAAGAGAAATATAGGGGGGATCTCTATACCAGACTTCAAACTATACTACAGGGTTATAGTCATCAAAACATCCTGGTACTGGCACAAAAACAGACCTGTTGTCCAGTAGAACAAAACTGAAGATCCAAATTTGAACTCATACAATTTCAGTTACCTCGTATTTGATTAAGGGACAAAAAAAAGTCCTCAGTGGAGGAAGGATAGCAACTTCAGCAAATGTTGCTGGCAAAACTGGATCACCATTTATTGAAGAGCAAAATTATACCCCAACATATCACCCTGTACAAAAATCAACTCCAAGTGGATTAAAGATCTCAATGTGAAATCTGAAACCCTGAAGGTGATAGAAGAAAAATTTGGCAACAACCTACAAGACATAGGCACAGCAAAAGACTTTCTAAATCAGACGGCAGCTGTGCAAGGAATAAATTTAACAGTTGACAATGGGACCTCATCAAACTCAAAGGCTTCTGTACAGCATAAGAAACTATCAAGGAAGATAAGAGAAAACCCACAAAGTGTGAGGAAACCTTCACCAGTGATACAGCTGACAGAGCATTAATGTCAAGAATAAATAAACTACTCAAGAAACGAAGTAAGAAAACAAATGACTTACTCAATGATGGAATAAAGAGCTGAAAAGATGAAATCTTAAAGTGGTTTTAAGTTGCATTTTCCTAATTACTAAGGATATTGAATACTTTTATGTTCTTTGCTGTCTTTATTTCTTCTGTTGAGATGTTTCTTAGCTGTCTTTATTTCTTCTGTAGAGAAGTCTCTATTCACATCCTTAGCCCATCTTTTACTTGGGACACTTGCTTTGTTATTCTTTGTTTTGAGTTCTTTGTAGTCTGGATGTTACACTGTCTTATGTGTCACATTTGAATGTTTTTTTTTTTCCCACTCTGTTCATTTTCTCTTCACTTTCTTGGTTGTCTGTTTTGCTGAAAATAAACGTTTTAGTTTTAATGAGGTACCACTTGTTGATTGTTGACCTTAATTCCTATCTAACTAAAGTCCCATTTTGAAAAGTCCTTCCTACACATACATCTGGTAGGTTTCTGATCATATTTTCTTCTAACAGTTCCACAGTTCAGGTTTCACATTGTGGCCTTTGATCCACTTAGGATTGACTTTTTTTTTCAAGGTAAGGGCTTCATTCTTCTACAGGTGGAGAATGGAATGGTTTTGCCAGCACCATTTGCTCAAGATGCTATTTTCCTCCATTCAGTGTTCCTGGCTCCTTTGTCAAATATTGAGTGGCTGAAATTGCATGCATTTAGGTTTGGGTCTTCTATAACGTACCATTTTTGTTCTGGTCTATTTTTGTCCCAGTACTATGCCATATATATGATATATACATACACATATATATATATATATGTATATATTATATATATATGATATAGTTTGAATTATGACATAGTAATCCCATTTGCATTGCCTTTTTTGCTCAGGATTGCTTTGCCTATCTGTGTCTTTGTGCTTTCATATGAATTTTAGTAATTATTCTCTCTGAATTGGTAATTTTTTTTAAATTAGTTGTTATTGATGTTTTGTGCATTTCATACATTTTTCCAATTCAGTTCAGGCTTATTTCCCTTTCCCTCCCCCCCACCCCCACCCCATCCCAGATCATGCATTCTGCCATAATTTTGATTGTGATTGCACTGGATCTATATATTGTTTTTGGTAAGATGATTATTTTCATAATATTATTTCTTCTAACCCATGAGTATGTCAGTTCCTTCCATATTCTCGTGTCTTCTCAATCTTTGTTTGAAGATTTAAAATTATCATTGTAGAGATCTTTAATGTCTTTGGTCATGTTTATCCTGAGATATTTTTTCTCCATGTACTCTTTCTCCACTTGTTTATTATTTGTGTATAGAAAGTTTACTGATTTGTGTTGATTAATTTCATACTCTGACACTTTACTGAAAGTGTTAAACATTTCTAGGAGTTTCCTGGTAGAATTTTTAGCATCTTTTAAGTATAATATAAGATCATCCACAAAAAGAGAGACTTTGACCTCTTCTTTTCCAATTTGTAGTTCTTTAATTTTCTTCTCCTGCCTTATTTCTCTTGAAAGAGTTTCAACCACTGTATTGAAAAGGAGTGGAGACAGTAGACATCCTTGTCTGGTTCAGGATTTTAAGGGGAACAGTTCCAGGTATTCTCCATTAAGAATGATTTTAGGTGTGAGTTTGTTGAATATAGCTTCAGTTATGTTTGAGTATGCTTCCTCCAAACCAATTCCCTCTAAGACTGTTAAAATGAATTCATATTTAAATTTATTTTTATTTACTTAATTATTTTTTTACTATTTCTTTTTTTACTTTTTTCTTTTTAGTTTTATTTTATTTATTTATTTTTGTGTATGAACGTACTGTCTGCATGCAGGTCTGTGCACCTGTGTCGTGCAATGCCGCGGAGGTCAGAAGAGGGTGTCAGATTCCCCTGGAATTGGAGTTCTCCTGGAATTGGAGTTACAGACGGTTCTCAGCCACTATGTGGGTGCTGGGGATCGATCCCCGGTCCTCTGCAAGAGCAGTTGGTGCTCTTAACCGATAGGCCATCTCTCCAGCCCCTATTCCTTTCTTTTTTTTTTTTTTTTATGTGTATGATTGTACTGTCAGCATGTAGGTTGGTGTACCCGTGTAGGGCAATGCCAAGGAGGTCAGGAGAGGGTGTCAGATTCCCCTGGAACTGGAGTGAAAGACAGTTATTAGCCACCATGTGGGTGCTGGGGATCGAACCCGGGTCCTCTGCAAGACCAGTAGGTGCTCTTAACCGCTGAGCCATTTCTTCAGCCCTTACACTGAATTTTATCAAAGCCTTTTGTGTTTCTATAAAAGTGACTGCGTAAGTTTTGTCCTTGAGTCCATTTATATGATTTCTGACATTTATTGAATTATGTTTATTGAACCATCCCTGCATCTTTGTAATAGAGCTGAGTTGATCATGGTGGAAGATGTATTTCATATGGGGGTACAGTTTTCTATTTTGCATATATCTTTATCTGCTTTTGGTATTAGAGGTGCTGGTAAAGAAAATGTTAATTAAAGGGTCCTCAGCAAACTAGATACTGTTGAGCACAGCTGGAGGTCACGTTAGGTAAAAGTGAGGAGGACTCTTATGGATCACCAATCAAGTTGAGCAATCTGGATCATGCATTGACCTCTGCCTATCAGAATCTATGGAGAATGACCTTGGGGAAGCTCATTCCACACCCTGTTGTCTGTCATCTGGACATGACATGTCATTTTTTTGAACTCGTTACCTGCACAAGATGAAGCAAGGCAAAATTCATTCATAGTGATAGGGGGGATCTCCAGGCCCATCCCTTGCTGAGCAGCTACAAGCAGTTGAGAGCTGCTAGGGGAGGAAGAGTCATTCTATTCTGAGGGGAGGTTTCCCATGTTGTAGTGGATGGCCGCGTTACCCATGCACATATGGATAATGAAGATTATAAATTAAGAAAAGAAGTTATGGATTTAGTGTAGGTATGAGCTGGGAAAATAGAGAGAAATTAGAGGGGAAATGAGGGATTTGATAAGGTCACATTTCAATACACACACACACACACACACATATATATATATATATATATATTTATATATATGTGTGTGTGTGTGTGTAGGAAATTGTCAAGAAAAATAATTGATTGATATAATCTCTCTAAAGAGCACTTAGAAATAGAAGAAGTAAGCAAGGAGAGGTGGATAAAGCCCTTGGCATATAATTTCAGGACTCAAAGTTGGATTCCCAGAGATGATGTAATCAGGCAAGCATGGCAGCTACCTACAATTCTAGAATTATGTAGAGAGAGCTGATGTCCATGGCAAGATGGATAGCTAGAGTTGTCAAATCATCATGCTCTGCATTCAGTTAGACCCTGCCTTAATAAGGAAAGTAGAAAATGAGGAAGACAACCACTGTCACTTTAAGCACACACACATATATCCATACATAAATATGCACCAACATACAAGACCATGCGTAACCACATACACCAAGTCATATACACATACAAATAAAATGACAAACAAAACACACACGTAAATAAAATTTCTAGTTCATTCTATACCACTGGCTAGAAGCAATTCTTGAGGAAGTCTTTGATTTCTGTTCTGTGCAGAAACAATGCTGAAGAATGACAGGATATTTACTACAGTGTCCAAAATGTTAAGGAGAATTTAACATTCACAGTTTGAAGCATACATTGTTCGGCCTTGAAAAAGAACATGAACTTCCTATTTGAAACAAAATGATGTTTCCCATGTAACGCAGTTGATATCTGAATTTACATATGAATATTTATTAAGTCCCAGGGAAGGAGCTTTTCTAACACTTATTGAAGGACTGTAAACAGTTATCCTGGTAACAACAGATTTGAGAAAACATTAACCCCAAACCATGGATTAATTGGATTAAGGACTGAAGCACTACTACTTTGGGTGATTTGTAAGGTGTTTTATCCAGACTAAAATTGATGAGGTCGAAGAGAATGACCATTCCCTTCCACTGACTGCCTTGTGGGCCCAGGTCTTTAGTATGGGTCTCTATGTTGTCTAAGAGTGGCAGAATGTTTATACCATGTCTGTCCCACAGGCTAAGACTTCCACACTGGAGTCCTCTGCTCATTGGTGCAGGCCTTGGTGACTTCCCTAGTGTTCCTCACAGCACAGAAAGCAGTTGTTTTTCACTTTGCTGGCAAGCACAATGCTTATATTCAGTAAGTCTTCACGCACTGTTACACCCACCAGGGAATTTTCATATCACCCTCATCCTTGCAAGTCTATGATAAAAGCTCAGCTGTGTTCCTGCCTTGACTGCCCAGGACTCCTCAGTCATCTGCTCAGCTCCTGGGGCTGATGATGCTCTGGATCCCTGGTAAGGACATGTGGAGATGAGGAAGGAGACAGAGGTGGGAATGGACTCTAGGAGAGCTGTGATGGCCATGGTTTTCTGTGAGGAGTGCAGATCTTATCCCTAAGGATGGGACTGGGAAGTTTATATCTGTGAGGGAGAGGAAGATTTCAGAAGAAACAAGGCAGTACTCTGCTGAAAAATCTGACACTGTTAAAAATGGAACATGTAGGATAATTCCAAAGGTCTTCTTGGCTGCAATGATTCCTGGTTATGTATATTTATATATATATATATATATATATATATATATATAATAAGGCATCAAAATGACAGAGGATAAAATTATGAGTGATCTGCCGGGTACATAGTAAGAATAATTGAAGAAAATGTATAAAGTCTCATATTTGTTCATAACGTGGCACTGTCTGTCATATAATTTAGATACGAGTGGAGACTTGTGATAACACAGACTCCACTCTTCTTGCCTGTTTTTCTGGAGAGTCAGCCTCCATCTCCTATGGGTCTAGTCAGACCCTTTTATGTAGAAATGGATATAACGCTTTGCATTGGTACCTGCAGAAACCAGGCCAGTCTCCACGGCTCCTGATCTATACAGTTTCTAATAGGTACACTGGGGTCCCAGACAGGTTCAGTGGCAGTGGTGTCAGAGGAGCGATATTTCACACTCAAAATCAGCAGAGTTGAGCCTGAGGACTTTGGAGTTTATTACTGTGCACAATATATACAAGCTCCTCCCACAGTGATACAGCCCTTAACAAAAAGTCCCCTGCTTCGTTTGGCCCAGCTGTCTTCCTGAGTTGCTTATCAGAGAGAAACATAGCAGAGTATTTGAGACTGTCCAGGAGGAAGAGATTGAATGACTCAGGAGAGCATGTTACAGATGTTGCATGTACTCACGTATCTCCTTGAGTCTACCCTTGCGCCACTGTGAACTGCTGTGTTCTTGGCATAACATGAAAAGCAAATGACTTCAAGGCCAGCCTGGTCTACAGAGTGAGTTCCAGGACAGCTGGGGCTACAGGGAGACCCTGTCTCGAAAAGACCAAAAAAAAAAAAAAAAAAAAAAAAAAAAAAAAAGAAAAGCAAAATGAGGACTGAGAGGCCCAAGTGTCTAATGAGAGTCATGCATGGAAAACACTAACGAGTGTGGTTCTCATAATCCTCCTGTCTGTTGACATCAGAGATGAAGTATTTTGGGGCACTGCAGTCATGGACTTGAGATGAACTGTGATGCACACCCACCGATGTGTGTGGTTTTGCAATTTCAGTTTGTATTTGCTGATGTATTTGATTCTTCCTTCTAGTTGAGCAGTCACATAATTAGTAGTTTAGTTGAAGCTGTCAGCTATTTTGTGTTGTTAAAACACTACTATCGCCGGGTGTGGTGGCTCATGCCTTTAATCCTAGCACTCGGGAGGCAGAAGCAGGCAGATCTTTGTGATTCAAGGCCAGCCCTGGTCTACAGAGATAGGTGATCCAGGACAGCTGCGATGAATGACGAAGGGCGAGATTATTGGTACATGAGAGAGGAAGAGTCCTCCAGGGAAGCTTTACAAAAAGAACCAAAAAAAAAAAAAAAAAAAAAACCACTACTATCCTCTCTGCTGCAAATTTGTGATTCCAACTTTCTCTTAGAAAAGTACTTGATCTAGTGTGGGAAGCAAACACGGGATACTACTAATCTCATCACAAAAGAAAATCCATTTCCATTTCTACTTTCCACCTACCTGAAATAAATTTTGTAAATTTTTTCTCCAAAGCAAAATCCTAGTTTAAATGTTTAGATGTGTCTCTGCCACAGCATTTTGAAATGGAGTAGGCTTGTTTGAGTCCAAAGTCAGTGCATTAAAATAAAGGACTAAGCCAGTAAAAATTGAAATACATGGAAACAAGCATCTTACTCAGTAGAACTTGAACATTTAAATTATAGTATAAAAGTGTATTTTTTCTCTAGGAAAATAAGAATCAATAGAATCTTGGAGATTGTTGTTCATGAGAACACAACAGATGGACACATGGTAGAGTTCAGCTGGTGGTACCACACCCAGCTTGTGGCTCACTTATGTCTCCCTGAGATTTTAGGGATAAGCTATGAAGCATATAAAGCTTTATTTATTTCTTGAGCTTCATCTCAGAATCGAAGGTCCCTTGGATGGATTTTAATATTATGAACTCTGCACATGTGGGCAATGAATGAATAGTCAATTTACCATGAAGACTCCAGTGTTCCCTTTGCTCAGAGATTCTTGCAGCCCAACTGGGTGGGGTTAACTTGGACAGCTGACATACTATCCCAGAGTAATACCATACTCACTCCTGGCACGGATCTCATGTCTATCTCTTAGGAAAACTCTGATAACATTGACAAGTTCCTCAGAGCAAATAGCATCTCAATTGTGTAATGATTTATCTTCTCCTTATTCATTGAAGCTAGAATGAGGTCTACTTACCTCTTGGTGCATGAAACAAATTTTATTCCTGGACTTGTCAACACCTGGACTGTCAGTACCTAGTCTTCCACCTATCTCTGGCAGCTCACTCTCATGGGCCCACATAAGATGTGACTCAGTTATTACCCATCTCATTAATAAGTGTTCTCCCAAATTCTGTGGTTCAAGACCTGCAGGGCTGTCATAGCGAGAAGCCAGTATTTCCATCTCCTCTGAAGTTAATATACACTATCTGCATCTTTGTCTCAGAGGTCCAGTAACCAGGCAGGGCCCACTCCCCTGGATTCTGGGTGGATTTCATAGCTCTCCCTGCTCGGTTTTAGCCTAGTGAGTGTAGGAGGTGTGTTCCAAAGCTGTTCTTTGCCTTTAGGTCTGAGTATTGTGACCAAAGGGCTGCCTTTCATACACCTACTGAATTATCAGTGGAGCATGCAGCTGTGGGCAGGGCATGTACTAATACTCTGCCTCATCTTTGGTATAAGGGCCTCAGGGAACTCATGATCTGAATCACATACTGAAAATTCCTGCTTCTTATTCACAGCTCACAGCTTACAGAATTGCTTTTCCACCACTGGGATTCTTTTGTCCTTCCTTCCATGTTGTCAGGAACAGCTATCCTTTCTTTCCAGAAAGTATCCATTTTCTTCCTAGCAAGACATTCCCGAGCCTTTTCCAAGACACAGTGCTCTGATGACTCCATCCCAGCTTTTCACAGGGGTGTAATCCTGCTGATTATATCACAGGATAGTGTGGGGTGGTGAATTCAGTCTTGAACAGATGGTTGAAAGTATTCTGGTGATTAAACAAGGTTCCTGAGCTCCTAGCAAATGGTTTGTCCCTTATTTCCTCTGGAGGGAGCATGGAACCTTGGTACCAAGGACATTTTATAGTTAATCAAAGAATGGTGGATTCTTGCCCATACTGATCTTATATCATTTCTGTCCTAGTCTGTCTTTCCATTGCTGTGACAAAACACTCTGACCAACACCAACTTGGGGAGGAAAGGGTTTATTCAGCTTACATCTCCCAGGTCACAGATCATCACTTAGGGAACTCAAGGCAGGAACTCAGGGCAGGAACCTGGAGGCAGGAGCTGAAGCACAGGCCATGGAGGAGTGATGTTCACTGGCTTGCTCTCTGCTGGCTTGCTCAGCCTGCCTTCTTATACTGTCACTGCTCAACAATCAAGACAATACACCACAGATGTGGCCACAGGCCAATCCAATGGAGCCAATTCCCCAACCGAGGCTCCCTCAACCCAGGTGTGTCAAGTTGACACTAAAGCTATCCAGCACAATTGACCCCTTGTCAACTTGACACACAAACACATCACTATTAAACCACCTTTCCAGTTCTTATCCCCAAAGTATGATGTTAACACTAATCACAACCTAAGACAGTACATCCTTAAAAGCCCCACAGTCCTTAAAATGTCCAAACACTTAAAAGTCCAGTCTATTAAAAGTCTCTTAACTGTGGGCTGCTGTAAAATCCAAAACAAGTACTGTCTTATTTCAAAGGGAAGAATCAGGCACTCTCAAACAAAACCTAAGTCCAGCAAGTAGCTCAAGGCTGGACACCTGGGATTCACTCACGATCTTCTGGGCTCCAAAGGGTCTCGGCAGCTCCCCCTCTCCGACTCTGCCGTCCGTGGCACACTCATCTCGCAGGCCCAGGCCGACTCCATTCTACACCTACCGCTGCTCTTGGTGGTCGTCCCAGGGTACCGGCATCTCCAAAAAGCTGGGGTCGCTACTGAAACTGAGGCAGCACCTTCACCAATGGTCTCTTCTGACCTCTCCTGGTGCAAAGCCTCAGCTTCTCTCCATGACCCCTGCAATCCTGGGGTCTTCACAGCAACCGAGGTGCACTTCCACCAATGGTCTTTCCTGACCTCTCACAGTGCCAAGCCTCGGCTGCTCTCTGTGACCCCCTCAAATTTCAACACCGGAACCATATAGGAGACTCTTACACGTTACCAAGTCCGGCTTCTGGCTCAAGATGGAGGCTCAGGCCCTTTCTGGGTCACAGCTTCTGTGTGCTGACCTTGAAGATATTCTCCCCAGAAGATTTCACCTCAGTGATGCTGGTCTCTTGTTACTTACAGCTGATTTTTCAGCCCCAGCTAACCAGCATCAATTGCCCCAGTACCACAAAAGTTTCACTTCAGGTTCTGGTCTCTTGTTACTTACAGCTGATTCTCCACAGCCCCAGCTGACCAGAACCCACAGATTACACAGTCCTGATGATCTCTGCTCTCCTTTGAAACTAGAAACTTCACAAGCCAGGCCTCCATCTTCTACAACTCCTTCAGCAAAACTGCTCCAAGCTCCACAGCAACAATCTTTAGGCATTCAATGATCTTCCCAGCCCAAAGTTCCAAACGCCTCCACAATCCTTCCCCAAAACACCAAGGTCAGGTCTGTCACAGCAATACCCCACTCGTCTGGTACCAATTTCTGTCCTAGTTTGTCTTTCCATTGCTGTGACAAAACACTCTGACACCAACTTGGGGAGGAAAGGGTTTATTCAGCTTACATCTCCTGGGTCACAGTTCATCACTCAGGGAGCCCAAGGCAGGAACTCAGGGCAGGAACCTGGAGGCAGGAGCTGAAGCACAGGCCATGGAGGAATGCTGTTCACTGGCTTGCTCCTGGCTTGCTCTCTGGCTCATGCTCAGCCTGCCTTCTTATACTGTCACTGCTCAACAATCAAGACAATACACCACAGATGTGGCCACAGGCCAATCCAATGGAGCCAATTCCCCAACCGAGGCTCCCTCAACCCAGGTGTGTCAAGTTGACACCAAAGCTATCCAGCACACCCTCACATTTAATTTTTATTCATAATTTCAGGTATATTTGCAGTAGCTATCTTAACTAAGTCTTTCCTGAAGTCTCCATTAATTCCATGTTGTCCCAAATTTCCCCTGGCCTTTGAAGCCTTCATGGCTTTCATATTATTTTCCTTTGGTTCTAGAGAAAGTGGCATAGGCAGTGGTTAGTAAGGTGAAAGTGGGTTGTTTGTGAGGAAAATCCTGGGGTAGCCCTCTTCTTCAAAATAGTATAGATGGCATGCCTGCTTGAAGTGTGGATCCTGCCACATGATCATGGAGATGCTTTTAGAACAGTTGAGGATCTAGAGCAGACATTCCAGTCCCTGAGTGTAGTATGCCATGACTGGAGCATCATAAAGTGTAGAGATGCTGCCTGGTGATGGCTAGTTGTAGTCAGGACTGTATTTGAGGATGAGATAGCCTCTAAAATGGAGAGTGTGGGTTGAAGAGAACCAAGAGGTTGGATGAAGGACCAACAGCATGCTTAGTCTGTGTTAGTCTCTAAGTTGACAAAAATGTTGGATAAATCAGAGGAGAGGATGGAGGCATTGGATTGTCACATCCTGTAGCTGGGAGGGTCAGAAGGTGGAGGAAAAAATGTAGATTTAAGCTAGGAAGTCTTTATGGAGATATGTTAGTTGGTAGAGAAAGACGACTGGAGGTAACAATAGCAGTTGAAAAAATTGACGAAAGAGGTGGTACATAATGCCTGCTCTTGGATCAGGACAGAACTGTGTTAACCAGAGGGCAGAGATCAGTGAAGCAGAGACCTCAGAATATTAGCAGATCTGTGAAGAAATTGGTGGGTCTCAGTGTCTTTGATGTCTACACTCCACACAATCAAATGGTGAAATTATGGGTTCCCAAATGAACAAGGATGGAAAAGAATTTGCAAAGGACTTGAGTGCCAGGTGCCCCTTCTTCCTGTAAATATTAAAAAGGTGAGCATTTTACTGCTGAGCAAGTTAAAATGAGGCTTTGCAAGCTTGCACCTACTGTGTAACATTAGCTCAGATGACATGACTCTTCAGTCAGTTTACATACAAGTATGTCTTCCTATTCCATGAGTGCATACGATTTAGACCTAAAGATCTCTATGATGAGATGAAACACCAGAAATAGGAAGAAAAAGACACCACAAGGGAGCAGCATAGCCTGGAGTGGGAACATTCCCATTACCACATCAGCTGTGGTTTCTTTGTTCCCTTATGTTCTTTGTGGCTGTGGCATTTTTAGGCTTGGAGGTAAACTGATAAATGCTGCTGGACAGAGGAGCCTTATTTTTTTTTTTAATTATGGCATCTTGCTATTTTTGTAACGTGATTGGGTTGAACACAATTAAAGTACAGTAGTAACCGATCTCCCCTTCTTCCTGGATAAGTGAGCAAATGATTAGATATTGATGACAGCATCCTTGAGCATATTCAAATGAGCAGGGTTTGGCTGCTGCTTCTGTCTGAAATGATGCTGTGTTTTGACTATGGTTGGAAGCATTGAAGCTGGGTATCTCCTTCCTTAGAGCTCTCTCCATACAAACAGGGCAGATTTGGTAAAGTGCTAGTGAGTTTGAGTCTTGCTTACCTCCACTTGGTCTTCTTCGAATGAATCTGGTGGTTATGGAGTTTTGTTTCAGGGTAATTTTTTTTCCTTGTGTTTCCCCCCACACTCACTGTTTTCATTTTTTGTTTGTTTCGTTTTCTTTTTAATAATGGTTTTTAGCTGATATTAATTAAGAGTGAATACTTAGAACTGTGCCACTAATGAAAGGAAATCCTATCTAAGAGTACATTTCTTTACAGAGCTGTGTCATAACATCCTTTGGGGCCTCTGCTAGAAAAGTAGAATCAAGTCTCAAATAATGCCTTTTAAATTATATCCTTTAGCATTATAGATGTAGGGCAGTACTGTATCATACCTCTGTGAATGGAAAATACCTTGTATCTGCTTTATGATGTGCAGTAGTGACTGTGCTTTATCAGAGATATTTTTAATGATGTTACTCAGAATGTTTCCAGATGATGATTGAGAAGCTAATAAAAAAGAAAACGGTGCCAGGTACCACAGCAACAGAACTGTGTTGTTTTCTGGAATTTGTGTTTTACTCTTTATTTTTTAGCGTGCTGGAAGTCTCTACAATTTTGTTCAAATGACTGCAGAACCTTGAAAATCTGTTGCTACTATTGATGCATTCCATACTCTTATTTTTGCTCTCTCTCTCTCTCTCTCTCTATAAAATTAACTAGTCTATGAAAGATCGTTCGAATCCTTTTTTTGGGCTGAATGATTTTTTGTGTACTTAATAAGATACATAAAGTTTTAATCATAACAAGTCAAAATAATATTCATATGAACTTTTTTGGTTTATAAAATGTACTGATAACTAGGTACTTTGAAGATTTAATGCATCTCTGTTTGCAGGAAAGAATTTGGTCTGAGAACCATGACAGCAAAGTTTATTACAGAACTAAAGAAGAAAAAAAGAGTTCCTACCTATCAATTGAATATATTAGAGGTCTTATTTAATATAAACTGCCACTAATGAAAGAAAAATTTGAGGCATGTAGCTGCTCATGACATTTTATGTTTAGAAATGGGTTTATATAACCCAAATCATTGTAAGATAGTGAGGCACATCTCCTTGTGTGGGTCGCTTTTAGGCGGCGGGCACGCCTCTTTACCTCAGCACTTGGGCAAGTGCAGAGGCAAGCGGATCTCTTTTTGTGAATTCAAGTGCCAGAGCCTGGTCTACCTCGCAGCAGTGTACATTTTCCGAGGAATCAGCTGGGGGCGCTCAAAAGGTAGAACCAACTAATCGTCTCAAAAGAACCAAAAAACAAAAAAAAAGCTGACAGTGGCCTTAAGCAAGAAAGAGATGCAGTGAGGACGAATCATTTTATGTAAGATATCTGCCAAAGGAGATGCACAGTTATTCCTCCTAACGGAATCACAAGCTCCTTAATCCTTTATAGGTTATGATAATAATTGAGTTTAAAAGGAGTAAACTGATGATACATATCCTCATCGTGGTTGATAGTTACATAACAGATCAGGGGAGCTAACTCGAACGATCCTAGAGAGAATAAAGTATTTGACTCTACCAAGCAGACAGTAAATACTGCTTTTAGTTAGGAACATACTCTGATGATCAACAAATGGTGAAAAAGACTAGAAACTATGCCACATGAAGAATAGTTTAAAGGACAGGAGTGTTTGGCTTGGAGGCCAAGCTTGTTCTGGGGTCTCTACAGGGTCTGGATACATTTGAGAACAGCAACATTCACAGCCTACTCCCTAGGATGCGTATAAGGTCTTTTTGGTAACAAGGCGTTTAGGGGCCATGAAGAGTTGAACTGCAATTATCATTGCACTGCACCACATATACTACCAGCTCCTCTTATATCACTTCTGGTGTGTGTATGCATGTTTTTGCATGTCCTATAACATAAGTGTTGCACGGAAATATATGCACAATCTGATGTTATCAAAATAAATAGCGGATAAGCCCAGAGGATTTACAATCATTAGGTTGTGAGCTGCTATTCTCTTAGTACATCTAGATGTTCCTTGATTTAAATAAAGAGAGTTAGTTTTAGCACGCGAGGCTGTGGAGGTGTGACACCTTTAATCCTAGAGAACGCTCACGGGAGTGTCGGAGAAGCGGCGGTGTGATTCTTCTGAGGTGAGTTCAGGCTCAGGCTGCTGGTCCTAGACGCGGAGTGGATATTCCGTGGGTGATGGCGGACCAGTAGCTGGGGCTAACAGGGAGAACCTGTCTCAAAAAAGTACCGGAGAATAAAAAAAGATAAGACTTATTTATATTATTTGTTTGTAGTCTGGGAGGTGTTTTTGGCTCTCATCATGTATAATAAAACACCATGTATGAGTAGATTGTGGCAGGCCAGAGAATGTGAGGCAATCAAGTCTGCTGGAGGGGGAGTGTCGATGAATGGCTGGTTAGTTGCTAATGACTGAGGTTCCCTGCTGGAGAAACCTCCGAATACACCTCTATGCGTATTCTACCATGGAAGCTCAGCCCAATAGCTCATACTGCTAAGTAGAAACCTGTTTCACTACAATTGCCTTACTTCGTCTCTCAGTTGGCCTCCCTTATATCCTACACCCTTCGTTTTTTTAAAAGAAATGCGGTCTCTTACATGCCTGGGGCTCCACCTTTAGAGACTGTCTGGGTCTTGGTGGGACCAGTGAATCTTCTCCTAAGGATCTAGCAATCTTTGGCCTCTCAGTGCTGCGATTTGAGCCAGATACAGCATGCTCTCATCCGTCTGCGCCTTTTTGTTTTTATTATTTTTTTTTTTTTTTTTTTTTTTTTTTTTTTTTTTTTTTTTTTAAAAAATTTTTGTGTGTTTGCATGTGTGTTGGTGCACCCGTGTCTTGTGTCTTGCAATGCCGCGGGAGGTCAGAAGAGGGTGTCGGAATTCTCCTGGAACACTGGGTCAGGTCTAGCGTCACTATCGGAATGTTACAGTAGCGGGAGACTTGAAACTCAAAGAATCGAGATTAGCTAAATAGGTATGTCGCTCCCAAGTGCATTTACAACATGAATAAGGTTATCTCTTCCAGTCTGCAGTTCAATTAGTTGTAGCTTTGTTAATTAAGTAGACATTCTTCATTGAGACATTTGCATTCATTACTTAGAAGAGAGTAATTAGATTCTAAATTTTCATATTAAGGGGAGCTTTAAGGGATGGTAAGTTGAAGATAAGATAGCTAGAACTGCCACTTCTCCCCTCGCAACCTACATCTGCTTCACCGATACCGCAACTCACCACAGGAGTAAGATCTTCAATACTATGAATGCAACTGCCTGCCCAAAGAGAGCGGACATAGACACTCCGTTGTTTTCCTAGTTACTCCAAAACTGTACAAAACACTTTGACATCGCTAAGTCCATACACAACATGTAATAGTAAGGTTAGGAGGTATTTATTTGAAGCAACGTCATACAAGACTTGGACGCTATCCACGGTGAAGATTTACCAAGTCAATTCCCCTTACGTACAGGAAAGAGGAGAAAAGAGACTTATATAATGATGAGGACAGGATCAACTAGAGTACAACTGCAAGGCTCCACCTGAAATAATGACATAATATGAAACTCATCCAAGAAAAAAGCTGCCTTCTTCAGTCCAGGCACCTTTTAATCATCTCTATAAAACTTTCCAAATCTTCTATACTGACAAAAGGGGCGCAAAAAAATAGTTGAGTAATAACTAGATTCCTCTAAAATCTAGTATCCAGGCTGGCCCATAGTGGCGCACACCTTTATCCAGCACTTGGGAGGCAAGAGGCAGAAATGGATCTCTGCGAGTTCAAGGCAGCCTGGTCTACAGAGTGAACCCAGGCCAGCTGGGGTTAGATGGGAGATATAATATAAATAATAAAAAATAAAATACACTCTGATCTATTATTCCTAGCATTACGGTAATCCCAAAAGATGTACTCTTCCGCAGTGAAAGGTCTACCTTTTATGCTCGAGAGTTGGCACTTTATGTTGAAAATTCATACCAATCGGATAGTGGCAGCACGGCTGTACTCAGAATGCACTCTTTTTTTTTTTATTTATAAAGTATCTTTCTCTTGAGATAGGGTTCTCCCTGTCAGCCCCAAACTGGCTGCAAACTCACTATCTGGTCAAGAGACCATGGTGGTCTTGAACTCACAGAAGATCCACCTGCCTCTGGCACGATTCGTGATGCTGGGAATAGCATATATGGTGGTCATCGCTTCCACCCACTGCTCCAGCTGAGATTAGAGGTGAGTCACCCTTTACATGGGTTTTCTCGAAGAGAATTAACTTAGGGCCACTTTTCTTTTCGCAGTCAGATTTCTGTAATTGGTTCGGTAACTTGTATTGCGGGTTGTGAGACTAATTGTGATTGGACATCTATTATTTGGTAGATAGTAATATCTATTTATTCACAATAACCCTTCGGGGAAAATGTGGAAAAAAAAGACTGAGACGCAGTGACAATAAATATTATGTTCGCGAGCAACGACTAGGTACTAGAGCCAGAAATGAGCACACGGGAAACCATTGTTAGTAGTGTTCTGAGGTTTTCGCGTGGGTGACCAAGTTGGAACAGAGAGGGGAATGTGACTAAATATGAAATTGAGTAAATTGGATGTTATGAGAATTATCAAAAATGTCAATTTATAAAATTACCTCAGAGAGAAAGACTTTACACAGATACTTTTAGACCACTATTCATATTACGATCTCTCTTGTGTGAGATAAGACTTATCTGCGCTAATAAGGGCTTCAAGGCAGTGCCCAAAGTAGCTTGAGAGGCCATTTTAGCCAGAGAAACGTCCCTGGGATTCTCTCAAAAGATTACAAGACCATAATCCCCCGCACAGCAACTTGTCCCCCTCATGAGATATGCAAGATATTATTAGCAATCACTATCCAAGATCAACTAGACAGTATATGCATAACATGGCCCTTGATTCTCAAGCTCGAGAGAAACAGCTACCTAAAACACAAGGTCAAATGGCAAGACAGTTATCTTCAAAACTGGGGTATAAGGGGTGAAGTCCACAGGATGAGTGATTAGATGTTTATATGCTAGGTACCGCCTAGTTTTCTTACACTAGAAACACCAGAGCAAAGTGAGTATCAGTAAATTCACAGAGAGACAGAGACCTTTGCTGTATCTGTGGGAGGAAACCATGTTTTTTATAATTGTGAAACCTTTGCCTATTGTAGTGAGAGAGTTTATGTAAGCATGTTATTAGGTTGTCTCGAAAATGTGTATGTGGGTGATTACATCCTCTGTTTATATGTATCTCATTTATCAGTTGTTATTTATGCACATGGCTTTGATTGCTCCTGGTAAATTACCTTAACTTATTGAGATTTTTAGTATGACAAAAACAAGACCACAAAAGTCATTTCTATAATTAGTGTCTATTTTGTCTCTTGACATGTTGCTGTGTTTAGGCTTCAAGCTGTTCTGAAACTCACTTATGTACACGCTAAACCATGCCTGGCTACTCTTGTAAAATTCACCAGCCGACTCACATCTGCCTGCTCCTGAGTGCTTGGGGAATACCAAAGGAGTCGCACTATAGAGTCCGATGTCCAACTAACCACTCATGCTTAAATACAAGTGTTTGTGGGACTTATTGATATTAAACAACTGTATACAGACAGACCAATTCAATGATTGACACATTTTTTGCACGCTTTCACAGATATTGGATCAAGGTCTGTACCTCTCATACTATTGAGACATTTTAAAACACTCAGATATTCATATATGTGCTACGAAAACTTTTTTTTTTTTTTTGAAACTTAAGTATCATAAGACAGACTAAAGACATTATTGCAGCATTTTAAACCATTTTGTAGAAAAACAAACAGGAAGCTCGAAGAGGTGTAGAAAAGGGTAAGAAAGGGAAAGACCTGAAATCGTGTACTCTTTTTTCACAAATTATTGGCTTCCTAATTTTATGTATGTTTATAAAAGTATTTTGGCTGCACATATGTAAGTGTACCACAAATGTCTAGCACCTGTGGAGGCCAGAAAAGAACATCAAATCCCCTCTGGTACTAGGGTTATAGATGGTTGTCAGCTACCATATGGTTGCTGGGAATCGAACCCAGGTCCTTTATGAGAGAAGCCAATGTTCTCAACCACATACTGAGTCCCGCTCTCTCCACGCTCCTGTGTCATGGTCCTTAAAAAAATTCGTCTCCCACTTACTTTTTTAATATTTTATTTATTTTGTATGTGATGAATGTACTGTCTGCATGCAGGTCTGTGCACCGTGGTGCAATGCCGCGGAGGTCAGAAGAGGGTTCGGATCCCCTGAATGGAGTTCTCCTGAATTGGATATTCAGAGGTTCTAGCTCCACGTTGGGTGCTGGGGATCGAACCCTGCGGGTCCTCTGCAAGAGCAGTGGGTGCTCTTAACTCCGCAAGGCATCTCTCCAGCCCCACTTACTCCTTACGACGATTTCTTGGGCCTCAGGCATGTGGCCACATGCCTCTTAGTAGATGGCGACAGCCCTCTTAGGAGGCAGAGGCACCCTCGGAAGTGTATCTCACTGTGAGTTTCAAGGCCAGCTCTGTTGTCGTAAACAATAGTGAGTCTCCAGGTTCAGACCCTGTTCTCAAAGAAGCAAAAAATAAAACAGTATGATCTTGGCACATAGAGAATATGACTAGAGTTGGGTTTCCTGTTTTGCTATAGCTGGGTTGCCTTGTTATATGAAGAGAGAACAGATAGTGGACACATAGGGTTGATAGAATTACTCGATCTGTAACCCATAGATGAATTCTTTTTCTTTAGTTCTAGAGCTCAGAGACTCTGCGTCATACAGCTAGCTCAACTGTGCTTTTTGTGCTTTTTTTTCTTTTTGTTTTTTTTTTTATTTTTATTTTTTGAGATGGTCTCTCGCTGGCCTGGAGCTCGCTCTGTAGACCAGGTGGCCTGGAGCACTCGCTTCTGTAAGACAGGCCTGGCCTTGACCTCACAGAGATCTGCCTGCCTCTGCCTCCAAGTTGAGCTGTTGGTTTTTAATCAGAGAATTCTTAACTAAAAGAGAAAACTACCTGTAATTAATTAACAAAGTAGTGGCGCGGGCGTGGTGGCGGGCACGCCTTTGAACCTAGCAAACTTTGGGGGCAGAGGCAGGAAGATTTTGTGAGTTCAAGGCGCCTGGTCACAGAGTGAGTTCCACCGGACAGCTGGGGCTACAGGGAGAACACGTCATCGAAAGACCAAAAAATAAAATTTTTTTTTTTATACAAAGTAGCCATTAAATGAAACAAGAGAAACCAGACTTACTCCGCAGACATGAGCTTGCTTAACAAAGAAGAGGAAACTAAAAAGACTAGAGGAGGGCAAGAACAACACTTGGGAACTGAAAGTAGATTTGCCATTCCAGATTCTGTCACAGAGATTAAAATTTCCTTTAAGTAGAGTGTGGATCTTTCTCGATGTTTATTATTTTGTCTCTTGTTTTGGATTATTTTTAGTGTACTTATTATTGAGCACCTGGACTTCTAGAACTATGGAGAACCAGGACATGGCGCTTAGAGAACTCTATCACGCAGGATCCACCTAGTCCTCTGCTGGGATAAAAGGCAATCGCTGCCCACATGCCTGGTACTAGATTCTGTTTTGTTTTTTTTTTAATTTTAAAATTCTTGTAGATTGAGCCTTTCATTAGCATACTCCATTTCTTAATCCAAAATTTAGACTACTATTGTGACTGCCCACCACCATCCACTGTGCCTTGAGCTCGGCGCCTGGCCTCCATCGGATTTTCCCACTATGGCGGTAGGCTAACTGCACCTGGACTGTGACCCAAGATACCCTTCAACATCGCCTCCTCCACCCCCCCCACCCCCTGCCAAGAGGCTCATGGGATCGTCAATCCATGTTTAAGTCCTTAAATTGCTTTGATGCAGGCATTTTGTCACAAAGTCTATAGTATTGACAACACGGATTCTTTTATATTTTTTAAATTTGTAAATACTTTTTTTGGTTTGCTTTACCAGTCTTTTTGGGAGAGAACAGGGTTCCCTGTAGCTCCGGCCCTGTCTGGAAACTCACTCTTCCGGTAGATGACGCCAGGCTGGGTTCCATTCGCACCTTGTCAAAAGAGCTCCCCCGCCTGCTCTGGCCTCTTAGTCCAGGTGCTAAGCATTTTAATAGGGATGATGCAGCCACCAACGCCCGGTAGTTTTAATAGTCTTTAACAATAGTGGCTTTGTAATTTGATTTTCTCAGTCTTTTATAACCTTTTCGGCGATAGTACAAGTTATTACTGATGTTTTTGGGGGATTAGTTGTATGAAAATAGCTTTTTCTCTTTTTTTTTGTTCCCAATTGATTTTATATTATTCCAAAAAAAAAAAAAAAAAAAAAAAAAAAAAAAAAAAAAAAAAAAAAAAAAAAAATTACAAAATCTGAAAAATAAACTATGAGGATTAGTTTTCCATAAAACAGACTCCTCTAGGTAAGATTCTTAAGGTTGATATTATATTCTACTTTTTTTTAATTTATTTATTTATTTATTATTGTTTGAGGTTGTTTTTACCTAGTAGACTAGGCTCTGCCTGTAGTGGGCAATCACCTATGATTCACTGAAAGTACGCAGGAACCCGACTCCACTCTGGGTAGACAGGCTGGCCTTGAAACTCAACAAACAGACCAGAAATCACCTGTCCAGACCAGGTGCATAGAGCCTCCCCCTTCAGTGTTCAGATTGCTAGGGATTAAAGGCGTGCACCCACCACACCTGGCTTATTTAATTTATTTTTAATTTTTTTAAATTTTTTTTTAAAATTTCTTCTGTATCTGTATGAAGTACTGTCTGCTGCAAGGTTTGTGGCACGTGTTGTGTATGCCGCAGAGGTCAAGAGGTGTCCGGATTCCCGCTGAAAACTGGAGTTCTCCCTGGAATTTGGAGTTTCAGAATGGTTTCTCGGCCGACATGTGGGTGCTTGGGGATCGAACCACGGTCCTCTGTAAGAAGCGGTCGGTCGACTCTTAACCGCTAGGCCATCTCTCCAGCCACTTAATTTATTATTTTTATGTGTATGAGTTGTACTGTCTACATGTAGGGTGGTGCACCCAGTAGGAATGCTGCAGAGGTAAGAGGGGCATCAGATTCCCTGGAACTGGAAGTTAAATCGGTTCTAGCCACCATGTGGTGCTGGAGAAATTGGCATACCTCACAGGTGCCATACGGTGCCAAGAACGCAGTCGGAGCTCTGGTAGTAATTCTTTGCTAGAGTTGACCATCGTTCAGACCAACAGATCTCACATTTTAACAGTAACATGTTGCACTGTCATGACGAAAAGAAAGGTATATACTACTGATTTCTTGGTTTAGAATAATTGAATACGAGTATCTTGCACCGAGACCCAAATGGTAATAGTACTCAGAATGGTGGTTGTATACGCGAAGTGGTGAGGGTTCCAAAAGTTCTAGAGTCCATTTAGAGAGAACTCCATATATATAATAAAGTCATAGTGGTGCCTTTCAGATATCAAAGAAGTGAATGATTTCATCCAAGAAGTTTGCACTGACGTAAATTTGCCTGCGCCACACTGGGGAAATTTATTGTGGCGTAGTTGTATCAGCATTTGGCACTGAATGAGGCGTACAAACCAATTCACCTTGTTTTCTATTCTCTGAGTGGACTGTGTTACTTCACTTAGCCAATTAATGGCCTTCGGAGGTTTCATCCATTTTACTACACAGCCATTTTCTGATTCTTGAGAAAAATACTTTTTTTATTTTACATTTTTATGTTGATTAGTTAGGGAAATTTGTTGGGAGTGTGTTTAAAATGGTATTGACTAATAAGCTGTAAGGATGATTCTCCTCTATCGCTTTTGACTGAGGTACAATGGCCCATGGAGGATAGGAATTTCGTATCATTACTTTTTAGGTGGCCGCGAGAGGACTTATTAGTACAGAGCTTAACTCAGTACGAGACTAGGTTCGGCATTGAGCCAGGAGAATGTGGTCATGCTTGATGTCTCTGCTGTTAATTTTATCTACAGTAGGAAAAATACCCTACAGGGTTCTCGTAGACATGTAAAGGTAGGGTTTGGGTGAGCGAAAGTGAAGGTTTGTTTGCATTAACTAATGGTTACAATTGTGGACAGAAGTGGTCCAGATTTGACAACGCAGTCTGTAACTGTTAGCGAGAAACTTGCTTCCCTCCCAGACCTTTCACTTAGTTATACAAGCCAAATCTCTCCAGTCCCAGGGTTCTTATATATGTATTTTAATTGTTTTGCGGGCTCTTAGTATTAGAACAGAGATCCCCCCTATTAGCACCCAGCCTGAGGCCTAAGACTCACAAGCACTCCACCTGCCACTCCTAGGGTCTCCCACTCTCCAAGGTGCTGGGGGGATTAAAGAGGCGAATAGCCTAAGCCCACCCATAGTTCCTATTGGGGTACATTTAGAAAAGGGAACAGGGGAATTGCTCTAGCTGCCCATGATGAGTCGGCTAGGGGGTAATGAGAACGGGGAAACTGGGTCCTATCGCAACGAAGAACCAAGTACAGTATGCTTATTAATCCCTGACAGACCACTCTCCTTCCAGCCCCAGGATTCTGTCCTTTGTTTAATAAGCATAATTCTCTTCCCTCAGAGCATGTAAAGCAATAACCTGGCAGATGCTAAATAAGTTTCGTTGAAATATAATCTACGAACAAAAATTAATCAGCAATAACTGTGGCAAAAGACACAGAGGTAGTCATCTGGGTAACACGGTTTCTACACTTTCAGGACACAGGCCTCATTCTTTGTGCAGAGGGAAAACAAGAGTTAATATTGAAAAAATTTAGCATAAATAGGGTAAGACACGCATTCATATCTAAGGATGACACTATTTTGTGTAACATGAGATGATTAGTAATAGTCTTGAAGTTTTATCTTTTTAAACGGAAAACTGCGAATAAATAAAGTGGTTTCCCGCTTTTCCAGGCATGGATCTAGTAGTAATAAAGGGGAACAGCCCGTCCCCTCCTCGCTCCAATGGATGAGATCAGAGACGTGAGTATCGAGACGCCATGCCTCGGGAATAAGTGATTGGAATCAGAGAGTAAAGGACAGCACCCTTTGCTCCCCTAACCAGTGATGGATCAGAGAGTAAGGACACGTCTCACCTTCCTCCAAAGGAGATCTGGATCAGAGTAGTTAAGTGATTGCCACCTGGCCGTCACAAGAGATAGGAACTATCAATATGTACAAGAGTAAAATGTGAGGAGGGGCATGGCATTCCAGGATGGGTAAGCATGAACGTATGTGTGCGCATAAGGACCCTCTCGATTTCAGGGAGCCTTAAAAGGATGGAATCGAAGCCGGTAAAAGGCAAAAAGGCCCCACAGGTTCGCCGTACGGCCAAAGGGATGGATGAGAGTGAAAGAGCACAAGGAGCCTTGTCGCTACCCCAGATGGATTAGAAGAGAGAATAAACCAAACAACAGAAGGAGATCAATTAGAATTCTTATCTATCTAACTCTAATCCTATCTATCAACCAACTATCAATGGGACAAGTCCACTGATACTTGAATCTAAAATCTATCAGTCGCATTACTAATAAGACTAAAGGGCTCATAGTAATGAGGCCATTCTGGTTCGCTGGGTGAGGTGGGATACCTTCTCCCAGGGGATGAAGAAAAGCGTCTCAATTTTGGTGACGGAATAGTGCCCTCCCTATGGGAACACTAGATAGGATCGCCATTTTGGTTTGGGGGAATTTCTTAAATTTGCTTTTTCCCGCAGGTGTATCTAGTTGATTTTTTTCTCTTTGTGGGTCTTCTCTGGCTCCTTTTGAGGTGGGATTTGAGATTCTTATTATTGTTTCGTTCGATCTGCATAAATTCAAGTGTTTCTTCTATGTCTTGAAATAAATAAAGAGAAAGAAAAAACAAGAAATAATAGGGAAAACTCCTCAATGGGAGGTACTCTGTTATTGGGGAAAAGAAGGGAGAGCCCAGTGGGTGGCAGGGAGGTTTCTGAAGTCATGGAGGGGGATGACTAATTGGCGGAGAAGTGTCTAGTTGTAAGGCTGGAGAAAGAGTGGCCACTTGGTTGCTAGCCAGAGGAACCCAGGGTTCCAATATCCCGGATGACACCACCATAATGAGTAAAGGCTACATCGGCACTGATCGGAGTATCCAATGTTCCAGGTGGGGAATGCTGACGAGTCCTCCTTCTTACTGGGACATACCACTGTGGGCTACTTGTGGCAGCTAACCATAGAGTGGATAGCTACTTACACACATGAGCCAGGCTCACTACCAGCTGTCCTAAGTATTGGCTCACTTCATTTCTGCTGCAAACTACGTGAATCCGAGCTCACCAACTCGAGGGGGAAAAGGTATTTATTCCAAGCTATTAAACAGAATTCTCCTGGTCACGTCTCATCACTTAAGGAGCGGCCCAAGGTAGTATCTACTCAGGGCAGGAACGCATGGTAAGGGCGAAGGGAGCTGAAGGAACCTGGACCGAATTTGGTAGGAATGCTGTTCACTTGGCGTGTCTTGCTCCGCCAAATTGATGTGCTCATGCCCAGCCACCCACTCCTTCATATATACAGTACATCCCCATCAATCTGCCCAGGGTGGCACCACTTCTTGTGGGCTGGGCCCTCCAACCGCCCTTAGAGCAATCATAGACATACTCGCCACAGATGTGTGCCCCAAAAGGTGCAATCCAATGGAGCCAATCTTCCTCAATAGGAGGGTCTCTTCCCAGGTGTGTCAACGTGACACTAAAGCTATCCAGCACAACGGTCTACAAAAAATAACAAATAATAACAAAGAAAAGAAAATGTGCTTGCTACACCATCAAGAAGAATAGATTTCAGTTCCTAGCACCCAATTGCTAACTTGAGACCCATCATGTAACAAACTGGTATCCCTACACACTTGTAACCCCAGCTCCTGCCAGACCAGGGAAGGGGGGCTGGACACAGGAGGAACTCAGTGTTTGCAGGTTCTCTCCGAACTGGTTAGTGCGCCCAGTGTCCCTATGCGCTGCAAGTTATGCCGTCAGAAGCTCAAGGCACACACGTCAGGGAGAGATCTGTGCCATTCGAAAGCAGCAGAGTTGGAATAGAGTGAAAGGGACAGCCGAGCCCTCTCTTTTTCCTCATTCTGCGCTGCTCAACCATCTCCCACAAGCTGCGTATATACTCACACAGATATGTATACACTCACAGGGTGTGTATACACTCACATAGATACGTACACAAAAAATAAATAAGAGACATCAGAACTGAAAAAAAAAAAAAAAAAAAAAAAAAAAAAAAAAAAAAAAAAAAAAAAACAAAATTTTAAAAAAAATTTATATTTGTAACAGAGAAAACTGAAACACGATAAAGAGGGAAAACCTATAAGTGGTCATGTGGCCACAGCATAAACACAAACCTCCGGCACTCACATAGGAAAAGATAGTCGTGAAAAAGACATAATCAGATTACCATAGAGATCAAAATGAAAGATATTGAAAAGATACTTATGAAAATCCTAAGATTGTAGCAACCATGACTCACCAACTTGATGATTTCAATAATGTTTTTGAAGAATACTAGTTTTGAAGATCTGACCAGCATTCCTGACAAGATAGGCTGACCTAAATATACCTGTTATCCTGCTCATAGGCTCAGAAACTTTAAAGTTTTTTTTTTTCTCTCTAACTTTAAAAGTTTTTTGAGAATTTCATGTTATAGTAAGTATTATCAGCTTTTTTGAAACCAGCCACTCTTTTAGAGCTAGAGGCTGATGAAGCACATGTACACTTTAATCACGACGCCATCCTTGGAGAGGGAGAAGCAAGGTATGCGATCATACCTGTGAGGTTATTCGAAAGAACTAGGCACTGGTACATATCATGAGTATCCAAGGACACAGCCACAGTTGAAATTAAAGATCAAAATACTAACATCACAAATAAGAATGAAACCTGGCTAGATGTAAGTGTGGTAGCAGTATTGCCTTTACATCCCAGCACATGTGGGGAGGGACAGAGACGTGCAGGAGATGCTCTGTGAGTGCGAAAGTGGCCAAGCCCTGAGTCTACACAGAGTTGATAGTGATCTAGGAACCCAGAGACTATGTGGCCTAGACAGGGAGACCCTGTCTGCATATAAAGGACACCAAAATAAAAAATGAAAAAAAAAAAAAAACAAGGATAAAAAATGCAGGAAGGGCTTTAGCACTCTGAAACAGACCTGAGTTCTCTCCGTTAAGCTAGGGCTCTGTCCATCTTGGTCTAGTTAAGCTAGGGCCCTGATCCTCTTGGTCTAGTTAAGCTAGGGCTCTGTCCATCTTGGTCTAGTTAAGCTAGGGCCCTGATCCTCTTGGTCTAGTTAAGCTAGGGCCCTGATCCTCTTGGTCTAGTTAAGCTAGGGCCCTGTCCATCTTGGTCTAGTTAAGCTAGGGCTCTGTCCCTCTTGGTCTAGTTGAGCTAGGGCTCTGTCCATCTTGGTCTAGTTAAGCTAGGGCCCTGTCCCTCTTGGTCTAGTTAAGCTAGGGCCCTGTTCCTCTTGGTCTAGTTAAGCTAGGGCCCTGATCCTCTTGGTCTAGTTAAGCTAGGGCCCTGTTCCTCTTGGTCTAGTTAAGCTAGGGCCCTGATCCTCTTGGTCTAGTTAAGCTAGGGCCCTGATCCTCTTGGTCTAGTTAAGCTAGGGCCCTGATCCTCTTGGTCTAGTTAAGGACTAGGAGCTCTATGTACCAATCTTGGTACTAGGGTTAAGCTAGGTGCGATGTCCATGATTTGGATCTACGCTATAAAGTAAAGGGCTCTGTCCCTCTTGTCTAAGTTAAGCTGGGGCCACTGTCATCCCTCTTTGGTCTATATTGTCAGCTAGGGCTCCTGTCCCTCTTGTCTCAGGTCTTAAGTTCTAGGTGACCTGGTATCCTCTCATTGAGGTATCGTAAGATTAGAGCATAGGAGGACTCTGATCGTCTTTGGATTCAAAAGTTTTACGACTGGGGCTCTGTCTACGGGTAAACTAGTTTAAAAGCTAGGGCCCGTTCCCTCTTTGAGTCACTAGTTAAAGCTGAAGGGAGCCCCTGTTCGCATCTTGGTCCTAGTATAAAGCTAAACGGGCCCTGTCCTCTCCTTGGATAGTTTAAGACTAGGCCCTGTTCCTCATTCGGACTAGTTTAGGCTAAGGGCTCTTGTCCATACTTGGTCTAGTTAAGCCTAGGGCTCTGACCATTCTGTGTCTAGTAAAAAGTAAGGGCTACTGAGATCCACGTCTTGTGTCCCTAAGTTTGGAGCCTAGGGCCGACTTGTTCCCCCTCCTTAGAGTACTAGAAGTTGGAGATGCTAAGGGCTCTGTCGCAATTCTTGGTCTAGTTAAGATAGGGACCTGTCCCTCTTGGTCTAGTTAAGCTAGGGCTCTGACCATCTTGGTCTAGTTAAAGTAGGGCTCTGTCCCTCTTGGTCTAGTTAAGCTAGGGCTCTGTCCATCTTGGTCTAGTTAAGCTAGGGCCCTGTTCCTCTTGGTCTTGTTAAGCTAGGGTCCTGATCCTCTTGGTCTAGTTAAGCTAGGGCCCTGTCCCTCTTGGTCTAGTTAATTTCTCACCTCACGCGCACTATAACTATCTGCCTTTCAGGCGTTATAATTTCCGTATTGAATATGCAATAGATGATAATTTATGCAAATTTAAATTTTAATAGTCTTGAACTAACTCTCATATAAAATCGATGGTAATTATTACACCAAAGCCTAACACACGAGGTAGCATCAGCTTAAAAAGGCTTAGACGCGAGCGGCATAACAAAAAATACAGTGAAATTTTGATAAATTCCAATTGGAGAAAAAAATCTTTGCAACTAGCAACAATTAGTAGCCAAGGTCCAATGATTCACATGCAGATAGTTCATCCAGACATTTAAAGATCTATNATCTGAGGATGAGATGGACTTTAAAACAGGAGAATGTAGTTTTAGGGAACAATTACGATGGATGTTGGGCCAGCAACAGGCATCCTCTGTATTAGTCTAAGTTGAGAAAATTGTTGGATAAACCAGAGGAGCAGATGGAGGCAGTGGATACTGCCTACATACTGTAGCTGGGTAGGACTGAACCTAGAGAAACAAAAATTGGATTTATACAAAGAAGCTCTTCTACAAATATGTTTGATGATAGGGAAGGAAGACTGAAGGTATAGATAATAGTTAAAAAAATGAGGAGAGAGGTGATACCTGATGCCTCACCATGGATCAAAACAGGACTGTGTTAATAACAGGGCAGAGAAAGAGATCAGTGCAGCAGATACCCAGAACATTAGCAGAGTTGCAAAGAAATTGATGAGTTGCACTCTGCTGCTTTATATGGAGGGAGCACTTGGCTGGAAACCCCAATCCATGGACCTGTAATGAAGCAGTTGGGAGCACATGCAGAAGGGGACCATGCAGTGTGACTAAACTCCTCACAATATCTAGAGTGTGCTGGCATACGCCTTTAATCCTAGCACTTGGAGCAGAGGCAGGTGGCACTTTGTGAGTTCAAAGCCAGCCTGTCACACAGAGACCCTGTCTCAAAAAGACCAAAAAAAAAAAAAAAAACATAAAGTGGTGAAATTTTGATTGTGGTTACTCAGAATATTCAGCCTTGGGTGGACACTGGAAGCAGGGGAAGACATAGTCAAGATGATGATGACCATTTCTGCTTTCAGTCTAGAACAAATAATTTGAAACAGCCCCACAGAATTTGTCAGCAGTAGGAAAATTTATGGAGTCCTCATGAAAGTGCCCTAGGGTGAGGTAGACATACAACTGATAACCATAGATGGAAAACCGTGTATTATAGACCTGGTTACTTTAGTATCATCTTATTTGTGAACTTTGTTAATCACCTGACACTTTTGTGAAAGAGTCAGCAATGGATTCCAAAACAGATCCAAGGGTATTTGCTGCAATTCATTACAGAATGGTGGGCTCAGGATTTTGTGATACTGTCCTACTAATCCCCTGTGGAAAGGTATTGTTATACAGAAACATAAGAGCAACATGAATGATTTGCAGATTTAGAATCACCTTTGGAAGGTGTATGACTACAGAAAAATGGACAAAGATGGGTAGAAAATTTGCAAAGGACTCAAATGCCTGCTGTTCTCACAGTATCTCCATGGTCATGGGGCAGAATACAGACACCAACCACACACACCATCAGTATCCTACAGAAGACTTCTATCCAAGGATTCTGTCCACAGACAAGGCACCTTCAGTAGGCCTCATCTTAGTAACACCTCATTATCTACTGCATTGCCCATGACATTGCCTCTTTCACCAAAAGGCACATCATGAGAAGCAAATGAAGCCTGTAACAGCCAGATTAAAGATAAGACAACAGGAATTAATGTACAATTCCAAAATGTCTTAATTAAGACAGCTATTACCAAATATCCTGGAAATTATTATTAAGAAGTAAATGTGAGTGGTTATATAACAGTTTTGGCAAGAAGCCACTTATGTGTGATTTCCTATAAAATGTACTTGGGATAAAGGTTTCCTGCTCTCTCCAGAGAACATAAGGTACATGACATTTGGTAGAGGCTTGAGGAACCTTGTTAAATTTCTGAAATCCTTGCAACACTTTGTTCAGGCTCTGGAACTCACCCTCCATACTTGATACAACCAGCAGGATTGCACCCCTTTGAAAAGCTGGGATGAGGTCATCAGAACCCTGCATCTTGGGAAAGGGTTGGGGGGTGTCTTGCTAGGAAGGGAATGGATAATTTCTGGAAATAAAGAAATATTACAAACTGTGAGCTTCGAATGATAAGCAGGAATCCTCAGTATGTGATTTCCATCAAATAAAGAAATATTACAAACTGTGAGCTTCGAATGATAAGCAGGAATCCTCAGTATGTGATTTCCATCATGAGTTCCATGAGAACCCCCACACCACCTATCAAAGGCGAGGCAGAGTGTTAGGAAATGCCCCACCCACAGCTCATGCTCTGCTAGCAATTCATTGGAGGATAGATAAAAGGCAGCCCTTTGGTCACATAGACAGAAATCCAAAGAACAGCTTGGAGCACACATCCTAAACTCACTATGCTATGACAGAGCTGGGAGAGCTGGAAAATCAATCCAGAATCCAAGGGAGCTGGCCTGCCTGGCTGCTGCTGCTCTGAGATAAAGGTTCAGTATAGCATCTATTAACTGCAGAGGAGATGGAAACGCTGCCTTCTTGCTATGGTGGCTCCATCAGATCTTGAGACCACAGAATTGGGATTACTCTTGCTAAAGAGTTGGGTGACACCTGACTCTCATCTTCTGTGAGGCCACACTAGTGAGCTGCAGAGATAGTAAGAGGAATTGTTTTTTTTTTAATTTTTATTTATTTTGTATGTGCATGAATGTACTGTCTGCAAGTAGGTTTGTGCACCGTGTCGTGCAATGCCGTGGAGGTCAGAAGAGGTGTTGGATTCCCCTGAACTGGTGTTCTCCGGAATTGGAGTTACAGACAGTTCCCAGCCTCCACGTGGGTCTGGGGATCGAATCAGATCCTATGCAAGAGCAGTTGGTGCTCTTAATCCAGATCCTGCAAGAGCAGTTGGTGCTCTTAACTGCTAAGCATCTCTCCAGCCCCAGTAAGAGGAATTCTTTTTTTTTTGTTTTGTCTTTTGAGACAGGGTCTCCCTGTAGCCCAGTTGTCCTGGAACTCACTCTGTAGACCAAGCTGGCCTTGAACTCACAAAGATCCACCTGCCTCTGTCTCCCAAGTGCTAGGATTAAAGGCGTTACTTCTTATGTGGACTTGCTATAGAAAGTCCAGGAGTTTAGATCATGCCCAGAAAGGTACACAACTTGTTTCACCTACTGGGAGGTAAATAGAACTCATTATAGCTGCCATCAGTAAAGAGAAGATAGATTGTCAGACAAATGAGGTGCTGTTGGCCCTGTGGAACCAGCTGAATCTTACTCAGTGACATCAGCATTTTCCTAACAAGATGGATATGACATCTGTTCCAGGGTGATTAAGTGTGGTCCTACTCTGGGACGTTGTGTCAGCTACAACAGTTAACCTCACCCTTTTGGGCTGCAAGTAGTGCTGAGCTACTGGAACACTGGAGGCCTCATGGTAACTAGTCATCCATTGCCCACCTATGTGCAGAGCTCATAGCAATGAAATCTGCACAAGGAACATCAATTATGTGACTCTTTTTAAGAAGTAAATCTTGGTTTATATATTTCATAGCTTATCCCCCAAACTCTAAAGCAAATGTAAGTGCACCTTACTCTGCATGTTGTACACCTGCTGACCTCTACCCTACATCTATCCTTTGTGTTCTCATGAACTAACTTTTTTGAGAATCTGTAGATTCTTATTTTCCTACAGAAAAATCCCACTTTAATATGATATTTTAAACATTCAAATTCCATTAAGTAAGATACATATTTCCATGTTTTCTAGTTTTTAAGACTTCATCCTTTATTTTAGTACACTAACTTCAGATTCAAACAAGGCCTACTCCATTTCAAAATGCTATGGCAGAGACACATCTAAAACTTTAAAACTAGGCTTCTGCTTTTGAGTAAATTTACAAAATTTATTTCAGATAGGTGAGAAGTAGGAATGGAAATGGATTTTCTTATGTTGATAAGATCAGTAGTATCCCGTGTTTATTTCTTCTGCACCAGATAAGGAGGTTTTCTAGGACAAAATTAGAGTGTGGGACAAAGAGGACAGCTGTGTGTTATGATCAGCAAACAGCTGACAGCTTCAAGTACCCTACTAACTGCTTTGATGCTCAACCAGAAGGAAGAATAAAATAAATCAGCAAAAACAAATTTAACTTGTAAAAACATGTAGACAATGGGGTACGCATCACACTTTGTGTCTAGTCTATGACTGCATTGCCCAAAAGACTAATCTCTGAGTGTGTACAATATAGGAGGATTACGAGAACCACATTAGTTAGTGTTCTTCATGTCTCACTCTCATCAGACACTTGGATCCTCTTCAGTCATTTCTTTCATGTTATGCCAAGGACACAGCAGTTCATAGTGGCCCAAAGATAGACTCAAGGAGATAATTAAGCAACACTTGTAATATGCTCTACTGAGTAATTCAGATTCTTCCTCCTACACAGGCTCAGAGAGTCTGCTGTGATGCTCCCTGACAAGCAATTCATGAGTACAGCTGGGCCAAAGCAAGCAGCGGAGTTTTTGTTAAGGGCTGTATCACTGTGGAAGGAAAATATGTACTTTGCATACAGTAATAAACTGCAAAGTCCTCAGGCTCTACTCTGCTGATTTTTAGTGTGAAATCTCTCCCTCACCCACTGACACTGAAACTGTCTGGGACCCCAGTGTACCTATTAGAAGCTTTGTAGATCAGCAACTGGGGAGACTGGCCTGGCTTCTGTAGGAGCCAATGCAAGTAGCTGTTTCCATCAGTATACACTAAGCTCTGATTAGACCTGCAGGAGATGGAGGCTGACGCTCCAGAAATGAAAGGGAGGGAGGGAGTCTTTGTGAACACAACATCTCACTGGATCCTAAAATGATAAGAGAGAAGTGTCAGGTGATGAACAAGTATAATGAGACTTTTTATATTTTCTTCATGATTTATTCCCTTTGGTCACATTTTATCCTTATCTAATTATGGTCAATATATGTATAAATGATATTGACCACTCACAGGGACACTTCAGGAGTTCTCCTGCACCATTCAATTCTACTAGTTTCAGTGTCTTCATCACAGCACAGTCCACATGTGGTGTCTTCACCCATGGGACAATTTTTCTCTACACTTTACCTATGTCTATGAGCTGCAATGGCTTTGAAGTTTAGATTTTGGTGCTAACAAATAAATACTTCATCTCTTATTCTCAGAACTTTGACCATTTATGCATTTTTCTATTGACAGCTTTTTTACTGTAAAAAGAAGCTTCTCTCACCAAGGCTTGAAAGCAACAAAGTTATATAAGTATAAGCATAAATTTACAGAAGACATGTTAGGTATTCCGTAACAGTTGTGTCAAGGTTGCACCAGCAGGCACATCTTGCCTAGAAGGTGAGTATTGCAGCATTCAGCTTCTAGTCTGGGTAAGACCATCACTGTCTTTTCTCGCCCAGCAGGCTATGCAGCACCTTCCAGCACTATGAAAGCTAGCCAAGAGGAAGAAGTTTCCTGGTTGGTTTGAGATTGATCTCCCTGTCCTGCAACCAGAGTACCTGGGATTTTCAGATTTGGAATCCCATTTGGAAGGCTAGAAGTACAGGAGACTGAACAGACAAGTTCAATGTTTTCCAGTTTCTAAGATTTCATCCTTTACACTGACTTTGGATTCAAACAAAACCTACTCCATTTCAAAATTCTATGGCAGAGACACATTTAGAACTTTAAAACTAGGCTTCTGCTTTTGAATAAATTTACAAAATTTATTTCAGATAGGTGGAAAGTAGGAATGGAAATGGATTTTCTTATGTGATAAGATCAGTAGTATCCAGTGTTTGTTTCTTCCACACTAGATAAAGGGCTTTTTTAAGAGAAAGTTGGAATGACTATTTACTGTTGTTCACTGTTAGAAGCACTCCTTCCATGAAACCTTGTAAATTTCAATAAGAACATTCAAATATAAAGAAAGTGACATAAAATTTCTCACTTTCAAGTAGAAAGTTCATGATCTCTTCAGAAGCAGAGAAATTTATGTTTAAGAATGAAATATGAAATTCTATGTAACATGATAGACAATGTAGGAAATACTTTGTCAGTTTTCAGTACTGTGTTCATGCATAAAAATGTCAAAGACTTGTAATGAATTTCTTCTAGCCAGTGGGATAGAATGAACAAAAAGTTTACATACTTTGTGATTTCCTTTTCATTTGCATGTTGTTGTGGACTGCTACATGTGTATGCACATTTATGTGTGTGGGTGAGCATGCCTGTAGGGATTCTCGCTTGTGTGGTGTGTGTGTGTGTGTGTGTATGCGTGTGTGTGTGTGTATTTAAGTGTGTGTGTGTGTGTGTATTTAAGTGTGTGTGTGTGTGTTGTTGTGTACAAGGTGACATTAGGTCTCTTCCTCAATCTCTCTCTTCACTTTGCTTACTGAGGCAGGATCTATCAATTCACTCCAGTGTTGCTGAGTTGACTACTGTAGCTATCAAGCCTACCCTGGGGCCCTCTTGTCTCTGCCTCCAGAATGCTATTATAATAGGCAGCTGAGAGGCCTGCCTGATTACATGAGCTCTAGGGATCCAAACTTGATTCCTGAAGCTTCAATGGCAATAGGTTTACACACTAAGCCACAAGTTCCATGCTGGGTTATCTTTCTGGTTCTCTTTCCATTTGTTTTGTGCCTATGGACACGATTGACATAGGTTCATATGAACAGGGTCTCAGAAGTCTCATAAGATTCTATTTATATTCTGTCATGCACCTCCTCCCTGGCCCTTTCAATCTTCCCTCTCTTTCTGCAATGGTCTCTGAGCCCTGGGTGAGTGAACTTAATATAGGTAGACCTGACCATGGACACACACTCTATAAACTCCTAATCTCCAGGTTTGGACATTTATGACTTTTTGAGTCCCTGGCACTCTGTTGCATGTGGGAGATTCCTTAAGGAGAGTTAAGATGACATAACTGTCCTCTTGGGTCCATGTTCTATGTTTCATGAGCCTTGGGTATACAAGGTCCTGTTCTCTTTTTAATCCCAAGACGGTCATAACCTTAGACTACAGCAATATAGCCTGGACACCATTTGATCAATTGATTGAACATACAAGCCCCCCCTGCTGGATGGTGCGACCAAGGGACTGTGTGGGTTGGGCACAAATGCTTGCAAATTTTTTTTTTTTTTTTTTTTTTACTTATTTATATTTTCTAAAAAATGAAAAAAAAACAGAGAAAATGCAGGACAGTTATGGCAGAATTCGATGTGGGATGGGGGGGTGGGGGGGAAGGGAAAGGGAAATATGCCTGAACTGAATTGGAAAATGATGTTATGAAATACACAAAGCATCGATAAAAAAATAAATAAAAAGAGAACAGGAAATAATTTATCAATAATGACAGAGTGAATTAAAGCAGAATTAGATGAATTTGTAGAGAATAAATTCCCAAAAGATTGTTTTTAATCCAGTAAAACAAGATAGTACAAAAATATACACTTGGTAATGCCTCGATCTCCAGAAGCTGAGTAGAGTATATGTACTTAATTTACCCCAGCAACTTAGCAGCAACTATGCAACTAAAGACCCACCCCAGGGGAAGGGGACAGTTCCACTTGTTGTGATGACACGGACTCCACAGTCCTAGCCTTATTTCTAGAAGTCTTGCTACCATTTAATGCAATATCTTCAGCAATGGAGTCTTAGCATCTCTATCTGGAGTGCAGCCAACAGCAGTGGCCTTTAAACACTGAGGGGTGCCTAGGACCTCTGTGAACCACAAGTCCTAGAGAGCTAACCCACTCCTATCTCTGAGATTTCCCTGTCAATGATTGTATAGTATCTGAAAGCATCTATTTTTCACATATAAGATAACCCTTGGTTCCTCTTTAACTTTTTTTCATTATTTAGAGAATTCTTTATTAATTTCTGTAATCAAATCCATGTAGATAAGACCTTACATATTTAATACAGTGCATTAGCCCTGTACAAATGGGAAAAAATGTTAATTTCTGGATCCACAAAAGCTAATAATTAATTAATTAATAGTTAATATTCTGTACAAACGCAACATGGTTAACTGGATATATTATTTCCAAAGTTGAGAGGACAGCTAAAGTTTTAATATATTTTCAAGTTTAATAATACTATATATATATATATATATGTAGATAATTGAAATGAGTGCCCTCTTTCACAATCTATTCAATGTGATAAATAAAAATTTATATGGTAGTTTACTTTTAAATAATTTTAAAATTATAATTGTGTTTTATAATGTTAAATATTATTCACACTATTAGTAACTATTTTTCTATGACTTTTCCATTATAGGTGATTCAGCAGACATGTCAGGTAAGTAAATCAAGTATTTTCTGCTTTAGTTACATTATCTAGCAATAATAGCCCAAATTAAGGAATAAGGTTCACACAAATATCTTATTGCTCCAAAAAAAGTCCAAGCATTTTATTCTATGTACAGCTTGTGAAATAGTAATGACAAGGGGGTGGAGAGATGGCTCAGCAATTAAGAGCACCAATTGCTCTTGCAGAGGACCCTGGTTCAATTCCCAGCGCCCACGTGGCTGTGCGTGGTGGCGCATGCCTTTAATCCTAGCACTCAGGAGGCAGAGGTAGGTGGATCTCTGTGAGTTCAAGGCCAGCCCGGTTTACAGAGTGAGTTCCACACCAGCTGGACAAGTAATACCATGTTTATGTGCAGTAGTAACAATTTAAAAATGTTTTGGGGGGCTGGGGAGATAGCTGAATCAGTAAAGTGCTTGCCTCAGAAGCATGAGGACCTGAGTTTGTTTTCCAGAACTCTTGTGAAAGTGCCAGGACTGGTGACATACACTTGTATCCCAGTGCTAGAAAGCTGAAGAAAGGAGGATCCCTGAAGCTCCCTAGCCAGACAGCCTAGGAAAACAAGAATAGTGCCTGAGAAGCAGTGACCCCTGAAGTTGACCTCCTCCTTTTTTTTTTCATTTTTTTTTATTGATGCTTTGTGTATTTCATACATCATTTTCCAATTCAGTTCAGGCATATTTCCCTTTCCCGTCCCCCCACCCCACCCCACCCCATCCCACATCATGAATTCTGCCATAACTGTCCTGCATTTTCTCTGTTTTTTTTTCATTTTTTAGCAATAAGTGATAATTTATGAGTATAAGCATCCTTTATGTAAAACTAATTTGCAAGCAGTTGTGCCCAAACCCACACAGTCCCTTGGTCGCACCATCCAGCAGGGGGGGGCTTGTATGTTCAATCAAGTTGATCAAATGTGTGTCCAGGCTATATTGCTGTAGTCTAAGGTTATGACCGTCTTGGGATTAAAAAGAGAACAGGACCTTGTATACCCAAGGCTCATGAAACATAGAACATGGCACCAAGAGGACAGTTATGAATCACTTAACTCTCCTTAAGGAATCTCCCACATGCAACAGAGTGCCAGGGACTCAAAAAGTCATAAATGTCCAAACCCTGGAGATTAGGAGTTTATAGAGTGTGTGTCCATGGTCAGGTCTACTATATTAAGTTTCACTCACCCAGGGCTCAGAGACCATTGCAGAAAGAGAGGGAAGATTGAAAGGGCCAGGGAGGAGGTGCATGACCAGATATAAATAGAATCTTATGAGCTTCTGAGACCCTGTTCATATGAACCTATGTCAATCGTGTCCATAGGCACAAAACAAATGGAAAGAGAACCAGACAGATAACCCAGCATGGAACTTGTGGCTTAGTGTGTAAACCTATTGCCATTGAAGCTTCAGGAATCAAGTTTGGATCCCTAGAGCTCATGTAATCAGGCAGGCCTCTCAGCTGCCTATTATAATAGCATTCTGGAGGCAGAGACAGAGGGCCCCAGGGTAGGCTTGATAGCTACAGTAGTCAACTCAGCAAGCACTGGAGTGAATTGATAGATCCTGCCTCAGTAAGCAAAGTGAAGAGAGAGATTGAGGAAGAGACCTAATGTCACCTTGTACACACACACACACACACACACACTTAAATACACACACACACACACACTTAAATACACACACACACACGCATACACACACACACACACACACACACAAGCGAGAATCCCTACAGGCATGCTCACCCACACACATAAATGTGCATACACATGTAGCAGTCCACAACAACATGCAAATGAAAGGAAATCACCAAAGTATTTAAACTTTTGTACATTCTATCCCACTGGCTAGAAGAAATTCATTACAAGTCTTTGACATTTTTATGCATGAACACAGTACTGAAAACTGACAAAGTATTTCCTACATTGTCTATCATGTTACATAGAATTTCATATTTCATTCTTAAACATAAATTTCTCTGCTTCTGAAGAGATCATGAACTTTCTACTTGAAAGTGAGAAATTTTATGTCACTTTCTTTATATTTGAATGTTCTTATTGAAATTTACAAGGTTTCATGGAAGGAGTGCTTCTAACAGTGAACAACAGTAAATAGTCATTCCAACTTTCTCTTAAAAAAGCCCTTTATCTAGTGTGGAAGAAACAAACACTGGATACTACTGATCTTATCACATAAGAAAATCCATTTCCATTCCTACTTTCCACCTATCTGAAATAAATTTTGTAAATTTATTCAAAAGCAGAAGCCTAGTTTTAAAGTTCTAAATGTGTCTCTGCCATAGAATTTTGAAATGGAGTAGGTTTTGTTTGAATCCAAAGTCAGTGTAAAGGATGAAATCTTAGAAACTGGAAAACATTGAACTTGTCTGTTCAGTCTCCTGTACTTCTAGCCTTCCAAATGGGATTCCAAATCTGAAAATCCCAGGTACTCTGGTTGCAGGACAGGGAGATCAATCTCAACCAACCAGGAAACTTCCTCCTCTTGGCTAGCTTTCATAGTGCTGGAAGGTGCTGCATAGCCTGCTGGGCGAGAAAAGACAGTGATGGTCTTACCCAGACTAGAAGCTGAATGCTGCAATACTCACCTTCTAGGCAAGATGTGCCTGCTGGTGCAACCTTGACACAACTGTTACGGAATACCTAACATGTCTTCTGTAAATTTATGCTTATACTTATATAACTTTGTTGCTTTCAAGCCTTGGTGAGAGAAGCTTCTTTTTACAGTAAAAAGCTGTCAATAGAAAAATGCATAAATGGTCAAAGTTCTGAGAATAAGAGATGAAGTATTTATTTGTTAGCACCAAAATCTAAACTTCAAAGCCATTGCAGCTCATAGACATAGGTAAAGTGTAGAGAAAAATTGTCCCATGGGTGAAGACACCACATGTGGACTGTGCTGTGATGAAGACACTGAAACTAGTAGAATTGAATGGTGCAGGAGAACTCCTGAAGTGTCCCTGTGAGTGGTCAATATCATTTATACATATATTGACCATAATTAGATAAGGATAAAATGTGACCAAAGGGAATAAATCATGAAGAAAATATAAAAAGTCTCATTATACTTGTTCATCACCTGACACTTCTCTCTTATCATTTTAGGATCCAGTGGAGATGTTGTGTTCACAAAGACTCCACTCTCCCTCCCTTTCATTTCTGGAGCGTCAGCCTCCATCTCCTGCAGGTCTAATCAGAGCTTAGTGTATACTGATGGAAACAGCTACTTGCATTGGCTCCTACAGAAGCCAGGCCAGTCTCCCCAGTTGCTGATCTACAAAGCTTCTAATAGGTACACTGGGGTCCCAGACAGTTTCAGTGTCAGTGGGTGAGGGAGAGATTTCACACTGAAAATCAGCAGAGTAGAGCCTGAGGACTTTGCAGTTTATTACTGTATGCAAAGTACATATTTTCCTTCCACAGTGATACAGCCCTTAACAAAAACTCCGCTGCTTGCTTTGGCCCAGCTGTACTCATGAATTGCTTGTCAGGGAGCATCACAGCAGACTCTCTGAGCCTGTGTAGGAGGAAGAATCTGAATTACTCAGTAGAGCATATTACAAGTGTTGCTTAATTATCTCCTTGAGTCTATCTTTGGGCCACTATGAACTGCTGTGTCCTTGGCATAACATGAATAGCAAATGACTGAAGAGGATCCAAGTGTCTGATGAGAGTGAGACATGAAGAACACTAACTAATGTGGTTCTCGTAATCCTCCTATATTGTACACACTCAGAGATTAGTCTTTTGGGCAATGCAGTCATAGACTAGACACAAAGTGTGATGCGTACCCCATTGTCTACATGTTTTTACAAGTTAAATTTGTTTTTGCTGATTTATTGGATTCTTCCTTCTGGTTGAGCAATCAAAGCAGTTAGTAGAGTACTTGAAGCTGTCAGCTGTTTGCTGATCATAACACACAGCTGTCCTCTTTGTCCCACACTCTAATTTTGTCCTAGAAAACCTCCTTATCTGGTGCAGAAGAAATAAACACGGGATACTACTGATCTTATCAACATAAGAAAATCCATTTCCATTCCTACTTCTCACCTATCTGAAATAAATTTTGTAAATTTACTCAAAAGCAGAAGCCTAGTTTTAAAGTTTTAGATGTGTCTCTGCCATAGCATTTTGAAATGGAGTAGGCCTTGTTTGAATCTGAAGTTAGTGTACTAAAATAAAGGATGAAGTCTTAAAAACTAGAAAACATGGAAATATGTATCTTACTTAATGGAATTTGAATGTTTAAAATATCATATTAAAGTGGGATTTTTCTGTAGGAAAATAAGAATCTACAGATTCTCAAAAAAGTTAGTTCATGAGAACACAAAGGATAGATGTAGGGTAGAGGTCAGCAGGTGTACAACATGCAGAGTAAGGTGCACTTACATTTGCTTTAGAGTTTGGGGGATAAGCTATGAAATATATAAACCAAGATTTACTTCTTAAAAAGAGTCACATAATTGATGTTCCTTGTGCAGATTTCATTGCTATGAGCTCTGCACATAGGTGGGCAATGGATGACTAGTTACCATGAGGCCTCCAGTGTTCCAGTAGCTCAGCACTACTTGCAGCCCAAAAGGGTGAGGTTAACTGTTGTAGCTGACACAACGTCCCAGAGTAGGACCACACTTAATCACCCTGGAACAGATGTCATATCCATCTTGTTAGGAAAATGCTGATGTCACTGAGTAAGATTCAGCTGGTTCCACAGGGCCAACAGCACCTCATTTGTCTGACAATCTATCTTCTCTTTACTGATGGCAGCTATAATGAGTTCTATTTACCTCCCAGTAGGTGAAACAAGTTGTGTACCTTTCTGGGCATGATCTAAACTCCTGGACTTTCTATAGCAAGTCCACATAAGAAGTAACGCCTTTAATCCTAGCACTTGGGAGACAGAGGCAGGTGGATCTTTGTGAGTTCAAGGCCAGCTTGGTCTACAGAGTGAGTTCCAGGACAACTGGGGCTACAGGGAGACCCTGTCTCAAAAAGACAACAACAAAAAAAAAGAATTCCTCTTACTGGGGCTGGAGAGATGGCTTAGCAGTTAAGAGCACCAACTGCTCTTGCAGCGGATCTGGATTAAGAGCACCAACTGCTCTTGCATAGGATCCTGATTCGATCCCCAGCACCCACGTGGAGGCTGGGAACTGTCTGTAACTCCAATTCCGGGAGAACACCAGTTCCAGGGGAATCCAACACCCTCTTCTGACCTCCACGGCATTGCACGACACGGGTGCACAAACCTACTTGCAGACAGTACATTCATGCACATACAAAAATAAATAAAAAATTAAAAAAAAACAATTCCTCTTACTATCTCTGCAGCTCACTAGTGTGGCCTCACAGAAGATGAGAGTCAGGTGTCACCCAACTCTTTAGCAAGAGTAATCCCAATTCTGTGGTCTCAAGATCTGATGGAGCCACCATAGCAAGAAGGCAGCGTTTCCATCTCCTCTGCAGTTAATAGATGCTATCTGAACCTTTATCTCAGAGCAGCAGCAGCCAGGCAGGGTCCAGCTCCCTTGGATTCTGGATTGATTTTCCAGCTCTCCCAGCTCTGTCATAGCATAGTGAGTTTAGGATGTGTGCTCCAGAGCTGTTCTTTGGATTTCTGTCTATGTGACCAAAGGGCTGCCTTTTATCTATCCTCCAATGAATTGCTAGCAGAGCATGGAGCTGTGGGTGGGGCATTTCCTAACACTCTGCCTCGCCTTTGATAGGTGGTGTGGGGGTTCTCATGGAACTCATGATGGAAATCACATACTGAGGATTCCTGCTTATCATTCGAAGCTCACAGTTTGTAATATTTCTTTATTTGATGGAAATCACATACTGAGGATTCCTGCTTATCATTCGAAGCTCACAGTTTGTAATATTTCTTTATTTCCAGAAATTATCCATTCCCTTCCTAGCAAGACACCCCCCAACCCTTTCCCAAGATGCAGGGTTCTGATGACCTCATCCCAGCTTTTCAAAGGGGTGCAATCCTGCTGGTTGTATCAAGTATGGAGGGTGAGTTCCAGAGCCTGAACAAAGTGTTGCAAGGATTTCAGAAATTTAACAAGGTTCCTCAAGCCTCTACCAAATGTCATGTACCTTATGTTCTCTGGAGAGAGCAGGAAACCTTTATCCCAAGTACATTTTATAGGAAATCACACATAAGTGGCTTCTTGCCAAAACTGGTTATATAACCACTCACATTTACTTCTTAATAATAATTTCCAGGATATTTGGTAATAGCTGTCTTAATTAAGACATTTTGGAATTGTACATTAATTCCTGTTGTCTTATCTTTAATCTGGCTGTTACAGGCTTCATTTGCTTCTCATGATGTGCCTTTTGGTGAAAGAGGCAATGTCATGGGCAATGCAGTAGATAATGAGGTGTTACTAAGATGAGGCCTACTGAAGGTGCCTTGTCTGTGGACAGAATCCTTGGATAGAAGTCTTCTGTAGGATACTGATGGTGTGTGTGGTTGGTGTCTGTATTCTGCCCCATGACCATGGAGATACTGTGAGAACAGCAGGCATTTGAGTCCTTTGCAAATTTTCTACCCATCTTTGTCCATTTTTCTGTAGTCATACACCTTCCAAAGGTGATTCTAAATCTGCAAATCATTCATGTTGCTCTTATGTTTCTGTATAACAATACCTTTCCACAGGGGATTAGTAGGACAGTATCACAAAATCCTGAGCCCACCATTCTGTAATGAATTGCAGCAAATACCCTTGGATCTGTTTTGGAATCCATTGCTGACTCTTTCACAAAAGTGTCAGGTGATTAACAAAGTTCACAAATAAGATGATACTAAAGTAAACCAAGGTCTATAAATTACCAGGGTATATTCCATCTATGGTTATCAGTTGTATGTCTACCTCACCCTAGGGCACTTTCATGAGGACTCCATAAATTTTCCTACTGCTGACAAATTCTGTGGGGCTGTTTCAAATTATTTGTTCTAGACTGAAAGCAGAAATGGTCATCATCATCTTGACTATGTCTTCCCCTGCTTCCAGTGTCCACCCAAGGCTGAATATTCTGAGTAACCACAATCAAAATTTCACCACTTTATGTTTTTTTTTTTTTTTGGTCTTTTTGAGACAGGGTCTCTGTGTAGACCAGGCTGGCTTTGAACTCACAAAGTGCCACCTGCCTCTACCTCCCAAGTGCTAGGATTAAAGGCGTATGCCACCACACTCAGATATTGTGAGGAGTTTAGTCACACTGCATGGTCCCCTTCTGCATGTGCTCCCAACTGCTTCATTACAGGTCCATGGATTGGGGTTTCCAGCCAAGTGCTCCCTCCATATAAAGCAGCAGAGTGCAACTCATCAATTTCTTTGCAACTCTGCTAATGTTCTGGGTATCTGCTGCACTGATCTCTTTCTCTGCCCTGTTATTAACACAGTCCTGTTTTGATCCATGGTGAGGCATCAGGTATCACCTCTCTCCTCATTTTTTTAACTATTATCTATACCTTCAGTCTTCCTTCCCTATCATCAAACATATTTGTAGAAGAGCTTCTTTGTATAAATCCAATTTTTGTTTCTCTAGGTTCAGTCCTACCCAGCTACAGTATGTAGGCAGTATCCACTGCCTCCATCTGCTCCTCTGGTTTATCCAACAATTTTCTCAACTTAGACTAATACAGAGGATGCCTGTTGCTGGCCCAACATCCATCGTAATTGTTCCCTAAAACTACATTCTCCTGTTTTAAAGTCCATCTCATCCTCAGATATATTCTCACTACACATAACCCTTGCCAGGTCATATCTGTATAGCTTGTGGTGTTCCTTCTTTGCATGCTACACTCAGGGACTGGAATGTGTGCTGTAGAAAATTTCTGCACTGAGCTGGGCATGGTGGCCCGCACCTTTGATCCTCGCACTTGGGAGGCAGAGGCAAGTGGATCTTTGTGAGTTCAAGGCCAGCCTGGGGCTACAGGGAGACCCTGTCTCAAAAAGACCAAAAAATAAAAATAAAAAAAGAAAACGTCTGCACTGTAAAATTCTGGGGAGCTCTGTGTTTGGTAAGGTTAAGAGTATACTCACCACAAGGTGATTCAGAGAAGTTGTAAAACCTTGCGCCTGAAAATCTTAAAGTGTAATCAAGTGTGATCTTTTAAGTGAAAAAATGGATGCTTCTAGAAGCCATGCAGTTGTAGATAGTGAAATATCAGAGGTAGACATGGGTTATCGCTCTAGGAATTGCTTCTCTTGAGGTCCTGGTCACCTTTCAAAGTTTAAAAAAACTCTCACCAGTACTGTTGGCGACTTCCCAGAGCAAGATGTTATGACTTTACTGTTGACGACATTGCATTAAATCATAGCAAGGCTTCTAAAAATAAGGATAGGACTGAATGGGAACATCTCCATGATAGGTCTATATCTGCAAATGGTGCCACTATTGTAATGGGGCAAATTGTGGCCACATATCCTACTCAGCTGTGTACTGTGCATGCTTCATGATATACACGTCAGACAAGATGTGGCAGCTCCTTCAAAAGCACAAGTCATTATGTATAGAACCAACTTTCTAACTGGCTATAAGTCCAACTCCACAGGGAGAAACTCACAGCTGATACTGGAACTTAGATAAAGCCTGTGGCCAGGGAAGGCTTAGTCCCTAGTGGAGGTTCGACTGAATTAGCTTTGTTAAAACAGTTTGGTGTAGTGTCTGAGTTGCTTTCCAAATTTTTAAATTTATATTCACAGTTTCTTCTCACTGCCCATGTGGTTCTGTTGGGTATTCCCCCATTTTCCATCCTTTTCCTCACCCATTTTGAAGGAGAGGGAATACTCCAGGGAATTTTGAATACCTACCTTCTGGAGATGGAGGCTTGGAGACTTGCTGAGATTTTAGAAGTATAGTCACACAGTCACACAACTATGTCCTCCCCTCCAAGCATGATGGAAACCTATGGAAGTGTTGTGGCAGAAAGAACATAAGAGTTTGCTGAGGGAGTGAGTTTGCTATAGGACCATCCTCAGGACTTCTGTTCTCTTCATGAGTCTAGCTGTGCTTGCTTCCGAAAGTTTATTACAACGAAGCTGGTGACTGAAGTTCCTTCATAGATCGAACACTGGGGAAGGTCACGGGACCTTCACAGTAGTGTCAGTCCACTTCCCCAGTGATTTGCCCTCAGGTAGGAGCTGGAGTATACATGGAAATTAGGAATGGAGCATGGGTGGCTCTATGCAGCAGTGTGTTAAGCATCATTCTTTTGGGTTCACAGTACAGCTGCTTTGGGATCACCATTCTCCTGTCAGTAACTCTGGCTCCTCATCAGGAAACTTGGTGGATTTAAAATTGTTTGGACATGGGGACTTAGAGAGGAGGGGACGGATATTGCCTTGTTTTTCTTACCAAAGTAAAAAAAAAATCATTGCTATCATTATCTACAAGATCTAAGTTACAGCAAATTACAGTGTGAAAATATAGGAAAATTAGGAGAGCCAGGGTCACATTTGCCATTCATAGGGTCGAATTGAAGACTCCAAGGTGACTACATGAGGAGAAGAGTCAGACAAAGAGAACATAGATTCTACTGCATAGCGGAAAAGTGAGGCAGTGCTTCAAGTGCAGCAGAGGGTGACAGGATGCCTGGACCTGCAGAGACCCTGACATGGGGAAGGAGCAAGCCAAGCCAGCACAGCTCAAGGTATGGGGCGATGAGAAGGGAAATCTGCTGTTAAATACAATGCAGGTGATGCTAGGGCAAAAACTGGCAGTTCCATGTTCAGGACAAGCCTGCAGCCATTATAAGTAGAAATCTACATGTGAATTTTGGTCAGACTGTGATTTCTCTGGCAGATGAGTCACCAATGGAGAGGAATCCCATTTTTTTTCACTTTATATGACTTGGGTGTTAGTCATGGGGACCATCCTGAGAGAACATCTGCTGTTTAAAACTGAGCTTCTGAGGACATGGAGATTCTGAGAAGCCCAAGTCAGGGAGCTTGTTCTAGGCTGCAGTAACCCCAGGGTGACAGACAGCCTGCTTAGGCACTCCTCAGTGTTTAAAGCCTCTTGTCACTGCTGTTGGCTGCACTCCAGAAACAGATGCTAAGACTCCAATGCTGAAGACATTGCATTAAATGGTAGCAAGACTTCTAGAAATAAGCCTAGGACTGAACCAGAAGTGTCCATTTCCTGTGTGTGGCTCTTTAGTTGCAATGTTGCTGCTAAATTGCTGGGGCAAATTAAGTACACATTCCCTACTCAGCTTCTGGAGATAGAGACATTACCAAGTGGATGTTTTTGTAGTATCTTGTCTTACTGGATTGAAAACAATCTTTTGGAAATTTATTCTCCACATATTCATCTCCTTATGCTTTAATTCACTCTGTCATTATTGATAAATTCTTTTCTGTTCTCTTTTTTATTTCCAAGACTGTAATAACCCAAAACTAATGTGACATATTACTAAGTAGAAAATATGTTTCCTCATATTTACAGGCAAATATCCCAGACATCACTCATCTAAGAAGCTTCTTTTGTAGCAGATAATGTCTATTATAGAGTACAATACTGGTAAAATAGACATTGTCTATGAATTTCCCAAACCAAGGAGGCACATCTACAATGCAGCCTGTACACCTAAGGCTCATGAAACATAGAACAAGGCACCAAGAGGACTCTGATGAATTACTTACCTCTCATTAAGGAAGCTCCCATATGCAACAGAGGGCCAGGGACTCAAAAGGCATAAATTACCAAACCAAGGAGATTAGGAGTCTATAGAATGTGCATCCATGGTCAGGTCTCCTTTTTAAGTTTCACTCAGCCAGAGCTCAGAGGTCATTGCAGAAGAGGGAGAAGGAAGATTGAAAGCGCCAAGGAGGAGGTGCATAATCGCATGTAAATAGTATCCTATGAGCTTCTGAGACCCTGTTCATATGAACCTATGTCAATGGTGTCAATAGGCACAAAGCAAATGGAAACACTACCAGACAAATGACCCAGCATGTAACTTGTGGCTTAAATCTATTGCCATTGAAGTTTCAGGAATCAGGTTTGATCCCCAGAGCTCATGTAATCAGGCAGGTCTCTCAGCTGCCTGTCTCTGGAGGCAGAGACAGCCAATCCCAGGGTAGGCTTGATAGCTAGAATAGTCAACTCAGCAAACACTGGAGTGAATTGATAGACCCTGCCCCATTAAACAAAATGAAGAGAGAAATTGAGGAAGAGACCTAATGTCACCTTGTACACACTCACAGACACACACACACACACACACACAAATACACACACACACACACTTAAGCACACACACACACATACACAAGTGAGAGTCCCTACAGACATGTGCACCCACACATATAAACGTGCACACACATATGCCAGTCCATAGCAACATACAAATGAAAAGAAATCACCAAAGTATGTAAACTTTTTGTTCATTCTATCCCACTAGCTAGAAGAAATTCATTACAAGTCTTTGACTTTTTTATACATGAACACAGTACTGAAAAATAAGAGTTTTTCTCTTATTTTTCAAAATTCCTACATTGTCCAGTATGTTACATAGAATTTCAAATCCCATTCTGAAGCATAAATATTTCTGCTTCTGAAGAGATCATGAACTTTATATTTGAAAGGGAGAATTTTTTTAAGTGTTAATTTATATTTGAATGTTCTTATTGAAATTCACTAAGTTGGATGGAAGAAGTGCTTCTAACACTGAACAATAGTAAATAGTTATCCTGGTAACAACAGATATAAGACAATATTAATGCACAACAAAATTGATATAGAATAAATCACTTAAGTATTGCTAATTGTCAGGGTGAGTAATTCCTTTCCTTTAGACTGACTGTGAGAAAGCCAAACAGACCTTTGCCTTGTGGGCCCACCTCTGTATTTCTGGGACTCGACAGTGTCTAAGAGTGGCAGAGCCTTTCTGTACCATGTCTTCCCCACAGGCTAAGACTTCCACACTTGAGGGCTCTACTCAATGTTGCAGCCCATATAGCCTGCATTGGGGTTCCTTGTGCAGGATTTTTGTCACTTAACTCCTAAGAATAGTGCTTATATTCACTTGATTCTTCACACACTGTTAAGCACACCAGGGAATTTGCATATTATTCCCATCTGGGCAATTCTAAGACAAAAGCTCAGCTGTGTTCTTGCCTTGACTGCCCAGGATTTCTCAGTCATCTTCTCAGAATGAGGTGCCCTGTTCAGCTCGTGCAGCTGGTGATGCTCTGGATCCCTGATAAGGACATATGGAGATGTGGAAGGAGACAGAGCTGGGAATGGGATTCTAGGATCACTATTATATCCATGCTTTTCTCTAAGCTGTGCAAATTGTATCCCTCAGGATGGACCTGGAAAGTTTCAATCTGTGAGGGAGAGGAAGATTTCAGAAGGAAAAAGGACCCGAACTCTGCTGAAGACTTGACACTGATGGGCAGGAATAGTGTAGAGAATTCCAGAGGTGCTGCTGTGCTTTGCCCAGTATCACTTAAGTATCACTTATATGCACGGAATATCAATACAGTAGTGTGAAACATGACTAGATAGGGATAAATAATAAAGAATATATAAAACATTTCATATTTGTTCATAATGTGGCATGTCTCTCATAATTTTAGGATCTGTTGGAGACCTTGTGATGACACAGACTCCACTCGCCCTGCCTGTTCCTCCTGGAGAGTCATCCTCCATCTCCTGCAGGTCTAGTCAGAGCCTTGTACATAGTGATGGAAACACCTATTTGAGTTGGTTCCTGCAGAAGCCAGGCCAGTCTCCATGGCTCCTGGATCTGTAGAGTTTTGAATAGGGAAACTGGGGTCCCAGACAGGTTCAGTGGCAGTGGGTCAGGGACATATTTAACACTGAAAATCAGCAGAGTAGAGCCAGAGGACTTTGGAGTTTACCTCTGCATGCAATATCCAGGTGTCTCAAGCACGGTGGTACAGCCCTTAGAAAAACTACCTTGCTTGGTTTGGCCCAGCTGTCCTGTGTTGCTTGTCTGGGAGCAGGACAGCAGATTCTTTGAACCTTTCTTTGCATGAAGCACGGTTTGTATGACTCAGTAGCACATGCTCAAGGATCTCCTTGGTTCAGTCCTTGGTCCACTGTAAACTGCCATGTCCCTGGTAGCCCATGAATAAGCAGATGATTGAAGAGGGACCAAGTACCCCAAGGACAATCAGGCATGCAGAAGAAAGCTAAATCTGAGTCTCATAATCCAACCTGCCTTGTGGACACTAAGAGATTAAATTCATTGGCCAATTTAGCCTTGGACTTTAGACTGAAGCTGATGCACATTCAAATGCAAACATCTTTTTATTCGTCTTTTTGAGACAGGGTCTTCTTTTAGTCCTAGCTGTCCTGGAGCTCATTCTGTAGACCAGGCTGGCCTTGAACTCACAGAGATCTACCTGCCTCTGCCTCCTGAGTGCTGGGATTAAAGACGTGTGACACCATGCCCAGCTCAAAACACCTTTTTTGTTGTTGTTTGTTTTTTGAGACAGCTTCTTCCTGTAGCCCCAACTGGCCTTAAATTCACAGAGATCTGCTTGCCTCTGCCTCTGCTAGGATTTAAGGCATGTCCCGCCACACCTGGCTTAAAGACGGTTCTTAGCTGCCAAATAAGTGCTGGGAATGGAACCTAGGTCCTCTGCAAGAGCAGTCGGTGCTCTTAACCACTGAGCCATCACTCCAGCCCTAACCAAAACATCATTTTAAAACCAGTTTTCATTTTGCTGATTTTTAAAAAAATTTTTCTTCCGGTTGTGCAGGTAGAGCATTTAGTGGAGTACATGGAGCAGCCAATTGTTTGATGTTGTTAAGACACTTTTGTCCTCTCTGCCTTCTCTTCATACTAACTTCCTTCTCTAGTGTGGAGAAATGAAAGAACTGGATACCACTACTAACTTTAGCCATGTACAAAATACATTTGTGTTCTTAGTTTGCACATACCTGAAAACAAATTTTGTAAATTTCTCAAAAGCAAAAGCTTAGTTTTAGTGGTTTATATGAGTAGGCCTTGATTGAATTCCAAAGTCAGTGCATTAAATAAAATAAAGGGCTGAGCCTGTAAAAATTTCAAAACATAGAACTATGTATCTTATTCAACGGAACTTTACTATTTAAAATGTAATATAAAATGGATTTTTTTGTAGTAAAATAAGAATCCGTAGATTCTCAGAATAGGGCAGTTCATGAGAACGCAAATATGGACACATGGTAGAGTCACTGGTGGTGCAGGTGACTGTTTCTTCCTTTTGTTTGTTCTAAAATTTAGAGATAAACTATGAAGCACTTTAGAGACCAAAATTTATTTCTTGATAAGCATCAGAGAATTGAAGGTCTCTTGTGTGGATTTCATTGTTAAGAGCTCTGCACATTGCAGGACAAGGAATGAATAGTCAATTCACCATAAGCCATCCAATATTCCAGGATCAGCACCACTTGCATCCCCAGAGGGTGACATTAACTGCTGCAGGTGTAATAAAATCCATGAGTAGTGCTGCACGTACTCCTGTAGGCACAGATGTCATGCCCATCTGCTTTAGGAAATCGCTGATAACACTGAGTCAGTTTCAGCTGGTTCTAAAGGGCCAACACCATCTCATTTGTCTGGCAGTCTATCTTTTCTCATTGACCGTAGTTAGATTGAATTCTATAAATCTCTTGGTGTGTGAAGCAAGTTGTGTTCCTGGCGCATTCTCAACTCCTGGACTGTCTGTACCACGTTGATGTAAGAATTACTCCTTCTATCTCTCCAGCTCACTAGCAGTGGCCCACAGCAGATGAGAGTCAGGTGTCACCCTACTCATTAGCGAATGTGTGGGGGTCCAGTCCCACTCCTCACTCCCAGTGAGTCCAGGCAAGAGCTGGGCAAAGACCCACTAGGGCAGGTCTCTGGAGATTTGGCCTTTACAGCAATACCTCTTAAAGCAAGCATCACACAACTCCAGTATGAGTCTCAAGAAAACCTCTTTATTCTAACTCTTCTTATGGCAAGCCTCTATACTAAGTCTCTATGGCAAACCTCATACAGGTTATTAGGGCAAAAATCTCATACAGCAAATCTCTATAGTAAGTCTATGGCAAAATCTCATCTTAGTGTCTTCGTTACAAGCTTATATAGGGAGAAACACATGGCTCTCAGAAAGCATGAGAAATGGGCTGTGATTCTAAGGAATGTGTTTCATACAGAGGTGATGAAGGAAGAGATAAGACTTAGGTGAATTAACAACCTTGGAGGAAGGCACTTAACCATCAAAAGCATGCATAAATCCTGGTAAAATCAAGGAAGACAGTCTAGCAATAACATGATGTACTCAAGTTCTAATCTAAGATATGCACTAACTAGGAGAAAAGCACTAATTCGGAGGAATGATTGATATTAAATCAAATCCAGAAGGTGCCAGGATGGTTTTCCCATGGAACAAAGGAATTTAGCTCTTAGCAGCTGCATCCTATCTGGTTTTCCAGTAAAACAGCTCTTTTTTTTCAAGTTTTTTTTTTTTTGCATTTATGTTATAAAATACACAACAATTGTAAAGAAAAATGAGGACCTATAATAAAATGCCTCAGTCGGCTTGCTACGGTGATAATTGCTTTATTGAATAATGCTCTATTAATGGTAGACTTGACATTTAACATCTGTCCACTTGATATATAATTATTTTTAAATGATTGTAAGGAAGCAAGGCATTCAATTCAAAAGTAGTTTTAAATGGAGCTCTCTTCATTTTCTTTGAAGTTTGTGAAAAAAGTAGTTATTTCCAGGAAAACTATTTTATCTATAAAATTTATTTCTTTTTTTAAACTTTTATTTATTTTTGTTTTTTTGTTTATTATTTTTAAGGGATTCACAATATAAGAGCACAGTTGTTTTCAGATCATATTGACGTTGCTCAGTTTGCTATACAATTGGGTAATTGGTGCTAGCATCCACAGATGAGGGATACCATTCATCGTTTGTTTTTCTGGGACTGTGTTATGTCACTCAGCATGATATCTTCTAGATCCAGCCATTTACTTGCAAAGCTCGTGATTTCATCTTTCTTTACCACTGCATAGACCTCCATTGTGTAGATGTACCACATATTCTCTATCCACTTGTCAGTTGAGGGGCACTTGGGTTGGTTCCAGCTCCTTCCTATTGTGAAGAGAGCTGCAATAAACATGGCTGTGCAGGGCAGATATCTCTGTGATAAGGTGAGTCTTGTGGGTACATGCCCAGGTGTGGTATGGCTGGGTCAGGTGGCAAGTTCATTTCAAGTCTTCCAAGGGTTCTCCACACTGGTTTCCATAGTGGCTGTATGAGTTTACATTCCCAGCAGCAGTGGATGAGTGCTTCCCTTTCCGTACAACCTCTCCAGCACTTAGTGTCTTTTGTTTTCTTGACCTAGCCAGTCTTATTGGAGTAAGATGATATCTTAAAGTGGATTTAATTTGCATTTCCTTAATTATTAGTGACGTTGAACACTTCTTAAGATGTTTATCAGCCATCTCTAATTCCTCGTTTGTGAAGTCTCTGTTCAGCTCTTTGTCCCATCTACGGAATGGGTCATTTGTTTTCTTCTTTGTTTTTTGAGTAGTTTATATATTCTGGTAATCAATGCTTTGTCAGATGTATCTGCAGTGAAGGATTCCTCCCACTCTGTAGGTTTTCTCTTCACTTCATTGATTGTTTCTATTGATGTATAGAAACTTTTGAGTTTAATGAGGTCCCAGTTGTCAATTGTCCACCTTAATTCTTGCCCAGCTGCTGTCTGATTTAGGAAGTCTTTTCCTATGTCTATGTCTTGTAGTCTGCTGCTAACTTTTTCTTCTATCACCTTCTGAGTTTGGGGTTTCACGTTGAGGTCTTTAGTCCATCTGGAGTTGACTTTTGTGCAAGGCCAGAGGTAGGGGTTTAATTTCATTCTTCTACAAGTGGTGATCCAGTTTTGCCAGCACCACTTGCTGAAGATGCTGTCTTTCCTCCATTGTGTCTTCTTGGCCCCCTTGTCAAATATGAGATGGCTGAAATTGTATGTGCTCAGATTTGGATCTTCGGTTTTGTTCCATTGGTCAACAGGTCTGTTTTTGTGCCAGTACCAGGCTGTTTTTATGACTATAGCCCTGTAGTATAGTTTAAAATCTGGTATAGAGATCCCTCCTGTGTAGCTCTTTTCACTCAGGATTGATTTGGCTATTCGGGGTCTTTTGTTTCTCCAAATGAATTTAAGAACTTTTGTTTCCAAGCCTGTGAAGAAACTCTTGGGGATTTTGATTGGGATTGCATTAAATCTATACAAGAGTTTTGGTAAAATGGACATTTTTACAATGTTAATTTTCCCAATCCATGAGCATGGGAGGTTTTTCCATCTTCTGAGGTCTTCTTCAATTTCTTTCTTTAAGGGTTTAAAATTTTTGTTGTAGAGGTCTTTGGTGTCTTTGGTTAGGTTTGTTCCTAGGTATCTTATTGTTTTTGAGGCTATTGTGAGTGGGAAGGTCTCTTTGAATTCTTTCTCCAGTTGCTTGTTCTTGGTGTAAAGAAAGGCCATTGATTTTCTAAGGTTAATTTTGTATCCTGCCACTTTGCTGAAGCTGTTAATCGTTTCTAGGAGTTTTCTGGTGGAGTTTTTTGCATCCCTTAAGTAAACAATCATATCATCAGCAAATAGGGATAGTTTGACTTCCTCTTTTCCAATTAGTACTCCTTTAATATCCTTTTCTTGCCTTATTGCTCTAGCAAGTGTTTCAAGCACTATATTGAAGAGGAGTGGTGATAGGGGGCAGCCTTGCCGAGTTCCTACCTTTAAAGGGAATGTTTCTGTCATTTCCCCATTTAGGATGATATTGGCTGTGGGTTTCCTGTATATGGCTTTGATTACATTGAGGAATGATCCCTCCAATCCAATTCCTTCTAGGACTTTAAGCATGAAGGGATGCTGGATTTTGTCAAAGGCTTTTTCAGCATCAATTGAGATGATGGTGTGGTTTTTGTCTTTGATTCCGTTTATGTGTTTGATGATGTTTATTGATTTTCGTATGTTGAACCATCCCTGCATCTCTGGTATGAATCCAACTTGGTCATGATGGATGATCTTCTTGATGTGGGTCTGTATGCGATTTGCCAGTATTCTGTTTAGAATTTTGGCATCTGTGTTCATGAGGGAGATGGGTCTATAATTCTCCTTTTTGGTTGTATCTTTGCCTGGTTTTGGTAATAGAGTGATGTTGGCTTCATAGAAGGAATTTGGGAGAGTTCCCTCTGATTGTATACTTCTAAACAGTTTCAGAAATAATGGTTGTAGGTCTTTTTGAAATGTTTTATAGAATTCTGCTGTGAAACCGTCTGGGCCTGGGCTTTTTTTAGTTGGGAGGCTTCTTACTACATCCTCTATTTCTTCATATGTTATGGGTCTGTTTAAGCTGCTGGTCTCCTCTTGGCCAAGCTTTGGTGATTCCCAAGATTTCAGATATTCATCCATTTCTTCTAGATTTTCAAACTTGGTAGAATATAGGTTCTTGTAATATTCCCATATAATTTTCTTGATCTTTTCCTTGTCCGTTGTGATATTTCCCTTTTCATCACAGATTGTATTGATTTGGAGTTGTTCCTTCTTTCTTTTTGTTAACTGGGCTAGAGGTCTGTCTATCTTGTTTATTCTTTCAAAGAACCAACTTTTGGCTTCATTGATTTTTTGTATTGTTTTCTTTGTTTCTATTTCATTGATTTCTGCTCTGATTTTTGTTATTTCTTCCTGTCTGTTGCGTTTAGGGTTCATCTGTTGTTGCCTCTCAAGTGCTTTTAGCTGTAGTGTTAGATCATTCACTTGTGCTCTTTCTGTTTTTCTAATGTAGGCACCCAGGGCTATAAATTTCCCTCTTAGGACTGCTTTTAAGGTATCCCATAAGTTTTGTTGTGTTGTATTGTCATTGTCATTCAGTTCCAGGAATGTTTTTATTTCTTTCTTTATCTCTTCCTTGACCCATTCATTATTCAAGAGTGTGTTGTTTAGTCTCCATGTGTTCTTGTAGGCAGGAGGGCTTGTCCTGGTGTTGATGTTGAGCTTCATTGCACTGTGGTCTGACAGGATGCATGAAATTATTTCAATCTTTTTGTATTTGTAGAGGTTTCTTCTGTGTCCCAGGATGTGGTCGATTTTGGAGAATGTTCCGTGGGGTGCTGAGTAGAAAGTGTATTCTCTGGTATTAGGATGGAATGTTCGGTAGAGGTCTATGAGGTCCATTTGGTGTATCATATCGTTCAGTTCAGATGTCTCTCTGTTTATTTTTTGTCCTGTTGACCTATCCAAAGGACTCAGTGGGGTATTGAAATCTCCCACTATGAGTGTGCTGGGGTTAGTCTGTGACTTGTGGTCCTGGAGAATTGTCTTTATAAAGTTTGGTGCACCAGAATTTGGGGCATATATATTCATAATTGTGAAATCTTCTTGGTGGATTGTTCCTTTGATGAAAATGTAATGGCCTTCTTTGTCTCTTCTGATTTCTTTTACTTTGAAGTCTATTTTATCCGATATTAAAATAGCAACACCTGCTTTCTTTTTGGTACCATTTGCTTGGAATATTTTTTTCCATCCCTTCACTTTAAGGTGGTGCCTGTCCTTGAAGGTAAGATGTGTTTCTTGTAGACAGCATATCGATGGATTCTGTTTCCTAATCCAGTCTCCCAGTCTATGTCTTTTGATTGGGGAATTTAGTCCATTAATATTTAAGGTTATGACTGATAGGTTTGTGTTGCTTCCTTTTGCCTTATTATCCATCTGCGGTTTTGATTTAGGTTTCTACTTCTGCAGTTATGCTTTTATTGATTTCTCCTTCTAGGTGCCTGGGGTTGGTTGCTCCTTTCTTCTGTTCTTTGAATTGCTTCAAGTATTCTCTGAAGGGTTGGTTTTCCGGACATGTATTCTTTCATCTTGTTTATGTCATGGAAGGTTTTTCTCTCTCCTTCAACTATAATTGACATTTTTGCTGGGTATAGTAACCTGGGTTGGCATCTATTGTCCCTTAACACTGGGAATGCTTTGCTCCAGGTTCTTCTTGCTTTCATAGTTTGCATTGAGAAGTCAGTTGTAATTCTGATAGGTTTCCCCTTATAGGTCACTTGTTGTTTTTCTCTTGTGGCTTTAAGGATTTTGTCTTTGTTTTGGGTGTCTAGCATTTTAACTATGATGTGGCGTGGAGAATTTCTTTTCTGATCTTGTCTGTTTGGAGTTCTATGTGCTTCTTGTATTGGTATTGGTTTGTCCTTTTTTAGTTTGGGGAAGTTTTCATCTATTATTCTGTTGAAGATCTGATCAATACCATTCTCTTGGGATTCTTCTCCTTCCTCTATTCCTATGATGCGGAGGTTTGATCTTTTCATAGTGTCCCACAGCTCCTGGTTGTTCCATTTTTGTGTATTTTTAAATTTTTCATAATCTTTCCTTGAGGTTTTTAGTTGTTCTGTGTTATCTTCCAGGTCTGATATTCTTTGTTCTGCTTCCTCCATTCTGCTTCTGAGGCTTTTTCCATTCCTTTCCTCTTGATTGGATGAGTGTTTGATTTCCTTTTTCATTTCATCTTCTGATTTCTTTAGTATTTCCACTTCCTTTTGAAGCCTCTCAATCTCTTCCTGTAGCTCATTTCTTTGCTCCTTGGTTTCCTTATTCTTTTCAACATGGGATCTTTTCAGTGTTTCCACTTCCTTCAGGAGTTTGTCATTCTCTCTCTCTAGGTCCTTCTTGAGTTTTTCATTCTCTTTTCTTAATTCTTTGATTTGCTTTTCATAGTCTTGGACTTCTTTAAGTATGCTCACTATTCTATTTCTAATATCTGTGTCCTGGGCCATCCACAGGGGGATCCCACTGTAGGAGTCTTCCACAGGGTTGGTAGTGCTTGGTGTGGAATTATCCTGTACCTTTCCCATGTTGTCTCTTCTTTGTGTCCCTGGCATGTGGGTTTCTCTTTGCCTCTATTCCAATGCGAATCCCGAATGCCTCTTCAATGTGTCGAAAGTTTGCTTTGCTTGCCTCCTTCAGATGCCTTCCTTGTTTGTTTGATTTGTTTTTCTCCTTTCCTCCTTGCTTATGGAATGTTGACCTCTCTAAACCTAAAGGCTTTCTGTTGGAATTCTAAGTCACTCTTCCCTTTCTGTTCTGAAGGTTCTCCAAAGAATCCACTTGGACACTCCTTCAGCAATCCCAGTTGATGCGGGGGCAGGGTTACCTGTGCTTCAGGTGGTCTCAGGAAATCCCCCATCTCAAGACTCACACAGGCCCACCTTTTATACCAACTAAGAGGATAACTCCTCCCCCACAGCCACATGAGCCAATTGAGACAATTAAATCAAACCAAACAATCCTCCTGGCTGAAGCACCCAGCTCCTACCTGTGCTTCAGGTGGTCTTGGGAAATCCCCCAGTGACACAGCTCTAAATGACCTCTTGTTTTAGTAGCCCATTTTCCTGCCTGGGCTGAATTGCTAGCTCTGAAAGTCCTGATTCCATATTATTCTAAATTAATTCTTTCTGGGCTACAGCATGAATGTTCTCCCAATTCTGTGGTCTCAAGCCCTGCAAGAGCTTTCTTAGTGACAAGCCACCTGTTCCAGTTTCTCTGCAGTTATTTAATAGACACTATCCGCACCTTTGCCTCAGAGGGGCAGCAACCAAGCAGGGTCCAGCTCCCCTGGATTCTGGACTGCTTCCCAGCTCTGTCTTAGCATAGTGGGGGCTTGGATATATGTTCTAGTGCCGTTCTTTGCCTCTAGGTCTGAAATTTCTGACCCAGGGCCTGCTTATATCTATTTGCCACTGAATATCAGTGGAGCACCCAGCTGTGGGTGGGCCATTTCCTTATACATTGCCTCAATTTTCATGGAGGAGTCCTCTTAGAGATCAGAGTCCAAACCATATACAAAGAAGTCCTGCTTCTCATTCACAGATCACAGCTTGCAGAATTGATTTTCCATCATAAGGCTTATTTTCCTTTCCTTCAATGTAGTCAGGAAGAGGCAAAATTTCTTTCCAGAAATTATCCATTCCTTTCCTAACAAGATGTCCTTCAGGACTCTACCACCGTTGTCAAGATTCAGGGTTTTGATAACTTCATTCCAGCTTTTCACAGGGGTGGAATCTTGCCGGTTACGTCAAGTGCATTGGTTAGTTCAGGGGCCTGAACTGAGCATTGCAAGTATTCCAGAAATTTAACAAGGTTCCTGGGTCCCTAGCAAATGCCATATTCCTTATTTTCTCTGGAGATAGCCATCACCCTTTATCCTAAGGTCATTTTATAGGAAATCACACAGAGGTTGCGTTTGGACCAAAATGTCTATATAACCATTCATTCACATGTACTCCTTATTGACAATTTCAAGGACATTTGTTAGTAGCTGTCTTGACTAAGTCATTCCAGAATTCTATATTAATGCCATGTTGTGCAGCCCTTCATCTGGTGATTACCCCCTCTCTTTGCTTCACATGGAGTGTCCTTTTGTGCTAGAAGCATTGGCATGCACAGCATGCAATGTAATTAGCTGTTACTAAGGTGAGGCCAACTGAAGGTGGATTGTCTGTGGGAAGAATCCTGAGATAACAGTCTTCTTCTAAATGGCACAGATGGCATGCCTGCTTGATGTTCTGCCCAATGATCATGGAGATGCTGTGAGAACAACTGAGGCTCTAGAGCAGACCCTCCAATCCCTGTGTGTAGCATGCCCAAGAAGGAGCATCACAATGTGAAGAAATGCTGCCTGGCAATAGCTATGTACAGTGAGGTGTACATCTGAGGATGAGATCACCTCCAAAAGGGAGAATGTGTCTATAGAGAAACAGGTATTGTGGATGAGGGACCCATAGCAGGCATCCTCTGTATTACTCTTTAAATTGACAAATATATTGGCTAAACCAGAGGAGCATATAATGACATTGGATTGCCATATCCTAAAGCTGGGAAAGCCAGAGTTAGGAGAGAGAACCAAGAAGGTTTTTGCTAAGAAGCTCCTCGACAAACATGCTAGATGGTAGGGAAAGACTGGAGGTAACAATACTAGTTGAAAAATGAGGAGAAAGGTGATACATGATGCCTCCCCATGGGACAAGCAAGGACTGTGTTAACAACAAGGCAGAGAATGAGATCAGTGAGGCAGAGACTCCAGAACAATAACAGACCTGCAAAGTAATGGACGATTCTCACCGTGCTGGTTTATATGGAGGGAGCACCTTGGTGAAACCCCAATAGCCAACCCTATAATGGGCTAGTAACTAGCACCAGTGGATATCAGACCATGCAGTGTGACTAAACCCCAGAAGAAAATGGTGAAATTATCGGTACCCAGAATATTTAGCCTTGGTTGGACAGTGGGTCCAGGCATAGACATAGCCATTATGATGCTGACCATTTCCCCACTTACTCTAGACCAAATAACTTGAGACAGTCCAACAGCATCCATCAAAGTTGGGAAAATTAATGGCGGTCCCATGAAAGTGCCCTAGGATGAGGCAGACACACAATTGATACCTGTAGTTGGAATATACCTTCTTAATTTATAGACTTTGGTTTCTTTAGTATCATTTTGTTTGTGAACTTCAGTAATCACCTGACACTTGCATGAAAGACTCAGCAATGGATTCCAAAGAGGGTCCCAAGTTTTTCTCTACAATTCTTTTATATAGCAGTCTTTAAGATTTTTGTGAGCTGTCCTGCCAATCCCCTGTGAAAAGGTTTTCTTATATAGAAACATAAATATTAACATTTGAGGGATTTGTACCTTTGAAAGGTGCATGAGTACAAAAGACTGAACAAGGACAGGAAGAGAGTTTATAGACAAACAAGACAGGTCATGGGGCATGGGAAAGCACACCAGGGATGGGGGAATTAGAAAAATGGATGATGACACATATGTATGAAAATGCCCTAATTTATTTTTAAAGTTTCAATATGAAACTTTAAAAATAAATAGCAATACCTGGGGTTAAAATATGGGGGCCTCTGAGGGGTTCCTTACTGGTTATTGCAAACTCTAACATCGGTCTGCAAGAAATTGTCTTCCCTGTGCTGCTTCAACACTGTCTGTCTCCAAGAGGGCTAGGCTCTTTCAGGATCTCAGTACTTGTAATCTGCAGATGGCCAGTAGAGGGAGACTCAGCTCACTTAGTGCTGAGATACTGAGAGCTACCACTTGAGAAATACAAAATCTGAATGTTATATGAACAGGAAATCCACATAAGTATAAACAGAAGATTAGAAACAGTCATGTCATGTCCAAGAGGCTGCATTTTACAGTGCTCCTACCCATCCTCCAGCTCTAACCTCCTCCCCTTCCTTCCACAACATTCCATGAGTTTGGGAAGGGAGGGCTTATCTAGGTGTTCCCTCTATGAGTGGGCACTCACAGACACTTACTCTCAGCATTTGAAGTAATGTGTCTCTGTATTATTCAGTTCTTTCTTCCAAAATTCCAATTTTTCGTATTTGATATTTAGAATATTAGTTTCAGAGGATTCAATAACAAAGTACAGCAAAATTTGGAGCAAACTCATAAAAGCTTACATTCTCATAGCTATGTTTACTGGAAATCCAAAATCAATCTCACAGTGTAGCAATTCCATAGCAACTATTTTCTTGAAGGCCCATCAGAACCCCAGCCATAAATACATGTTTTAGTTAATCATTAAATAGTGAATCCAGGTCTTGCTGTGTTAAAGCACAGAATCTAGTTTGAACTCTGAACTCCTGCTGTGGATGCCCCATATATGACCATGTGAGAGCCTGGTGTTCTCATATGCAGAAAAGAAGAAAAAGAAAACAAAATTCTGGCAAAGCCAAACCTGGCTCTACTGGAAGAAGGCTGTCTTCTGGACAAGGCAGGGCTAGCTCACTGTTGATCTCACAGCAGTTGTAATTAGCTGCACAAGATGAACCCAGTGAAAATTCATTCATAGATGGTAGAGAGGATCTCCAGTCCCATTCCTTGCTGAGCAGCTACTGACAGTTGAGAGCTGCTGTGGGAGGGAGAATCATTCTTTTCTTAGGGTGAGACCACAGTTAAGTTTCCCACACTCCAGTGGATGGTCCAAATCCCCATGCACATGTAGGCAGCAATAATCGGACTTAGTGAGGATCATAAATACCAAAAAGTGGAAGTCATGAAGTTAGCACAGGGATGTGGTGGGGGAAAAAGGGAGAAGTTGGAGGGGAAATGAGAGGTTGGATGAGGTCACATTTAATTTTTATACATGTAGGAAATTGTCAAGAAAAATAATTACTTAATGTATATAATCTCTACAAACAGCACTTAGAAATATGATTGAGCCAGAGGAGGAGGCTTGGTGGATTAAGTTCTGGCCAAAGAAGCTTGAGTTCTCAAGTTTGGTCCCTGAAGGTCATGTATTCAGGTAGGCATGGCAGCTGCCTCCAATCCTAGCATGCTGGAGGCAGGGACAGTGGAAGCCCAGGACAAGCAGGAAAGCTAGAGTCATCCGATCAGGAAGCTTTGCATTCAACTGAGAGAGACTGCCTCAACAAGGGAAGTAGAGAGCAAGTGAGGAAGACATCCAGTGTCACTTTGGGCGCACACACATATTCATTCCTCTAGGTGTAAATTTGTACCAACACATATGACCACACATACACACATGCACACATACACCTAACTGTACACACATATAAATGAAAAGAAAAATCAAAGCACATAAGTAAATAAAATTTCTTGTTCATTCTGCATCACTGTCTAGAAGCGATTCTGGAGGAAAACTTTTATTTCTGTTCTGTATAGAAATAATGCTGAAGAATGACAGGGTATTTACTACAGTGTCCAAAATGTTAAGGAGATTTTAACATTCATGCCTGAAACATACATTGTTATGTCTTAGAGAAGAACATGAACTTTTTATTTGAAATGGAATATTTTCCATGTTATGTACATGATTATATGCCAACTTGTTAAGTTCAAGTGAATGAGCTCTTCTAGCACTTATTTTACATTTGTAAACAGTTAGCCTGGTAACAACAGATATGAGAAAATATGAACCCCAAACTATAGTTTTATTGGGTAAAAGACTGAGGGATCACTACCTGTGATGTTTTGAAAGTTGTTTTCTCTAGACTGAAATAGATGAGGCCAAAGAGAGTGACCATTCCCCCTCAGTGATTGCCTTGTGGGCCCAGCTCTATACTGTGGGTCTCTATGTGGTCTAAGAGTGGCAGAACCTTTGTCCCATGTCTTCTCCACAGGCTAAGATTTCCAAAATGGAGTCCTCTGCTCGCTGTTCTAGGCCATGGTGACTTCCATAGTGTCCCTCACAGCACAGACAAGAGGTTTCTCACTTTGTTCCCAAGAACAGTGCTTATACTCCCTTGGCTGTTCACACACTGTTACACCCACCAGGGAATTTGCATATCACTCTCATCTGTGCAAGTCTAAGATAAAAGCTCAGCTGTGTTCTTTCCTTGACTGCCCAGGACTCCTCAGATAGCTTCTCAGAATGAGGTGCCCTGCTCAGCTCCTGGGGCTGGTGATGCTCTGGATCCCTGGTAAGGACATGTGGAGATGAGGAAGGAGACAGAGGTGGGAATGGGACTCTAGGACAGCTGTGATGCCCATGCTTCTCTGTGATGTGTGAAGATCTTATCCTTCAGAATGAGCCTGGAAAGTTTCTATCTGTGAGGGAGAGGAAGATTTCAGAAAGGACAAGGAAATGTACTGTGATGAAGACTCTGACACTAGTAGAAAGGAATAGTACAGAACTCCAGAGATGTTGCTGTACTTGGTCAATATCCTTTATACATATATTGACTATTATTAAACAAAGATAAAATGTGACTTATAGGGGAATAAATCATAAAGAAAATATAAAAAGTCTCATTACACTTGTTCATCACCTAACACTTCTCTCTTATCATTTTAGGATCCAGTGGAGAGGTTGTGCTCACACAGACTCCACTCTCCTTGCCTGCTGCCCCTGGAGAGGAGGTCTCCATCTCCTGCAAGTCTAGTCAGAGCCTATTACATAGTGATGGAAACACCTATCTGTATTGGCTCCTGCAGAAGCCAGGCCAGTCTCCACAGCCCCTGATCTATAGAGTTTCTAATAGGGAAACTGGGGTCCCAGACAGGTTCAGTGGCAGTGGGTCAGGAACAGATTTCACACTGAAAATCAGCAGAGTAGAGCCTGAGGACCTTGGAACTTTTTACTGTTTTCAAGGTACACATGCTCCTCCCACAGTGATACAGCCCTTAACAAAAACTCCCCTGCTTGGTTTGGCCCAGCTGTCCTCATGAGTTGCTTGACAGGGAGCAGGACAGCTCAATCTATGAGCCTGTGGATGAAGACATTGTATGACCCAGTAGAGCATGTTACAGATGTTGCATCTGCTCAATATCTACTCAAGTCTACATTTGGAGCACTGTGAAATGCTGTGTCCTTGGCATAACATGAAAAGCAAATGACTGAAGGGTATCCAAGTGTCTGATGAGAGTCAGGCATGAAGAAAGCTAACTAGTGTGCTTCTCATAATCCTCCTCTCTGGGCACATCAGAAATTACTTTTTGGGGCATTGCAGTCATGGACTTGACACACAGTGTGATACATACCCAGGTGTTTATGAGTTTTTACACGTCCACTTTTTTTTTTGTTGTTGTTTTTTGATTTTTTTTTTGATGATTTATTTGATTCTTCCTTCTGGTTGAGCAGGCAGAACAGTTAGTAGGGTACTTGAAGCTGTCAGCTGTTTGCTGATCTTAAGACATTTCTATCCTCTCTGTCCCACATTTGTGACTCCAACTTTCTCTTAGAAAACCTCCTTATTTAGTGGGGAAGAAAGAAATACTCAATATTACTGAACTTATTAAAGTAATTACATCTATTCCCATCCCTACTTTCCACCTACCTGAAATAAATTTTGTAAATTTACTCAAAAGCAGAAGCCTAGTTTTAAAGTTTTAGATGAGTCTCTGCCATGGCATTTTCAAATGGAGTAGGCCTTGTTTGAATCCAGTCAGTGTACTAAAATAAAGGACGAAGAGTTAAAAACTGGAAAACATAGTCATTGTCTTTGTTCATTCTCCTGTACTTCTAGCCTTCCAAATGGGATTCCAAATCTGAAAATCACTCAAATATTATTATTATCTTTCTGTACAATAAAACTTCCCACAGGGGTTTGGCAGGATGGTATCACAAAATCCTAAATCACCATCCTGTAATGAATTACAGAGAACACCCTGGATCTACTTTGGAATCCATTGCTGACTCTTTCACCCAAGTTTCATGTGACTAAGAAAGTTCACAAATAAGATGATACTAAAGAAAACCAAGGTCTATAAATTACCAAGGAATATTACATCTGTGGTTATCAATTGTGTGTCTGCCTCATCCAGGGCACTTTCATGGGACCTGCATGAATTTTCCTACTGCTGAGAAATTCTGTGGGGTTCTCAAGTGATTTGTTCTAGACTGAATGGGGAAATGGTCACTATCATCCTGATGATGTTTTCACCTGCTCCCAGTATCCATCCAAGGCTGAATATTCTGGGTACCCACAATTTCACCATTTTATTGTGAGGAGTTTAGTTTCACTGCATGGTCCCCTTCCACATGTGCTCCCAACTACCTCATTATAGGTCCATCGATTGGGGTTTCCAGCCAAGTGCACCCTCCATATAAGGCAGCACAGAGACTCATCAATTCCTTTGCAGATCTGCTAATGTTCTGGGAATCTCCTGCACTGATCTCTTTCTCTATCCTGTTGTTAGCACAGTCTTGTCTTGATCCATGGGGAAGCATCAGGTATCACCTCTCTCCTCATTTTTTTCAATGATTATCTTTACCTTCTTTCTTTACCATCAAAAGTATCTCCAGAAGGGCTTCTTAACAAAAATCCAATTGTTTGTTTCCCCAGCCTCAGTCCTTCCCAGCTACAGTACGTGGCTATCTACTGCCTCCATCTGCTCTTCTGATTTATCCAACATTTTTCTCAACTTAGAGACTAATACAGAGGATGCCTATTTTTGGCTCATCATGCTCCCTAAAGCATACACTCTCCCTTTTTGAGGCCATCTCATCCTCAGATATATTCTCACTACACATAACACTTTCCAGGCAATATCTGCACAGATGTGATGTTTCTTCTTTGCATGCTACACTCAGGGACTGGAATGTGTGCTGTGGAAAATGTCCACCCTTGTAAAATTCTGGGGAGCTCTGTTGTTTGGTAAGATTAAGATGATACCAAGGTTATTCAGAGAATTTGTAATACCTTGTGCCTGTCAATGTTAAAGAGTAATCAAGTGTGATGTTGTAAGTGTAAAAATGGATGCTCCCAGAAGTCATGCAGTTGTAGACAGTGAAATCTCAGAGGTAGGATGGGTTATATCTCTAGAAATTGCTGCTCCTGAGGTCCTAGGCACCTTTCACAGTTTAAAAGCTCTAGGCAGTACTGTTGGGGACATTCCGGAGCAAGATGTTAAGACTCTACTGCTGAGGACATTGCATTAAATCACAGCAAGTCTCCTAGACATAAGGCTAGAACTGAACTGGAGCATCCCCGTGATAGGTCTCTATCTGCAAATGGTGCCACTGACATGGTGGGGCAAATTGTGTCTACATATCCTACTCAGCTCTGTATCATGCATGCTTCACAATATACATGTCAGACAAGATGTGGTAGTTCTTTCAGTAGAACAAGTAATTATGTATAGAACCAACTTTCTGATTGGATATAAGTCCAACTCCACAGGGAGAAACTCACAGCTGAAACTGGAACTTACATAAAGCCTGTGGACAGGGAAATCTTGGTCCCCAGTGTAAGCTTGACTGTGTTTGCTTTGTTAAATCAGTTTGGTGTAGTGGCTGAGATGCTTTCAATTTTTTAAAATTTATATTCACAGTTTATTCTGAAGGGAATTTCCCTGTTTTGCTTCCTTTTCTTCAATCATTTTGAAGAAGAGGGAATACTCCAGGGAATTTCCAAAAGCTGCCTTCTGGAGATGGAGGCATTAGTAAGAGCATATGTGGCTTTGGTAACTGGCTGAAATTTTAGAAGTCTAGTCATACAGTCACATGACTATTTCCCCCTCTCCTCCAATGCTGATGGAAACCTGTGAAAGTGCTTACAGAAACAACATAAAAGCTGGCTAAGAGATCAAGTGTGATATAGGGCCATCCTCAGAACTTCTGCCTCTTCATGAGTCTAGTTGTGCCTGCTTCCAGAAGTTTATTACAGCTGAGCTGGTGACTGAAGTTCCTTCATAGATCGAATGCTAGGGAAGGTCATGACAGTAGTGTCAGTCCACTCCTCCTAATGATTTGTCTTCAGGTAGGAGCTGGAGTAAACATGTTAGGAAGGAATAGAGCATGGGTGGCTCTCTTCAGCAGTGGGTAAAGCATCATTCTTTTGGGTACAGACTTCACAGTGCAGCTGATTTGGGATTATCATACTCCTGTTAGTAACTCCTCACCCATGCTCTACAAGTAAGCACAATAACACTGGCTCCTCAGCAGGAAATTTGGTGGATTTAAAATTGTTTGGACATGGGGACCTAGGGAGGAGGGGGAAGATATTCCCTTATTTTTCTTATCTAGGTCAAAAGTCATTACTATCATTATCTACATGATCTAAGCGCCATCAAACTACATTGTGAAAATATAGGAAAATTAAGAGAGCCTGGGTCACATTTGCCATTCAGAGGGTCGAATTGAAGACTCCACTCTGTGACTTCATGAAGGACAAGAGCCAGACTAGGAGAATGTAGATTCTACTGCATAGAGAAAAAGCGAGGCAGCCTGGGACCTGCAGAGAACTAGACAGGTGACACAGGGGAAGAAGCAAGCCAAGCCAACACAACTCCAGCTGTGTGGTGATGGGAAAAGTAATCTGCTATGAAACACCATGCAGGTGAAATCTACCTGTGAATTTGTGTCAGACTGTGATTTCTCTGGCAGACAGTCATCAGTGAAGAGGAATCCCATTTTTCTCACTTTATATGACTTGGATGACAGTTGTGGGGACCATCCTGAGAGAACACCTGCTGTTTAAAACTGTGTTTCTCTGAAGACTTGGGGATACTGACAACACAACTCAAGGAGTCTGTTGTAGGCTGCAATAACCTTAGGGTGAGAGACAGCTGGTAGGCAGCTGAGGAGAGCAGTTGGTTGGACACTGACAGGCTAAACCTGAAGTAATCAAGAGGCTTGGCTCAGCCAATGACGCACAAGGGAGAGAGAGTTCATCATCAGTGTCTCAGAACGGTTTTTATTAACTGAGCCTGAGTCTAGCATTTGACATCCCTGAATCTATGTGCAGTGGATGGAGCAACTTCTGCTGCCTCTTATTTGTCATTAACTACTATAGACCTGAGAACTTTACAGCTCCAACTGCCTATTTGATATCCATAACTGTGCTGTCCGCGGAGATAATGCAGGAGGAAATCTTTGTGCTCTAGAGTTTTACTTCATCATATTTAAAGTTAATGGCTGAGAGTTTGGTTCAGCTGGTAAAATGCTTTCTGCTCAGCCTGAAGAACTGCTTTTGGGGAGTGTGCAGTGGTTAGATCAGGGACTTGCCAGGACCACCTGAAGCACAGGTAGGAGCCTGGTGCTTCAGCCAGGCAGATTTTTAGGATAGATCTACTCCTGGGTTGTGGGTTGATTGATTCATTGGTTGGATAGCTAAATCTTTGTCTTGCAAGGCTGGTGGAGTGGAGTTGCCCTGCTAGCTGGAATTAAAGGTGGACCTGTTAAATCCTTGTCTGGTGTGGCTGTCAGGGAGGAGTTGCCCTTGTAGGTGGTACTAAAAGTGGGCCTGTTGCCACTGTGAGACTTGAGTGTGCAGTGGTTAGATCAGGGACTTGCCAGCACCACCCGAAGCACAGAGTACCCCCCCAACCAACTGGAATTGCTGAGAAAGTGTCCAAGTGGATTTTTTGGAGAACCTTTAGAACAGAAAGGGAAGAGTGAATATATAAACTTCCAATATATAAGCAAAATTGAAAGCCTGAAACCTAGACAAGTCAACACTCCATAAACAAGGAGGGGGAAAATGGCATCTGAAGGAGGCAAGCAAAGCAAGCCTTCAACACAGTGAAAGGCATTTGTGATTCACATTGGAATACAGGCAAAAAGGGAAACCCACATGCTAGGGACATGATGAAGGGACAGCATGGGAAAGGTGCAGGATAATTCCACACCAAGCTCTATCAACCCTGTAGGCGATTGGTACAGTGGGATCCCCCTGGGTGTGGCCCAAGAAACACATCTCGGAGGAAAAATTGAAGACCTCTTCAGAGAAATTAAAGAATATAAAGAACAAGTCAGAGAGCTAAGGCGAGAAAATGAAAAACTCAAGAAGGACCTAGAGAGAGAGAATGACAAACTTTGGAAAGAACTAAAGGGAGAGAATGACAAACTTCAGAAAGAACTAGAGGGAGAAAATGAAAAATTTTGGAAGGAAGTGGAAACACTGAAAAAGGAAGCCAACCAGCGAAGTAAGGAGCACCAAGAAGAGATTGAGAGGCTCCAAAAAGAAATGGAAATACTAAAGAAATCACAGGATGAAATGAAAAAGGAAATAGAACACTCATCCAATCAAGAGAAAAGGAATGGAAAAAGACTCAGAAGCAGAATGGAGGAAGCAGAACAAAGAATATCAGACCCGGAAGATAACACAGAGCAACTAAAAAGATATCAAATAAAGATAATCAAATAAAGATTATGAAAATTTTAAAAATACAAAAAAGTGGAACAACCAGGAAATATGGGACACTATGAAAAGATCAAACCTCCACATCATAGGAATAAAGGAAGAAGACTCCCAGGAGAATAGTATTGATCAGATCTTCAACAGAATAATGGATGAAAATTTCCCCAAATTAAAAAAAAACACAAACCCATATAAATACAAGAAGCACATAGAACTCTAAACAGACAAGATCAGAAAAGAAACTCCCCATGCCATATCATAGTTAAAACGCTAGACACCCAAAACAATGACAAAATTCTGAAAGCCATAAGAGGAAAACAAGAAGTCACATATAAGGAGAAACCCATCATAATTAAGACTGACTTCTTGGCGCAAACTATGAAAGCAAGAAGAGCATGGAACAAAGCATTTCCAGTGTTAAAGGACTATAGATACCAACCCAGATTACTATACCCAGCAAAAATGTCAATTATAGTTAAAGGAGAGAGAAAAATTCTTCCATGACATAAACAAGATAAAAGAATACATGTCCGGAAAGCCAACCCTTCAGAGAATACTTGAAACAATTCAAATGACAGAAGAGAGGAGCAACCATTCCCAAGCACCTAGAAAGAGAAACTAATAAAAGCATTACTGCAGAAGTAGAAACCTAGACTAAAAAAGCAAATAGATAATAAGGTGAAAGGAAGCAACATGTGTCTTTCAATTATAACCTTAAATATGAAAGGACTTAACTCCCCAAACAAAAAACATAGACTGAGAGATTGGATTAGGAAACAAAACCCATCTCCATGCTGTCTGCAAGAAACCCACCTCAATCTCAAGGATAGGCACCAGCTTAAGGTGAAGGGTTGGGAAAAACTATTCCAAGCAAATTGTACCAAAAAGAAAGCAGATGTTGCTACTTTAATATCAGACAAAATAGACTTCAGAGTAAAAGAAATCAAAAGAGAAAAAGAGGGCCATTACATCTTTATCAAAGGAACAATTGACCATGAAGACTTCGCAATCATGAATATATATGCACCAAACTCTGGTGCACCAAACATTATAAAGACAATTCTCAGGACCTCAAGGCATAGATTAACCCCAGCACACTAATAGTAGGGGACTTCAATACCCCACTAAGTCCTTTGGACAGATCAACAGGACAAAGAATAAACAGAGACATCTGAACTGAATGATACAATACACCAAAAGGGCCTCACAGACATCTATCGAATATTCCACCCAAACACCAGAGAATACATTTTCTACTCAGCACCCCACGGAACATTCTCCAAAATAGATCACATACTAGGACACAGAAAAAATATCAACAAATACATAAAGAATAATTTCATGCATTCAATCAGACCACAGTGCAAGAAAGTTCAATATCAACACCAGGATAAGCCCTACAACTTACATGGAGAACACATGGAGAGTAAACAATACTCTCATGAATAATGAATGGGTCAAGGAAGAAATAAAGAAAGAAATAAAAGCATGGGCTGGAGAGATGGCCTAGCGATTAAGAGCGCCAACCGCTCTTACAGAGGACCTGGGTTCGATCCCCAGCACCCACATGGTGGCCGAGAACCATCTGAAACTCCAATTCCAGGAGAACTCCAGTTCCAGGGGAATCCGACACCCTCTTCTGACCTCCGCGGCATTGCACGACACGGGTGCACAAACCTGCATGCAGACAGTACACATCCATGCACATATAGAAATAAATAAAAAAAAAGAAAGAAATAAAAGCATTTCTGGAACTGAAAGAAAATGATAATACAACATAACAAAGCCTTTGGGACCCTTTAAAAGCCTTCCTAAGAGGGAAGTTTATAGCCCTGAGTGCCTACATCAAGAAAGCAGAAAGAGCACAAGTGAATGATCTGCAGCTAAAAACACTTGAGAGACAACAACAAATGAACACTAAATGCAGCAGAGAGGAAGAAATAACAAAAATCAGAGCAGAAATCAATGAAAGAGAAACAAAGAAAATCATACAGAAAATCAATAAATCAAAAAGTTGGTTCTTTGAGAGAATATACAAGATAGACAGACCTCTATCCCAGTCAACCAAAAGAAAGAAGGAATGCACCAAATCCATAGAATCTGTGGTGAAAAGGCAAATATCAGAACAGACAATGGAAAGATAGAGACAATCATACAGGAATACTTCAAAAACCTATACTCTACCAAATTTGGAAAATCTAGAAGAAATGGATGAATGCCTGAAATTCTGGGAATCACTTGCTAGGGCAATAAGGCAAGTGAAGGAAATTGAAGATGTTCTAATTGGAAAAGTGGAAGTCAAGCTATTACTTTTTGCTGATGATATGGTCGTTTGCTTAAGGGATACTAAAAACTCCAGCAGAAAACTACTAGAAACGATTAAGAGCTTCAGTAAAGTGGCAGGATACAAAATTAATCTAGAAAAATCAGTAGCCTTTCTTTACACCAACAACAAGCAACTGAAGAAGGAATACAAGGAGACCTTCCCGCTCACAATAGCCTCAAAGACAATAAAATACCTAGGGACAAACCTAACCAAAGACACCAAGGATCTCTACAACAAAAATTTTAAACCCCTGAAGAAGGAAATTGAAGAAGACATCAGAAGATGGAAAAACCTTCCATGCTCATGGATTCGGAAAATTAATACAGTAAAAATGTCCATTCTACCCAAATTCTTGTACAGATTTAATGCAATCCGAATTAAAGTCCCTAAGATTTTCTTCACAGTCTTGGAATAAAAGTCCTTAATTTCATTTGGAAAAACAAAAGACCCTGAATAGCCAAAGCAACCTGAGGGAAAAGAGCAATACACGGGGGATCTCTATACCAGACTTCAAACTATACTACAGGGCTACGGATCACCATCTGTAGAAGAATGTAATTACACCCATACCTCTCGCCCTGTACAAAAGTCAATTCCAGATGAATCAAAGATCTCAACGTGAAACCCAAAACTTTGGGGCCAAAGAAGAAAAACTTAGCAGCAGACTACAAGACAAAGGCATAGGAAAAGATTTCCTAAATCAGACAGCAGCTGCACAAGAAATACGATCAATAATTGACAAATGGGACCTCATTAAACTCAAAAGTTTCTGTACATCAAAAGAAACAATAAAGGAAGTGAAGAGAAACCCTAGGAGTGGCAAGAAAACTTCACTGCAGATACATCTGACAAAGCATTGATTTCCAGAGTATACAAGCTACTCAAAAAACAAAGAAGGAAGAAAACAAATGAATCACTCAAAAATGGAGGAAAGAACTGAATAGAGACTTCACAGGTGAAGAATTAGATATGGCTGAGAAACATTTTAAAAACTGTTCAATGTCACTTCCCTAATAATTAGGGAAATGCTAATTAAAACCACTTTAAGATATCATCTTACTCCAATAAGACTGGCTAGGATCAAGAAAACAAATGTTACCAAGTGCTGGAGAGGTTGTAGGGAAAGGGGAACAATCATCCATTGCTGGCGGGAATGTAAACTTGTACAGCCACTATGGAAAGCAGTGTGGAGAACTCTTGGAAGACTCAAAATGAGCTTGCCATTTGACCCAGTCATATCACTCCTGGGTATATACCCACAAGACTCATCTTACTTCAGAAATACATGCACAGCTATATTTATTGCAGGTCTGTTCACAGTAACAAAAAGTTGGAACCAACCCAAATCTCACTCACCTGACAAATGGATAGAGAAAATATGGTACATGCACACATTGGAGTTCTATGCAGCAGTAAAGAAAGACAGCATCATGAACTTTGCAGGTAAATGGATGGAGCTAGAAGATATTATGTTAAGTGAAGTAACACAGTCCCAGAAAATCAAATGACGAATGTTATCCCTCATCTGTGGAAGCTGGCATCAATACCACAGTTGTAAATATTTCTTGTGGGAAGGGATGCATATTGGAAAGAACAACAACAGAAAAGACTGCATAAAAAACTGACTGAAACAGTGAATCTGGAGAGGTGGGAGGGTTCGGAGAGGGATATGTGTCTATATTTGATTAACGTATATTTAATTGATGTGAGTTTAACTAGTATCCAATTTTGCCCAAACTCTATCTACAAATCACATGGTATTTTAGGACTTAGTAAAAGTAATAATGTATATATTAAACAACATTGGTTAAAAGGCTTTAATAAAAACGGTAATACATTTAAGTTAATTGGAAATATAAATTGTCTACATTTGTTTTACTTAAAATTTGTATAACAATAACTTTGGGATTAATGTATACAAATGTTCTCTATAATTTTTGTGTTATACAGTATCATCTTGTAACATTCTCTTTTACCTGTAGGATAATTTAACTTAAGGAATTAAGTTTGCTTCCCAAATTAACAACATACAGTCATCCAAAACAGCTTGGGTAAATTTAATGAAATTTACTCCTTGATTCCTGCCTATAGGTATGTGTACTACAACTGCCTTTTTGAAACTCCTGGGTCAAAAGAATAAAAACCTAAAATAAAAAAGGGGAGATACAGTTATATATTAAACTTTTGTCAAAATTTTCAACTTAAATCTTAAAACTAATTATGGGAAAAGATTTGTATGTTCGCACAGTTCAAAACATCACCAACGTAAGGGCTGAGAAAGAAAAGATACAGCTTTGCATTGTGCAGGATGTTCCAAGAAATATCAGCAGAGAAGTTGGCCCATCTAAGCATTAAAAGGAAGAAAAAGCCTCAGACTGCTACAGGCATCAAACATCTCTGTGGATCCTATTTGTAACAACGGTTTATAATGAGTCTTAATGAACCTTACCTTCCTGGTGCCACAAAGTTTTAATATGAGAGAATTTCTTATCTCTTTTTCATAGAACAAAGAAAAACATGATGGCAATGAAGTCATTCCCTAATTGTATACTAGAGCTGACTGGTATAGAGGTAATCTCTTATAAAACCAGTATAACTGCTTTCTTTTTTTTATGACCTTTAAAAAATTCCTTTAATGGTCATACAATATTTATGCATATTTATGGGGTGCAGTATGATAATTCAATACAAGTAAGCATGAAATCTGGCTAGTTAGTATTTCCAGTCTCAACAAATATTTATCATTTCTATGTGTGTTTGGGACATGATCTATTTTATATTGTAACTGGGTTATTCATAATTTTTTCTTGAATCTTGACTGAAACTCAATTCAAACTGGATATATATATATATTTAAAGACCCAATTGTAATAAAGTCCAGGAGGGGTCTGGAGAGATAGCCTAGCAGTTAAGAGCACCGACTGCTTTTGCAGAGGACCCGGGTTCAATCCCCAGCACCCACATGGCGGCTGAGAACCGTCTGTAACTCCAGTTCCAGGGGAATCCGAGACCCTCTTCTGACCTCCGCGGCATTGCATGACATGGGTGCACAGACCTACATGCAGACAGTACATTCATACACATACAATAAAAAAAATAAAGTTCAGGAAATAGACCCACTTTTAGGCACATCTATGTCCAGGAGCTTAAGTGATACACCAAGTTCTCTCTCTCTCTCTCTCTCTCTCTCTCTCTCTCTCTCTCTCTTTCATGCATTTTCTGTCTTCATATTTCCTCTTCCTGTCCTCTTTGCTTTTTAGATTCTCCAAGATGTGCCTTCCACTCAACAAGATTTGCAGCCTCCAGAGGAAAAATCCCAGGGGAGAACATGGAGAGGTGTAGCACACATGCTTTATTCCTTGCTTGGGCAATGTCCTTCTTTTAGCAGTTTAAGTTTGCAGTTCTAATTGCTTTCAACTGTGTTCTTTTGGTGACTGAAGAGCGTCTTTGAACGCGGAGAATTGTAAGCCTGTCATGGTGGTATGCTTACCTGTAATCTCAGCAGTCAGGAGGCTGAGGAGGTAGGGTTGTCACTTTGAGGCGAGCCTGGACTACAGAGTGAATTCCAGGCTAGCCTGGGCTACAGAATGAGTACCAGACTAGTCTGAGCTACAAAATGACCCTATGTCAAGAAACCAAACAGCAACAACAAACAAAACACGTAAAACCAAAGTCAATCAAGCAAAAAAACGGGAAAAATAGAAACAACTCACCTGCCACTCTCCCAACTTAATGGAAGCAGAGCCATTGTTTTGGGGACACGTCTTCTCTGGGTCCCATGATCGTGCTCAGCTGTGGCAGTAACTGGACCTGACAGGTGTGTCCAATCCGATGGCAAATCAACGAAGTTCATCCTCAAGAACCATGCAATCATGGGGTGTGGACATTGGGTTAGGCTTTCTTTAATTGACTAATAGACATAGGAACTGTGAAAAGGATTATTCTCTATTCAGAGCCAAATATAATACTAAAGTCTTTTAAAGCTGTGCAATTTAGCAAAATATATTAATGTGGGAGAGCTCTGATATCAGCAATGGATTATTCTGCCAAGGAGGTATTGGCCAGGGGATCCAACTCTCCCTCCCAATAAAGGTAAAGTCTTCTTGCCTGTAAACTGTTATACCTGCTAGAAGAGAGGCAGTAGGCCCTGCTGTCAAATACCTGATGTAAGCATGGGAAAGATTTATTGAGACCACACTTGCAAGTGTACAGTTAGTCTCTGGAACACCAGAGAGTGTTATCAAAGGTCACTAAACCAATAATGCAAATACTGGTCTCCTTGAGTTAAGTAAGACTCCTCCGTCAACATCAGCTACACCTCACCTGCCTGGAAATACTGTGCAGCAGTGGCAACCTTATGTCTCTATATCCCAAATCCAATGGGCTATTAGCTCTCTCCTTAGAGGAATAATTCATGGCTGATGTCACAAACTTCCATCCTCTAGTGGTTATGAGATGTTATAAGCCACAGTAAGACCTTATCATCTTTTACAGAAAAACTATAATTCATGGATTAGCATACCATCCAAACATCTGTGTCTATACCAAAGTAACCTACCATAATAATTAGTACTGTTTAAATGCCTGTATATCTAATTGCTTGTGCTTCATTAGTAGGATTGAAAGGTTATTCCTGGACAAACTGTCAGCCCATGAAAGGAAACAGCCTGAACTGATCAGAGTCCAAAATGACATCTCCAGAGAAAGTAGACTGTTTTGCTTCTTGCCCACCTGTGCCCCTTTTCTAAGCCTAGGGAACAATCTGTGGAAGAGGAGGTGTGGTAGAATGTAAGGGCTGCGATTGGGGTGAATTGTGAAACTATAGCAATATAGACTGGACACTTATTTGATCAACATGATTATACATACAAGGCCCTCCAGCTGGATGGAGCCTTGGGCTATGTGGATTTGGGCAATGGTACTTGCAAATTGGTTTTACATGAAGGATGCTTGTACTCATAACTTATTACTTATTGTTAAAAATGAAAGAAATAAAGAAAAAAGTTTAATCTACACCCCAATGGAAAAAAAAGAAACAAATGAATCACTCAGAAGATGGAGCAAAGAGCTGAACAGAGACTTCACAAGTGAGGAATTAGCGATGGCTGAGAATCATCTTAAGATGTGTTCAACGTCACTAATAATTAAGGAAATGCAAATTAAAACCACTTTAAGATATCATTTCACTACAATACATCTGGCTAGAATCAAGAAAACAAATGATACCAAGTGCTGGAGAGGTTGTGTGGGGAAAGGGGAACACTCATCCATTGCTGGTGGGAGTGTAAACTTGTATAGCCACTATGGAAAGCAGTGTAGGCAACCCTTGGAAGACTCAAAATGAGCTCACCACCTGACCCAGTCATACCACTCCTTGGTATATACCCACAAGTCTCTTGTTACCACAGAGATATATGAACAGCTATGTTTATTGCAGCTCTGTTCACAATTGCAAACAGCTGGAACCAACCCAAATGCCTCTTGACTGACAAGTGTATAGAGAAAATGTGGTACTTCTACACAATGGAGATCTATGCAGCAGTAAAAATAGACATCATGAACTTTGCAGGTAAATGAATGGAACTGGAAGATATTATGTTAAGTGAAGTAACACAGTCCCAGAGAAACAAAGAATGAATGGAATCCCTCATCTGTGGATGCTAGCACCAATAACCTGGTTGGAAACATTTCTTGTTTGGAGCGATGCATATTGGAAAGAACAACAACAACACCAACAACAAAAATGACTGCATCAAAAAGAACTGACTGAAAGGGTGAATCTGGTTGGGTGGGGATTTGGGTGGGAGACACAAGTCTAGATTTGATTTGTAACATAATCTTATACAAAAAATATATGTAAAACAATAAATTTAAAAAAAGAAAAAAAGAACTGCATTTGGTTCCTGGGACATAAAATGTAGAAAGACAGAACTTATTCCAACATGTTGTCCTTTGACCACCACACATATATGGTGACATGCACCTGTACTGTGGCATGCATCTATGTGTTCACACACGTAGTTAAAAAGTAAATAAATCTAACATAATAAGTAAATCAATGTAATACAATATTAAATGTTTTACTTTTCTCTTCATATATTTAACTTTGTTCATGTTTTTCAGCACTAGACAATCTTCTTACTTTAAATTTTTCCTTTTTGTACCATGTTTATCTGCTTTCTTTGTGTGATAGTTTTTGTAGTATCTTGGATTATTGCTAAAAACTTTCCCTTTTTTATCTTCCAGAAATTCATCTAATTCCACTTTTGACCTCTTTTACTGATAAGTTCCTTTGTCTTCTTTTTTAGTAAATATAAAATATATTTTGAATTATTTAAAGGCTACTTAAGAAAGAGTATAGTTTAGAATAGAAATGTGTTTTTTCCCATGGCATTTTAAAATAGCATTTCTTTTTTTTTTCTATTCTCTTGCTTTTTCCCTTTCAACAGCCTTCCCCTCTATTTTTCATCCTCTCCTTTCTTTAACCTCTTTCTTTGTTCATTTTCCCCTTCTTTACCTCATTCCTTTACTATTTAACTTTATACTGTGTAATTTCTAACCCATTAGCATAGTTTACATCAGATTTCCCCTTTTATGACTATGGTTGGTTGTGTAATATTGGACTTCATTCAAGTATAATTATTGTTTCAAAATCTTAAATGGTTGATGGTGTTACTGCTCCAGCAGTTTTCTCCTTTCTCCCTGATTAGGAACAGAAACTGAGCTCTCAGTGTAACATGTTCTCAGAGAACACTGCCAAATACAAACTGAAGAGATAGCTAAACCAGCAGTTGCACAAAACACAACTAACACCACAAGTACCATGAAAAATCAAGATGCCATGATGTCTCTAGTAGACTAGAACTGTGTTATTTATTTATTTATTATTATTATTATTTTTATTTATTTCTGTATGTGTACGACTGTACTGTCTGCATGCAAGTTTATGCTCCCGTGTCGTGCAATGCTGCAGAGGTCAGAAGAGGGTGTCGGATTCCCCTGTAACTGGAGTTCTCCTGGAATTGGAGTTTCAGATGGTTCTCGGCCACCATGTGGGTGCTGGGGATCGAACCGGGTCCTCTGCAAGAGCAGTTGGTGCTCTTAATTGCTAGGCCATCTCTCCAGCCCCCTGTAATTTATTTATTAATAATTTTTTTGCCATATTCATACAATACATCTTGATGATATTTAAGATTCCTCCCTTATGTATATCTGCCATTAAGGTACCCACACAGTTTCTGTTGTTTATCTCTCTCTGTCTCTCTCTCCCTTTCTTTTCTTTGTCCCTCTCTCTTTTCATATATATATATAATTTCTGACCATAACAATAAATCTTTAACTCCTCAATTCTTGACATCTAGATACTGAAATAAATAAAAAGTGTGATAAAGTTTTGAAAGAGTACAAAGCTACTGATCATTCAAAGAGGATGCAGTCTCATCTCACAGATGATTTCAGTCCATGAATTCTGTCCATGATTGGGAAAGGATAGTTTCTTGTACAGTAGGAAAATGTGCGAAAGTAGAGAGGGAATATTGATAGTACAAGTGGGAAAGTTGGAAGAAAAGTTCACCCAAGAAATAAGATATTTTGCCAAACAACTAGAATCTTTGGAACTGAAAAGTCTTTGAATCAAATAAAAAAAATAGTTTTGAGCATCACTAGTAGAAGAAATAATATCAGGATTGGATAACAAGGCTGATAAAACACAACACTAAATCCTGATTAGAGAAAAACCTAAGCAAATGACCTCAGTGTCCACAAACTCTGAGAAATTATCAGAAGACAAGAACTTAGAATTCATATGTAGAAGCAGTAGTTCAGGTAAAAAAAAATATAAAGATCTCGGGAATATTCAATGACCAGTGAATTTCCCAAATATAAAGAAAGAAACAGATATGTAAATAAGAAATACATTTAGAATTTTAAATAGACATCAGCAAAGAACTTTTTTCCCAAGACATATTATAGTCAATACATCAAAAATACATGCCAAAGAAACAATATCAAATGATCCATGGGGAAAATAAAAGCACAAAACAAAAACTTGTTCACCTATAGGACAAGCAAGCTAGAATAATAGATCTCTCAAGGGAAAGCAAGGCAGGGAAGCATGGATTATTATATTTCAAGCCCTGACATTAAGCAACTGCCAATGAAAATTGCCATATCCATAACAGCTACCTTTTCAAATGGATGAACCAAGAAGGACATTTCAAGACCAGCACAAGCTGAGAAAGTCCATTCCCAACAAGTCAGCCTTGTGGTGACACACAGGCTAAAAGGAGGAAGAAATAACATCACAATCACAAAATACCCACAATAATACATTTTATGAGAGGAACAGATGGACAAGGGAGAGCTAGGAAAGAATTCATTACAAAATTCAAGTCACATGGAAGCAGAAAGGGCAGGTTTAGGAGGAGTTTACAGACAAACAAGACAGGGCATGGGGCATGGGAAAGCACTCCAGGGATGGGGAAATTAGAAAACTGTATGATAACACATACCTATGAAATTGCTGTAATGACCATTACTTTAATATTGAAACTTTAAAAATGATAAGAAATGCCTAGGGTAAAGTGTGGGGGCCTCTGATGGAGTCCCTCCTGGTTATTGCAAACTCTACCATAGGCTTGCAAGAGACTATATTTCTGTGATGCTCAGTGCTCTGTTCCCAAGAGAGGCAAGCTATTTCGGCATCTCAGTGCTTGTAATCTGCAGATGGCCAGTAGAGGGAGACCAGCTCACTTAGTGCTGGGATAATGAGAGCTACCACCTGAGAATACAAAATCTGTAGGAAACCCACATAAATATAATTAGAAGATTAGAAAATTCTTTTTATACCAGCAGTGGCCCTGAGTTTTAGAAAAAAAATCTAAAAGTGGTATTTTTATTTTGAATCTCTATTTTTCTTTAAATTTTTTTTATTCATTTACTTATTTATGTGTATGAATGTACTGTCTGCATGTAGGTTTGTGCACTTGTGTCGTGCAATGCCACGGAGGTCAGAAGAGGGTGTTGGATTCCCCTGGAACTGGAGTTCTCCTGGAATTGGAGTTAGAGACGGTTCTCAGCCGCCATGTGGGTGCTGGGGATTGAACCCGGGTCCTCTGAAAGAGCAATTGGTGCTCTTAACCATCTCTCCAGCCCCATGAATCTCTATTTTTGTATGTTGATCTTGATTCCTGCACCAAATTAGTCTGTCTTTCTTTCATAATAAGAAATTTATCAAATGAAAACCTTGGTTAATCTGTGCTAACAGTGTGGCCTTAAGCGTCCAAAAGGAAAGTATAACCAGAAATAAATAATTAGTAAGGCTTGAGAAATTGTATTTCAGGTATAAAACTTGAAATCTTGGTAAAAAGACAAAAAGTAAAAAACAAAACAAAACAAGCTGGGCGTGTTGGTGCATGCCTTTAATCCTAGCACTCAGGAGGCAGAAGAGGCAGGTGGATCTTTATGAGTTCAAGGCCAGTTTGGTCTACAGAGTGAGTTTCAGGACAGCTGGGGCTACAGGGAGACCCTGTCTCAAAAAGACCAAAAAAAAAAAAAACCCAAAACAAAAGAAAACAAAACAACAACAACAACAACAAAAAAGCACAGGTTATTATTTATTTATTTATTTATTTATTTATTTATTTATTTATTTATTTATTTATTTTTTTGGCTTGTCTTGCTGGCAAGTGCAGCTACCTTGAGGCTGCCACTGCTTTTGCCATCCTTCAAAGACATGAGACACAGCTTTTCAACCTTCCAATATGGGCTGAAGACTCACATCTCTCCAAGAATCCTCCAAACCTTCAGTGCTAGATGGGGACTGCTGAGATATCCAGCTTGTGGGCTGAACTACTACTCGGGTTTCAGCCTCTTCAGAGTATAGACTGCCATTGTTGGACTACCAAGGCTGTATCATGGAGATCAGTACAGGGGGATCAAGACAGGACTTGGTGCTTACTGGACCTCTTTTGGTGATCATGGGAAGGGAAAACCCCAGTGTGGAGCACAAGGCCAGAGCTGATTGTTGTTTGGGGTTGCCAAGGAAGAGCTTCCAAACATGACATCTTTCAGCCTAATAAAAAATAAATCATAAACTGAAGATGTTAACATATATGTGGCATGCATATATGCATCTTTTGAAGTGACGCAAATTGGAAGGACTGACAACAACAAAAAAAGACTGGGTCAAAGAACGACTGAAACAGTGAACTTCTGCTTGAAGCAGTAAATTTCTGCATCAAAAATTTAAAAGAGACAGACTGAGAAAATGATGAAAAGCACGTTTGGCAGAATGCATGAGCTCTAGGGGGGGGGGACAGGGAGGGGGCATGGTTCTACATTTGATTGGAAATTTTGTATGAAATGCACAAAGCTTCAATAAAAATTGGCTTTGTGAAAAAAAGAAATTTATCTAGCATTCCCTATAGAAATCTGCATATACTGAATTATTTTTGTAAGTATAAAAAAAAGATATGTTCAGTGCTACATTATAGTTGTCATAATGTAAAAATGTCCATTACATGGACAGTGTGCTGGGTAAGCATTTCTTATAAACTGTGCACCACTTCACAGAGAAAACACACATGCACACACACACACGTGCAAAGAAAAAGCTGAACATAATGACATGTGTCTTTACACCTTGCATTTGGGAGGGTGAGACAGGTGGACATCTGTGAGGTTGAGGACAGCCTGGTCTATATAGAGTGTTCCAGGCCAGTTGGGGTTTGGGGACTCTGCTTAAAAAGATAAACAACCGGGCAGGAGGGATAGCATAGCCATTAAAGGCTGAGGCTAAGAACTGCAAAAAATAAAATAAAATAAAATAAACAACCAATTACTTCTAGGTCTTTTAACATAAGCACATGTTGCATTTTGTCAAATGCCTTTTATGAATCTATTGACATAACCATGTGATTTTTGTCTTTCAGTCAAGTTGAATGATTTATGACATTTATTGTCTTATATATACTGAACCATCTTTACTTCTCTGGAATAAATCCAACTTGATCATGGTGGATGACCAGTTTTAAATGTCTGTATGCATTTCGAAGGTATGCTGTTGAGAAATTTTGCATCTATATTCATTAAGGATATGGGTGTATAGTTTTCTTGTTCGAATGTATTTTTACCAGGTTTTGGTATTAGAGCGATGCTGGCTTAGTGGAAGGAATTTGGGAGTTCTCCCTCTGTTTCTATCTTTTTGAATAATTTAAGTAATATTGGTTGTAGATCTTTAAATGTCTAGTAGAATTCTGCCTTAAAACTATCTGGGCCTCAGATTTTTTAGTTGGGAGTCTTTGTATTACTGTTTCAATTTCCCCATATGTTATGGTCCTGTTTAAGCTACTGATCTCTTCTGGAGTTAGTTTTGGTGATTCCCATGATTTAAGATATCCATCTATTTCCTTTTCTTTTGTATTTTTGAGACAGGGTCTACCTGTATCTCCAACTGTACTGGAACTCACTATATAGACCAGGCTGGCCTTCAACTCACAGAGATCTGCCTGCCTCTGCCTCCTCAGTGGTGGGATTAATGGCATATACCACTACGCCCAACTTCATCTATTTCTTTTAGGTTTTCAAATTTAATAGAACATGTATTTTGTAGTATTCCATTATAATATTCTGGATCTTTTTGTTGTCTGTTGTGTGGTTCCTCTTTCATGTGTATTTTTGTTTATTTGAGTTGCTCTTTCTTACATTTGGTTAGTTAGGCTAAAGGTCTGTCTATCTCATTTATCTTTTCAACCAGCTTTTATAGTCATTTATTCTTTGTATTATTTTCTTTGTTTCTAATTCATAATCTCTGCTCTGATTTTTGTCATTTCTTCTTGTCTGCTAGGTTTAGTATTAATTTGTTGTTGTCTTTCAAGAGCCTTGAGTTGCAATGTTAAGTCATTTATTTGTGCTCTTTCTGATTTTTTAATGTAGACACTTAGAGCTATAAATTTCCCTATTAGAAAACATTTTTTTGGTCTTTTTTGAGACAGAGTCTCCCTGTAGCTCCAGCTGTCCTGGAACTCGCTCTGTAGACCAGGCTGGCCTTGAACTCACAAAGATCTTTCTGCCTCTGCCTCCCAAGTGCTAGGATTAAAAGCATGTGACACCACGCCCATGTGCTAGGATTAAAGGCATGTGACACCATGCCCAGCCCTAAACACTTTTAAAAGTACTCTAGGGCTTTTATTGTGCTTTATTTACCTTAAATTTATTTCCAGGAATATTTTCATTTCTTCCTTAATTTCTGCTTTAAGCCAGTCTTTATTCAGGAGTGAGTTAATCTCCAAGTGTTTGTGTAGTTATTAGGGCTTCTTCTCATATTGATATTAAGTTTTATTGAATTATAGTGTGATAGAATGCGTGTAATTATTTAGGTATTCTTGTAGTTTTTGAGCTTCACTTTGTGCCAATTATGTGGTTGATTTTGGAGAAAGTCCCACAGAGAGCTGAATAGAAAATCTATTTTTTTGTTGTGTGGGTAGAATGTTCAGTAGATAGCTGTTAGGTCCATTTGATGAATGGTACTGTTTAATTCAGATATCTCTCTTAGTGTCATTTTCATGGAATATTTTTCCACCCTTTCACATTAAGATGGTGTCTCTCCTTGAAGGTGAGGTGGACTTGTAGACAAAAAAGACAATTTTGATTCTGGAGTTGAGTCCGTTGACATTTAACATTATTATTGAGAGATGCATATTGGTTCCTATAATTTTATTTTCTGTTTTCATTTTTCATGTAACTTTGTGTTTCTCCAATTATTTCATTTCATTTCTTTCTGATGTTGCTTAGGTCTAGTTCTTCCTTTCTTATGCTCTTTATATTGCTTAAAGTGTTCTTTGAAGGGCTGGCTTCCTGAATATGAATTATTTCAGCCTGTTCATGTCATGGAAGATATTTCTTTCTCCTACAATCATAACAGATATTTTTTCTGGGTAAAGTATTCTGGGCTGGCATCTATGTTCCCTTAGAACTGAGAATACTTTAGCCCATCTCCCCTAGCATTCATAGTTTGCATTGAAAAGTCAGCTGTAATTCTGATGGGTTTTCCTTTTTATGTGACTTGTTTATCTTTAGCAGCTTTCAGTATTCTCTCTTTGTTCTGAAAATTTTGTTTTGTTTCTATGATATGGCATGGGGATTTTATTTTCTGGTCCTATGTACTTGGTGTTCTCTGTGCTTCTTGTATTTGTATGGGCATGTCTTTCCTTGCTTTGGGATTTTTTTTCTACACTCCTGTTGAAGATTTTGCAAATACCATTATCATGAGATTCTTCTGTTTCCTCTATGCCTATGATGCATAAATTTGTCCTTTTCTTGGTACCCTACATTTCCTGAATATTCTATTCCTGTGCTTTTTAAAAACATTTTCCACAGTCTTTGCTTGAGCAGTCCAAATCTTCAACTTTAACATCCCATCTTGTCATTTTTTTTTCTACTTCATTCATTTGGTTGCTGAGTCTTCCTCATGTCTCGTCCAGATCACTTATTGAAGGTTTCACTTCCTTCTACATTTCAGCCCGAGTTTTCTTTAGTATTTCTATATCTTTTGTGAATTCAGTCAATTTACCCCTATCCTTTATTTCTTTGATTTGCTTGTTTGTTTGTTCTTTAAAGTCTTTGGGTTCTTTGATCATGTTCATGGGAATATATTTTGGGTTTTTTCATAGTATTATTTTTCTTTGTGATTTTGTCGTGAGGATTTCCTTTTTTTCGTCATTCTGGTATGAAACTCACGCCTTTCTTTGTTGTGTTGAAGACTGACTTGCTTGTATTCTTGATGTGTCTTGGTTTTTGTACTATTAGGTATCAATGACTGGTTGGTTTAGGCTTCAGGGTCTCTTTTTAAATTTTGTATTGGAAGGAACAGCTGGTTCTAGTCCAGCTAGTCAGGAGCTTCCCCATAAGGCCAGGTCAATTATCAAACAGAAATCCTCAGGCTTCCTTCTAAGGTCTTGAACCCTACCAGCCAGCACACACAGCATACTTGGGGAGATTTGGTGGGTGGAGTGTTAATTCAGGTGCTCTCGGCTGTTCTGCAAATGTCTGGAATACTACTGAAATGCAGGGGTTCCAGGCCTGCAGCAGTGGTAAAGGCTTCAGATGATCCCAAGGAAAGGGATTAGGTATAGTGCAACTGGGAAGCTCAGCAGCATGCAGAGGCCATCTTCAGGGACTCTCATCAGGCTGAAGCCAGCATCACAGAGGGACCATGTGGAGGTTGGCTTCATGCACTCCCAAGCATGCTGGAAATGTCCAGCGGCAGGGGAATCTAACCCTAGAGCAGCAAGAGGGGCTGCAGATGATCCCAGTTTCTGTGGTTGGGTATGGGGCAACAGATGAAGACTATTACAGAATCCCACAACTGGACATACACAAACTTAATTCGTGAATTTCCCAAGTCTAAGGGACATATCTACAATGCAATTTCTATGCCTATGGCTCACAGGACAGATAACCAAAGGCCAAGAGGACACAAGTTAAGCTCTTAAACCTCATTAAGATATCTCCCTCATGCAACAGGGGGCAAGGAACTCAAAAGATCATCAATGCCCATACCATGGAGATTAAAATTCTACAGAGTGTGGGTCCATGTACAAGTTGCCTGAATTCAGCTTTACTCACCAAGGGCTCACTGAAAAGGGGACAGAAATAATGTAAGAATCAAGGATGTGGTACAAGACCATATGGAAATAGAATCCTACAAGCTGTTGGGACCCTGCTCATATGAACCTTCAGAATTGGTGTCAGCATACACATGGCCCATGGAACCTTAACCAGAGAAAAACCCCTCATGGAACTGCAGAAACTGGTAGCAGAATCCAATCCTAGCTGAAGAAATATTGGTGATTAATAACTGTTGATTGAAAAAGGAAAACCTTTCTGTAAATGAGATATTGTAGATAGGTTGACTAGAGTTCAGTGGATGAACTTGCACTGAGGAATGGCTTGTTGAGTTTAATTTGTCAAAATAGTACCTATTTCAAAAGAAAAATGTATGAACTTCAGAGGCAGGATCTATGGGAGGGTGCCAATGGAGAAGAGGGTATAAGGGCAATTAAGACTGATTGTAATGTTCTGTATGAAATACATAAAAATTCAATAAAATATAAATAAACGTTAAAAAAGATCCAAGGAAAAGATAATAAAATCTAATATTTACTGGTCCAGGCTTTTAATTGTGGCTATTACAGTATTAACCAGTTTAGCTGGAAGTTGCTCTGAATTTTACATGGTTTCTCCCTTGAGGTTTTTGTCTGCTTTTAATTTGCCATGTGAGAAAAATCACAGGTGTCTAAGTAACAGCAAAAACAGGAGACACACAGTGGTTTGTTTCTTTGCTTTGATTTTACTAGTACACTGCCACCTGGTTTCCAAAATATACCATTATACTTTCCAAAAATCTGTTTCCTGAAAAATGGCATTCTTGAATATAAAAAATATTAAGTGTTTTTAGTTATCTTATAAATTAGCATTTTCCAAAATGTATAATATAATGTGTTCTTTTTACATTTGAATTCAAATTAATTTGTGATTTATAAATGTTTCCAAATTTAATGCAAGGTTTAATAATCTTGTGATAATTTTTCTACTTATTTGTATTGTTTTAAATTATTTTTGTTTTCTCATTTTGTAAATATAATTCCATTTTAGTTTTGAGATTACATAAATAAACATTTAATAATTTCATAGAGTCAGTATGCCCAAATTTCCCACCCATCCCATGACTATTTATGTACATTCTTTATATCCATTTCTCCCTTAGTAACAGCTGTACACTACTATTCCTCTCTCTCAGGTTCCTTCTTTACCTTTACCTCTCTGGTTCCTTTATATTTTCTTGGTTCCTGAACAGCATCGGGACACATATTCACATATAAGGATTTGGTGTTAAGATCCACAAATGAGGGTTAATATATGTCATTTTTTTTTCTGAGTCTGTGTGACTATACTTACATAAGAGTTTATAGTCCCATCCATTTACCTGCAAATTTCATGATTACACATTTATTTTTTATTTTATATGTATGAGTGTATTGCCTGCACATGTGAAAGATCACCTCTCTTGTGCAAATTTCATGGAGATAGAAGAAGGCATCCTATTCCCCAGGAAATGGAGTTGGATGGTTGATAGCTACCATGTGGGTCCTGGGAATGGAACCCAGGTTCTTTTCAAGATCTACTGGTGCTCTTAATTGGTAAGCTCTCTCCAGCCCCTATTTTACCTTTCTTTACCATTGAGTAGAACTCCATTGTGTAAATGTACCACATTTTCATTATCCACTCATAGGATGAGGGACACTTAGGGTGCTTCCATCTCTTCATGAATACAGCAGCAGCAAACATGGGTTTATGAGTATTTCTTCAATAATATGAAGTCTTTGGGTATATGCCAACAAGTGCTATAACCAGGTTATTTTTTATTTTTTTAAGAGTTCTCCACAATGTTTCCAAAGGGGCTGCACAAGCTTGCAGTCACACCAGAAGCAAAGGAGCCTTTCCCTTTCCCCACATCCACTCCAGCATTTGGTTTCATTTATTCTCTTGATCTTAGCAAGACTGTCTATGGTAAGATAAAATCTTAAAGTGGTTTTGAATTGCATTTTTGTAATTACCAACAATGTTGAACACTTTTAAGATTTTTTTTAGACAATATTTATTTTTTCTGTTGAGAACTCTCTGTTCAGATCCTTAGTCCATCTTTTACTTGGGTTCCTTGTTTTCTTGATTCTTTGGTTTTTTTTTTTTTTGTGTTCTTCATATATTCTGTTTTTTATGTTCTTTTCTATTTCATTTTTTTAACAATAAGTAATAAGTTATGAGTACAAGCATCCTTCATGTAAAACCAATTTGCAAGCAGCTATGCCCAAACCCACACAGCCAAAGGCTCCCACCGTCCAGCTGGAGGGGCTTGTATGTATAATCACGTTGATCAAATAAGTGTCCAGTCTATATTGCTGTAGTTTCTTTTTTATATTTTCTGAAGATTAAACTTTATAAAATAAGTAGATACAAATATTGTAAACATAGCTAACAATATTAAACCCCCAAACATAAAATTTTATAAATCCCAATCAGTATGTAATAACATGCTTTTTAAAAAGAATCATCTCTTGCATTAATTTTTATTGGCAGGTCTGTGAACATTTACACATTGCACAAGACACTTAACAGTCATAACTTTTTATTCTTCATATTCATGTGACTTTCAAAAATGGTAATGAAGTAGCAGATTAAGGAAACAAACAAATTATCATTTATGCAGATTTTACAGTCAGGCATACCTGTTTTTCTTCTTTTTAAATTTTATTTATTTATTTTTTATGTGTATGAATGTACTGTCTGCATGTAGATTTATGCACCCGTGTTGTGCAATGCCAGGCTTCGGATTCCCCTGGAACTGGAGCCAAAGACGATTCTCAGCCACCATGTGGGTTCGAACCCGGGTCTTCGGTAAGAGCAGTCAGCACTCTTAACCACTAGGCCATCTCTCCAGCCCTCATGTTTTTCTACATCCATCTCTGAAGGATGTTTGTACTCACAAATTATCACTTATTGTTAAAAAAATGAAAACGAAACAAAACAAAAAAACAGAAAGATGCAGAAAAGTTATGGCAGAATGCATGATATGGGATGGGTAGGGGTGGGGTGGGGGGAAGGGAAGGTGATATATGCCTGAACTGAATTGGAAAATGGTGTATGAAATACACAAAGCATCAATAAAAAATAAAAATGGAAATATGAATTAAAAAAACTCATTTTGGTGACTGCTATTCTAAGTGGGGTGAGACACCCATTTTGATTTGTATTTTTCTGATGATTCATTTGATGATTAATGGAATTTTTCACATGGTGCCTATTTGTCTTATATATATTAAGAAATGTCTGTTTAGATCATATTCCCTTTCAAAGTTGGATTATTTTTCTACTGTGAAATTACATGTTCTGGAAATGAAAAAAAAAGAATGACAATTACACACATGTTGTTCCCATGCCCCACAAATAATTATACACACATTTGTGCATGGTATGGATTATTATTTATAAAAAACTATATTGTGGAGTTATCACCAAGATGCCCAAGAAGGTCTAAAATTAGCTTGAGAACTCAGGGAGCAGAACATTACATAGTTTGGAAATGCTGCTGGAGGAAAAAAAGAGTGGCATCCCACTTATTTATAAGTGCAGGTCAAAATGGGAGGAGAGAGATGAAGCCAAACTTAGATCACAATTAATATCACTCTGCTTACATCTGGACAAACATGTTTGGAGAAACATTTCAGGGGGCTATGCTAAACTTCAGAGACAGAGATGGATATATTGCTGTAGTTTCATCTTTCACCCCAATCACAGCCCTTACATTCTACCATGCCCCCTCTTGTACAGATTGTTCCCTAGGCTTAGAAAAGGGGCAGAGGTGGGTGAGAAGTAAAACAGTCTACTTTCTCTGGAGATGTCGTTTTGGACTTTGATCAATTCAGGCTGTTTCCTTTCATGGGTTGATAGTTTGTCCAGGAATAACCTTTCAATCCTACTAATGAAGCACAAGCAATTAGATATACTGGCATTTCAACAGTACTAATTATTATGGTAGGTTACTTTGGTATAGACACAGATGTTTGGATGTTATGCTAATCCATGAATTATAGTTTTTCTGTAAAAGATGACAAGGTCTTACTGTGGCTTATAACATCTCCTAACCACTAGAGGATGTAAGTTTGTGGCATCAGCCATGAATTATTCCTCTATGGAGAGAGCTAATTGCCAATTAGATTTGGGATATAGAGATATAATGTTGCCACTGATGCACAGTATTTCCAGGCAGGTGAGGTGTAACTGATGCTGAAGGAGTAGTCTTGCTTGACTCAAGAAGATGAACATCTGCTTGATTGGTTTAGTGGCCTTTGGTAACACTCTGGCATTCCAGAGACCAACTGTACACTTGCAAGTGTGGTCTCAGTACATCTTTCCCATGCTTACATCAGATCTTTGACAGCAGGGCCTTACCACCTCTCTTCTTGCAGGTATCCCAGTTTACAGGCAAGATGCCTTTACCTTTTGGGGGGGGCTTGGATCCCCTTGCCAACATCTCCTTGGCAGAATAATCCATTGCTGATATCAGAGCTCTCCCACATTAATATATTTTGCTAAATTGCACAGCTTAAAAAGACTTTAGTATTATATTTGGCTCTGAATAGAGAATATTCCTTTTCAGAATTCCTATGTCTATTAGTCAATTAAAGAAAGCAGTTATACCGGTTTTATAAGAGATTACCTCTATAACAGTTGGCTCTAATTTACAGTTAGAGAATGACTTCGTTCCCATCATGTTTTTCATTGTTCTATGAAAAGGAGGTAAGAAAGTCTCTCATATTAAAACTTTGCAGCACCTGAAAGGTAAGGTTCATTAGGACTCATTATAAACAGTTGTTACAAATAGGATCCACAGAGATATTTGATGCCTGTAGCAGTCTGAGGCTTTTCTACCTTTTCATGTTTAGATGGGCCAAATTCTCTGCTGGTATTTCTTGGTACATCCTGCACAATGCAAAGCTGTATCTTTTCTTTCTCAACCATTACGTTGGTGATGTTTTGATGTGTGGGAACATACAAATCTTTTCCCATAGTTAGTTTTAAGATTTAAATTGAAAAATTTGACAAAATAGTTTTAATATATAACTGCTTCCCCCCTTTTTTTATTTTAGGTTTTTATTTTTTTGACCCATGAGTTTCAAAAAGGCAGTTGTAGTATACATACCTGTAGGCAGGAATCAAGGTCTAAATTTCATTAAATTTACCCAAGCTATTTTGGATGACTGTATGTTGTTAATTTGGGAAGCAACATTTTTACTTTTACTAAGCCCTCAAATACCATATAATTTGTAGATAGAGATTGGGAAAAATTGAATACTTGTTAAACTCACATCAATTAAATATTCATTGATTGAATATAGACCCATGTCCCTTTCCCAACCCTCTCACCTCTCCAGATTCTCCATTTCAGTCCGTTCTTTGATGCAGTCTTTTCTGTTGTTGTTCTTTCCAATATGCATCCCTCCCCACAAGAAATATTTACAACTGGGTTATTGATGCTAACATCCACAGATGACAGATAATATTTATCATTTGTTTCTCTGGGACTCTGTTACTTCACTTAACATAATATCTTCTAGCTCCATCCATTTACCTGAAAATTTCATGATGTTGTCTTTCCTTACTGCTGCATAGAACTCCATTGTGTACATGTACCACATTTTCTCTATCCACTCGTTAGTTGAGGGGCATTTGGGCTGGTTCCAACGTTTTGCTGTTGTGAACAGAGTTGCAATAAATAAGATGTGCGTGTATTTCTTTTTTCCATTTTTTTATTGATGCTTTTTGTATTTCATAAATCATTTTCGAATTCATTTCAGGCATATTTCCCTTTCCCTTCCCCCCACCCCACCCCACCCCATCTCAGATTATGCATTCTGCCATAACTGTCCTGCATCTTCCTCTGTTTTTTTTTCATTTTTTAGCAATAAGTGATAATTTATGAGTACAAGCATCCTTCATGTAAAACCAATTTGCAAGCAGTTGTGCCCAAACCCACACAGCCCATGGGTCCCACCATCCAGCAGGGGGCGCTTGTATGTTCAATTAAGTTGATCAAATGAGTGTCCAGACTATATTGCTGTAGTTTCACCATTCACCCCAATCACATCCCTTACATTCTACCATGCACCCTCATCCGCAGATTGTTCCCTAGACTTAGAAAAGGGGCACAGGTGGATGAGAAGGAAAACAGTCTACTTTCTCTGGAGCTGTTGTCTTGGACTCTGGTCAATTCTGGCTGTTTCCTTTCATGGGCTGACAGTTTGTCAAGGGATATCCTTTCGATCCTACTAATGAAGCACAAGCAATTAGATATATAGGCATTTAAACAGTACTAATTGTTATCGTAGGTTAATTTGGTATAGACACAGATGTTTGGATGATATGTTAATCCATGAGTTTTTTTTTTTTCTGTTAAATATGACAGGGTCTTACTGTGGCTTATAACAACTCCTAACCGTTAGAGGATGTAAGCTTGTGGCATCAGCCATGGGTTATTCCTCCAAGGAGAGAGCCAATAGCCAATTAGATTTGGGATATACAGGCATATGGCTGCCTCTGCTGCACAGTATTTCCAGGCAGGTGAGGTGTAGCTGGTGCTGACGGTGGAGTCTTGCTTGACTCAGGGAGACCCGTATTTGCTTTATTGGTTTAGTGGCCTTTGGTAACACTCTCTGGCATTCCAGAGGCCATCTGTACACTTGCATGTGCGGTCTCAATACATCCCTCCCATGTTAACGTCAGGTCTTCGGCAGCAGGGTCTTATTGCCTCTCCTCCTGTAGGTATCCCAACTTAGAGGCAAGGAGCCCTTACCTTTTGTGGGGCCTTGGATCCCCTGGCCAACATCCACCTGGTAGAACAATCCATTGCTGATGTCAGAGCTCCTGTATTAATATATTTTGCCTGAGTGCATAGCCCTAGGACTTTAGTATTATATTTGGTTCTGAACAGAGAGTAATCCCTTCCACAGTTCCCATGTCTAGTAGTCAATTAAAGAAAGCAGTTTTACCGGTTTTATAAGAGATTACCTCTACAATAGTTGTCTCCAATTTACAGTTGGGGAGCGACCTCATCATTGTCATATTTCTCCTTGTTCTATGGGTGGGAAGGCAAGGAAGTCTCTCATATCAGAACCTTTGTGGCACCTAGAAGGTAAGTTTCATTAGGACTCATTATAACTAGTTGTTACATGTAGGATCCACAGAGGGGTTCGATGTTTATGGCAATCTGAGGCTTTTCTTCCTTTGAATGTTCAGACGGGTCAGCCTTTCCGTTGCCACTTTTTGGTACATCCTACTCAATGCAAACCTGTATCTTTTCTTTCTCAGCCGTTAAGTTGGTGACGTTTTGTCCTGTTGGAACAAACAAATCTTTTCCCATAGTTAGTTTTAAGATTTGAATTGCAAGGGTTTGATGAAAAGGTTTCATGTCTTTCTGTATCCCCCCCCCTTTTTTTTTAGCGTATGAGTCTCCAGAAGATAGTTGTATTATACATGACTATAGGGTGGAGTCAAGGCATAGATTTCATCAAATTCACCCATGTTGTTTTGGGTGACTATATATGATTAACTTGGGAAGCAAACTTAATTTTTACGTTAAATCATCTTAAAGAGAATGCTACAAGGTGATACTGTACAACAGAGAAATTATAGAGAACATTTGTATGTGTCAATCCCAAAGTTCTTGCTCTACAGATTTTATGTAAAGCAAATGTGGGCAACAGCGAATTATATCTCCATTTAATTCAGATGCATTACCATTTTTATCAGATTCTGTAAACCAATGTTGTTTAATATACACATGTTTACTTTTACTTTTACTAAGTCCTAAAACACCATGTGTCCTGTAGACAGTGTCTAGGCGAAACTGGGTACTTGCTGAGCTCACGTCAATTAAATATGCCTTAATCGAATATACACCCGTGTCCCTCTCCCACCCATCCCCCCTTTCCAATTCACCATTTCAGTCCATTTTCTGATGCAGTCTTTCTGTTGTTCTTTTACTATGCCTCCCTCTCCATGAGAAATATTTATATCTGGGTTGTTGGTACTAGCATCCACATATGAGGGACACCATTTGTCGTTTGTTTTTCTGGGACTGTGTTACTTCACTTAACATAATGTCTTCCAGCTCCATCCATTTACCTGCAAATTTCATGATGTTGTCCCTCTTTACTGCTGCATAGTATTCCATTGTATACATGTACCACATTTTCTCTATCCACTCGTCAGTTGAAGGGCACCTGGGCTGGTTCCAGCTTTTTGCTATTGTGAACAGAGCTGCAATAAACATAGCTGTGCATGTATCTTTGCAGTAAGTTGTGTCTTGTGGGTATATACCCAGGAGTGGTATGACTGGGTCAAATGGAAGGCTCATTTTGAGTCTTCTAAGGGTTCTCCACACTGCTTTCCATAGTGGCTGTACAAGTTTACATTCCCACCAGCAATGGATGAGTGTTCCCCTTTCCCCACAACCTCTCCAGCACTTGGTATCATTCATGTTCCTGATCCTAGCCAGTCTTATTGGAGTAAGGTGATATCTCAGAGTGGTTTTAATTTGCATTTCCTTAATTATCAGAGATGTTGAACACTTCTTAAGATGTTTCTCGGCCATCTCTAACTCCTCCTCTGTGAAGTCTCTATTCAGATCTTTGCTCCATCTTTTGAATGATTCATTTGTTTTCTTTCTTCTTTGTTTTTTGAGTAGCTTGTATACTCTGGAAATTAATGCTTTGTCAGATGTATCTGCTGTGAAGGTTTCCTCCCACTCTGTGGGTCTTCTCCTCACTTCCTTTATTGCTTCCTTTGATGTACAGAAGCTTTTGAGTTTAATGAGGTCCCATTTGTCAATTGTCGATCTTATTTCTTGTGCAGCTGCTGTCTGATTTAGGAAGTCTTTTCCTACACCTATGTCTTGTAGTCTGCTGCCAAGCTTCTCTTCTATCACCTCCAGAGTTTGGGGTTTCACGTTGAGGTCTTTGGTCCATCTGGAGTTGACCTTTGTACAAGGTGAGAGGTAGGGGTTTAATTTCATTCTTCTACAAGTGGTGATCCAGTTTTGCCAGCACCACTTGCTGAAGATGCTGTCTTTCTTCCATTGTGTCTTCTTGGCCCCCTTGTCAAATATGAGGTGGCTGAAATTGTATGAGCTCAGGTTTGGATCTTCAGTTTTATTCCATTGGTCAACTGGTCTGTTTTTGTGCCAGTACCAGGCTGTCTTTATGACTATAGCCCTATAGTATAGTTTGATGTCTGGTATAGCGATCCCCCCTGTATTGCTCTTTTCACTCAGGGTTGCTTTGGCTATTCGGGGTCTTTTGTTTTTCCAAATGAAATTGAGGATTTTTTTTTCCAGGCCTGTGAAGAAACTCTTGGGGATTCTGATTGGGATCGCATTAAATCTGTACACTAGTTTGGGTAGGATGGACATTTTTACTATATTTATTTTCCCAATCCATGAGCATGGGAGGTTTGTCCATCTTCTGATGTCTTCCTCAATTTCCTTTTTCAGGGGTTTAAAATTTTTGTTGTAGAGATCCTTGGTGTCTTTGGTTAGGTTTGTTCCTAGGTATTTTATTGTTTTTGAGGCTATTGTGAGTGGGAAGGTCTCCTTGTAGTCCTTCTTCAATTGCTTGTTGTTGGTGTACAGAAAGGCTACTGATTTTTCTAGGTTTATTTTGTATCCTGCCACTTTACCAAAGCTCTTAATCGTTTCTAGGAGTTTTCTGGTGGAGTTCTTAGCATCCCTTAGGTAGACAATCATATCATCAGCAAAAAGGGATAGCTTGACTTCCTCTTTTCCAATTAGAACTCCTTTAATTTCCTTTTCTTGCCTTATTGCCCTAGCTAGGGTTTCTAGCACTATATTGAAGAGGAGTGGTGACAGGGGGCAGCCTTGCCGAGTTCCTACCTTTAAGGGGAATGCTTCTGTCATTTCCCCATTTAGGATGATATTGGCTGTGGGTTTTCTGTATATGGCTTTGATTACATTGAGGAATGATCCCTCCAGACCAATTCCCTCCAGGACTTTAAACATGAAAGGGTGCTGGATTTTGTCAAAGGCTTTCTCCGCATCAATTGAGATGATGGCGTGGTTTTTGTCCTTCAGTCCATTGATATGTTTGATGATGTTTATTGATTTTCGTATGTTGAACCATCCCTGCATGTCTGGTATGAATCCAACTTGGTCATGGTGGATGATTTTCTTGATGTGAGTCTGTATGCGATTTGCCAGAATCCTGTTTAGAATTTTGGCATCTGTGTTCATTAGGGAGATGGGTCTATAGTTCTCCTTTTTGGTTGTATCTTTCCCTGGTTTTGGTAGTAGCGTAATGCTGGCTTCATAGAAGGAATTTGGGAGAAGTCCCTCCATTTGTATCCTTCTAAACAATTTAAGTAGTAATGGTTGTAAGTCTTTACGAAATATTTTATAGAATTCTGCCGTGAATCCATCCGGGCCTGGGCATTTTTTGGTTGGGAGGCTACTTATTACATCTTCGATTTCTTCCTGTACTATTGGTCTGTTTAGGCTGTCGATCTCTTCTTGGTTGAGCTTTGGTGATTCCCAGGATTTCAGATATTCATCCATTTCTTCTAGGTTTTCAAACTTAGTAGAATATAAGTTTTTGAAGTATTCCCGCATGATTGTCTGGATCTTTTCATTGTCTGTTGTGATATTTCCCCTTTCATCACAGATTCTATTGATTTGGAGTTGTTCCCTCTTTCTTTTGGTTAACTGGGCTAGAGGTCTGTCTATCTTGTTTATTCTCTCAAAGGACCAAATTTTGGATTCCATCCATTTACCTGCAAATTTCATGATTTTGTCCCTCTTTACCACTGCATAGAACTCCATTGTATACATGTAACACATTTTCTCTATCCACTCATCAGTTGAGGGGCACCTGGGCTGGTTCCAGCTTTTTGCTATTGTGAACAGAGCTGCAATAAACATAGCTGTGCATGTATTTCTGCAGTGAGATGAGTCTTGTGGGTATATACCACGGAGTGGTATGACTGGGTCAAATGGCAAGCTCATCTTGAGTCTTCCAAGAGTTCCCCACACTGCTTTCCATAGTGGCTGTACAAGTTTACATTCCCGCCAGCAATTGATGAGGGTTTCCCTTTCCCCACAACCTCTCCAGCACTTGGCATCATTTGTTTTCTTGATCCTAGCCAGTCTTATCGGAGTGAGATATCTTAAAGTGGTTTTAGTTTGCATTTCCCTAATTATTAGTGACATTGAACAGTTTTTAAGATGTTTCTCTGCCATCTCTAATTCCTCCCCCATGAAGTCTTTATTCAGTTATTTGCTCCATCTTTTGAGTGTTTCATTGGTCAACAAGTCTGTTTTTGTGCCAGTACCAGGCTTTTTTTATGACTATTGCCCTGTAGTATAGTTTTAAGTCTGGTATAGAGATCCCCCCTGTCTTTATTTATTTCTTCCTTGACCCATTCATTATTCAGGAGAGTGGTGTTTAGTCTCCATGTGTTCTTGTAGGTTGTTGGGCTTATCCTGGTGTTGATATTGAGTTTTATTGCACTGTGGTCTGATAGAATGCATGAGATTATTTCAGTCTTTTTTATTTGTGGAGGTTTTTACTGTGTCCCAGTATATGGTCTATTTTGGAGAATGCTCCATGGGGTGTTGAGTAGAATTGGTATTCTCTGGTGTTTGGGTGGAATATTTGATAGATGACTGTGAGGTCCATTTGATGTATTGTATCATTCAGTTTAGATGTCTCTCTGTTTATCCTTTGTTCTGTTATCTGTCTAAAGGACTTAATGGGTTATTGAAATCCCCTACTATGAGCGTACTGGGGTTAATCTGTGCCTTGAGGTCCTGGAGAATTGTCTTCATAAAGTTTGGTGCACCAGAGTTTGGTGTGTATATATTAATGATTGTGAGATATTCATCGTCAACTGTTCCTTTAATAAAGATGTAATGGCCTTCTTTGTCTCTTTTGATTTCTTTTGCTTTGAAGTCGATTTCCTCTGATATTAAAATAGCAACACCTACTTTCTTTTTGGTACCATTTGCTTGGAATATTTTCTTCCATCCCCTCACCTGAAGTTGGTCCCAATACTTGAGATTGAGATTGGTTTCTTGTAGACAACATATAGATGGGTTTTTTTTCCTAATCCAATCTCCCAGTCTATGTCTTTTGATTGGGGAGTTTAGTCCATTAATATTTAAGATTATGATTGAAAGATGGATGTTGCTTCCTTTCACCTTATTATCCATATGGATTTTTAGTCTCTCATTCTACTTCTGAGGTTGTGTTTTTATTAGTTTCTTTCCTAGGTGCTTGGGGATAGTTGCTCCTCTCTTCTGCCCTTTGAATTGCTTCCAGTATTTTCTGAAGAGTTGGCTTTCCAGACAGGTATTCTATCATCTTGTTCATATCATGGAAGATTTTTCTCTCTCCTTCAACTATAATTGACATTTTTGCCTTGTATAGTATTCTGGGTTGGCATCCATAGTCCTTTAACACTGGAAATGCTTTGCTCCATGTTCTTCTTGCTTTCATGATTTGCACCAAGAAGTCAGATGTAATTCTGATGGGTTTCCCTTTGTATGTGACTTGTTTTTCTTTTGTAGCTTTCAGAACTTTGTCTGTTTTGGGCATTTAGCATTTTAACTGTGATATGGTGTGGGGAGTTTCTTTTCTGATCTTGTCTATTTGGAGTTTTATGTATTTGTATTTGTATAGGTTTGTCTATTTTTAGTTTGGGGAAATTTTCATCTATTATTCTGTCGAAGATCTGATCAATATTATTCTCTTGAGATTCTTCTCCTTCCACTATTCCTATGATGCGGAGGTTTGATCTTTTCATAGTGTTCCATATTTGCTGTTATTTTAAAGGAAGTGTTTCAAACATATTAATTGGTAGCACATGGAAATTGGGTATTTTAAACTGCATGTTTGAAAATGGGAAAAATGCATGGAGAAGTAAGTCCAAGGCTATGGTCGTCTGCATTCATGGAAGGTAAGTTTCAAAAGGAATGAATGAGAGCTTGAGCAGCATAGGCAGGCACAGAAGGAGGGTCTGACAGTCTGCTTCTGGCTGCTGTACTCATGTGTCCAGGGATGAGAGGAGCAGCTGTGTTCTCTAGAGGAGGCAGCTGAGTGTGGAGCCTCAGGCAGCAGCAGCTTCTTTCACAGCTGAATCAGTAGTGCTATTTATGAACCATTTCTAGATTCTCTGCCTTGAGCCTGAGTGGGAACAGTTCAGCATGCTATAAGGATTACTTTTATGTAGATTGGGCATAGAATTTGTAACCAAGAATCTTATCCAATTGACACTCACAGCCTTTAGCTGTTTATTGTAATATTTTCCTAGAGGAACTCCCATAAAAGACCAGAATGGAAACCTCCAGGTCAGAAATAGACAAGTGGCATAAGCACTGCAATTTCATCAGGTTTCTGTGTTCACTCTTGGTGAAAACGGAGGAGAGTGAGATTATCTTCTAGTGTTTCAGATGTTCTTTCCTCAAGCTTTAATAGATTCTCCACATTCATTACGTGAACACTTGTATGCTGAGCACTGAGAGACATATTCTGTAGGAATTTTGGGCTTTCTCTGTTCATGCAGTGGAAGTTCTCTGTTGAATACTGAGAACTTCCTGCACATACGCCGGGCTCTCTGTACAGTTCTCTCCACTCTGTTTCCCTGGCCTCATTCATCTGTATCAACTCCACTCTTCCTTAGAAGGCTGGCAAACAAGCCTGCTTATGTCCCAACTACAAACTGAAGTTCATCATTGTGGCAGGGGTATAAGTGTGCATCTGGGTTGAAACAAAGTGCAAAGCAAGTCAGCTACAAGAAATAGAGCCAGTGTAGGAAATCCAGGATTTGAGATGTTAATGGTTTTGTGTTAGTTTCACCACAAAGAGAACCCAAACAACCAAGGCAATCCACCTGTTCCCCAAAATTCAATCTTTTATGAAATTCAAATATTTTATAGCATCATTTTTTGAACATAATATGTCAAGAGTAAATGTATTATATAACGAACCATGTCATCTATGTCAGAGCTGATCCCCATTTAAAAATGTATTCTTTTGGGGGCTGGAGAGATGGCTCAGTGCTTAAGAGCACTGACTGCTCTTGCAGAGGACCTTGGATCGATTCCCAGCACCCACATGGCTGAGAACCATCTTTAACTTCAGTTCCAGGGGAATCTGATGCCCTCTTCTGACCTCTGCAGCACTGCATGACACAGGTGCAGCAACCTATATGCAGACAGTACACTCATAAACATAGAATAATAATAAAAAATTAAAAATGTATTCTTTGTAAGGTGCATAAAAGTATAAAATGTGTCATCAATATATTTACCCCTCAGTCCCCACTACAACTGCTCCCAGGACTCCCCATGTCACTTCCCTCCAATATCATGTGTAAATGTATGCATTTATTTCTTTATTTAACCCTGTTATTCCAGTTAGTGCTGTCTATGTGCTCATCAGCATGGGGTCAATCACTGGGGCATGCAGAATCCATGAGTGGCCACATAAGACAGTGACTCCCCATCTCCTAGAAGCCAGTGCTCCTGTACTATGCATTCTTCATCCTGCATCCTGACATTTTTGACTGATTTGATCTTCTGCATGTCTTGTGCAGCTGACCAGCATTTCCGTGAGTTCATGTGAGCAACAGTCATGTTGTGCCCCTAGGCTGCATTTCACAGTGCTCTATCCATCCTCCAGCTCTTACACTCTTTCCACCCCATCTTCCACAATGTTCCCTGAGTTTTGGGAAGGGAGGATTGATCCATCTATGACTGAACACTCACAGACATGCATTCTCAGTTCTTTGATCAATAATGTGTCTCTGCACTACTCAGAATTATTTTTTACATAATCCAATTTTTCATATTTGATATTTAGAGTATTAGCTCCTTATAGTCCAATTACAAAGTGCAGCAAAATTTAGGGCAAACATGGAAAATCTTACATTCCCATTGCTTTGATTACTGGAAATTTGAAATAATACCTCAGTGTAACCATTTCATAGCAACAATTTTTCCAAAGGCCCTTAAAATCCTTAGTCACAAATGCTGGTTATAATGAGTCAGTACTGAATCCAGGTCTTGCTGTTCTAATGAACAGAATCCAGTTTGAACTCTGAACCCTTGGCTGTGGTGTCCCATGCACAACAATGTGAGAACCTGGAGTTCTCATATAGAGCAAGAAATAAAAAGAAGCAAAACACTCTGAGAAAGCCTGGTTCTACTGAAAGAAGGCTGTCTTCTGGACATGGCAGGGCCATCTCACTGTTGTCTGGACATGGCATGGCTATCTCACTGTTATCTGGATATGACAGGGCTATCTCACTGTTATCTGGACATGACAGGGCTATCTCACTGTTGAGCTCACAGAAGTTGTATTTAGCTGCACAAGATGAAGCCAGTGAAAGCTCATTCACAGATGGTAGAGAGGATCTCTAGGCCCATCCCTTGCTGAGCAGCTACCGACAGTTGAGAGCTGCTGTGAGAGGGAGAATCATTCTTTTCTTATGTTGAGGCCACAGATAAGTTTCCCACACTCAAGTGGATGGTCCCAATCCCCAGGCACATGTGGGCAGCAATTATCGGACTTAGTGAGTATCATAAATACCAAAAAGGGGAAGTGGTGAAGTTAGGATGGGAATGTGTTGGAAAAATACTGATATGTTGGCTAGAAATGAGGGGTTGGAGAGGGACATATTTAATGATATAAATATAGGAAATTGTCAACATAGAGAAAAAACTATAAAAAGAATTGATTGATCTAAATAATCTCCTTAAACATCACTTAGAAATAGGAGAAGTAGGCCAGCTGAAGGTGCTTAGTGGATAAAGCTCTGGCCATAGAAGCTTGAGTTCTCAAGTTTGATCAAGTGGAGGTCATGTCATCAGGCAGGCATGGCATGACTAGTGCCATTAATCCTAGCATGCTGGAGGCAGAGACAGTGGAGGCCCAGGGCAGGATGGATTGCTATAGTAGTCGAATCATCAAGCTCTGTATTCAACTCGGAGAGCATTCCTCAATAAGGAAAGTAGAGAGCAAGTGAGGAAGATATCACTTGTCACTTTGGTCACACAGACACCCCCATATACCCATATCTCCATATATAAATGTGCATACATGAACATGGACAAACACAGACACCAAATCATGCACATATTCAAATGAAATGAAATGAAAAACAAAGCACACAAGTAGATAAAATTCCTTGTTCAGTCTACACCACTGGCTAGAAATGATTCTTGAGGAAGTCTTTGACTTTTGTTCTACATAGAAACAATATTGAAGAATGACAGGATATTTACTATATTGTCCAAAATGTTAAAGAGATTTAAAAATTCACACCTTGAAGCATAAATTGTCCTGCCTTAGTGAACATGAAATTTCTATTTGAAACAAAAGGATAAATTCCAGATAATCACCTTCATATTTGTATTTTCATATGGAAATGTATTAAGTCTGAGGGAAGGAGATTTTCTAACACTTTTTTTTGTCCTTTTGAAACAGGGTCTCCCTGTAGCTTTAGCTGTCCTGGAACTCACTATGTAAACCAGGCTGGCCTTGAACTAATACAGATCTGCCTGCCTCTGCCTCTCACGTGCCAGGATTAATGGCACGGGCTACCACATATGGGCAACATTTTCAACCATAAAGAGTTATACTGGAAACAACAGATATGAGAATATAATAACCCCAAACAATGCTCATATTGGATAAAGGACTGACGCATCTCATGGTGGTTGATAAGTAGTCTTCTGTAGGGTAAAAGTGATGAGGCCAGAGTAACCAATCCCCCTCACTGATTGCCTTGTGGGCCCAGCTCTCTGTTCCTGGAACTCTATGTTGTCTAGGAATGGCAGAGTTTTCATACCATGTGTTCTCCATGGGCTAAGACTTCTACAGTGGAGTCCTCTGCATGTTGTTGCAGGCCATGGTGACTTCTCTAGTGTTCCTCACTGCACAGACAACAGTTTTCTCACTTAACTCCCCAGAGCAGTGCTCATATTCACTTGGCTGTTCACACACTGTTACACCCACCAGGGAATTTGCATATCCTTTTCCTCTGGGCAAGTCTAAGATAAAAGCTCAGCTATGTTCCTGCCTTGACTGCTCAGGACTCCTCAGTCAACTTCTCAGAATGAGGTGTGCTGCTCAGCTCCTGGGGCTGGTGATGCTCTGGATCCCTGGTAAGGACATGAGGAGATGAGGAAGGAGTCAGAGGTGGGGATGGGACTCTATTTCAGCTGTGATGGCCATGCATTTCTGTGAGTGCAGATCTTATCCCTCAGGATGGGACTGGGAGGCTTATATCTGTGAGGGAGAGGAAGATTTTCAGAACAAACAAGGACCTACACTCTGATGAAAACTCTGTCACTGGTGGAAAGGGAAAGTGTAGGAGAATTCCAGGGGTCTCCCTGGGCTTTGCCAATATCGTTTATATATAAAAAGTTTATTATTAGACAAGGGTAAAACGTAACCTACAGGGAATATATAGTAAATAAAATGTAAAAAGTCTCATTATATTTGTACATACCCTAACACTTCTCTCTTATCATAATTTTAGGATCCAGTGGAGACATTGTGATGACACAGACTCCACTTTCCCTGCCTGTTGCTCCTGGAGAGTCAGTCTCCATCTCCTGCAAGTCTAGTCAGAGCCTATTACATAGTAATGGAAACAACTATTTGCACTGGCTCCTGCAGAAACCAGGCCAGTCTCCACAGGGCCTGATCTACACAGTTTCTAATAGGTACACTGGAGTCCCAGACAGGTTCAGTGGCAGTGGGTCAGGGACAGATTTCACACTGAAAATCAGCAGAGTAGAGCCTGAGGACTTTGGAGTTTATTACTGTGCACAAAATATACATGCTCCTCCCACAGTGATACAGCCCTTAACAAAAACTCCCCTGCTTGGTTTGGCCCAGCTGTGCTCATGAGCTGCTTCTTTGGGAGCAGCACAGCAGAGTCTCTGAGGCTTTGGAGGTAGAAGAGTTTGAATGGCTCAGTAAATCATGTTGCAGATGTTGTATTTGGTGAAATATCTCCTAGATTCTATGCTTGGGCAACTGTAAACTGCTGTGTTCATGGCATAATAACAAAAGCAAATGAATGAAGTGGGGTCAAATGCTCTGATGGCATTTGGGATGAAGTATGTTAACCTTTGTGATTCTCATAATCCTGTCTGGTGCACACTCAGAGATTAAGTTTTCTGGATATTGCAGTCACAGTCATGGACTTGACATGAACTGAGATACTCACATGTATACACATTTTTACAATTTCAGTTTGTTTTTGGTGACTTATTTGATTATTTCTTCTGGTTGAGCAGTCAGAGCATTTAGTAGTTTACTTGAAGATTTCACTTGTGTGCTGCTGTTAAGACACTGCTATCCTCTCCTCTCCACATTTGTGACTCCAACTTTCTCTTAGAAAACTTCACTCTCTAGGGTGGAAGAAACACTGATACTGTCACATAAGGAAATCCATTCTCCTTCCTACTTTTCACAAACCTAAAATAAATTTTGTAAATTTACTGAAAAGGAAAAGCCTAGTTTTAAAGGTTTAGGAGTCTCCAACACAGCATTTAAAAAATATTTTTATTGAAGTTTTGTGCATTTTATGCATCAATTTTCAGTCCAAATAAATGTTACCTCAATGGATGGATAGTTGTATGGATGAGTACGCATAAAATTAAAAACAATATCAAATACAATATGTTTTTTAAATAAAGTTAATCCAATCCAGGAATTAGATAGGAAAGTCAGCAATATAGAAGGCTATTTCAGCAAGGAAATTGACACTTTGAAAAAAAATGTTGGCAGTGAAATAATCAATGAACCAAACTGAAACACAGAGGAAAACCTGGCTACTCGACTTGACAATGCAGAAAAATTTCAAAGATAGAGAATATAGTCAATGAAATATTATATTCAACTATTAATAGGGAAAATATGTAAATGAGCTTTGACACAACATCCAGGAATTCTGGGATACAATCAAATGGTTAAACCTAAGAATCCACAGAATAGAAGAATAATTGCGGTTAAAATATTGCACAGATAATCTAGTCAATGATATTATACCAGAAAATTCCCTAAATCCAGCTGTAAGATGGCTCAGCTGTAAGATGGCTCAGCTGTTAAAAATCTTTTCTTGCAGAAGACCCAGGTTTGAATCCCAGAACCCACATGGCAGCTAACAACCTTCCTAACTGCAGTTCCAGGGTATCTGATCCCCTTTTCTATCCACTGCAGGCACTGGATGACATGGGTGCAGTTACAAGCATGCAGGCATAAGATTCATACACATAAAATTTGTGTAAATTAGTTAAAAAATAAAAACTCAGACAAGTTCAAGAATCACTTAGAATCCCAAATATACATGGCAGAGAAGAACTCCTACATGATATATCATATAAAACATAGAAACAACATTAAAAGATGTAAAGGAAGATGTCAATTCACCCCAAGAGGCAAACACATCACAATAACATCTGATCTATGATTAGTAATCCTAAAATCTAGGAAAGCATGGAACTATATATTCAATCCACCAAAGTAAATACCTGCCAACCAAGATTAGTATATCCATAAAAGCTATCTTTTTAAATTGATAGGGAAATAAGGACATTTCAAGATAAACACAAAGACAATTCATGACCATCACTCTGGACTGCAGATGCTGAAAGGCATACCATACAGAGAGGGGAACTCATATTCAACACAGTTAACCATCAAACCCCTAATATTAGTAGAGAAGAAAAAGAACGAACAATAAATCTAACCAACAAAATGAAAGACTTTAGCAATGAAAAATTTAAAGACAATTAAGAAAAGCCAAGTGTGATGATGCCCACATTTAATCTCAGGACTTACAAGGCAGAAACAGGCATATATATCTCTGTGAGTTCCAGGCCACCCAGGACTACACTGTGAAACCATGTTTCAAAAAAACAAAACCAATAACATTGATGATGATGATGATGATGATGCTGATGATGATGAAACAGCTAGTAAGAAACCTAACCTAGTAGATAAAAAACATTTACAATGAAAGCTTTTAAACATTCATGAAATTAAAGAAGGCACTAGGTCATAGAACTGCATCTGTTACTCATGGTTTGACAGAATTAATATTGGAAAGATGGCTATTGTACTATCTACTTTTCTTTCACTGTGATAAAATATAGTGACAAAGGCAAGTTGAAGACAGAAGTGTTTGTTTTGGCATATTGTTACAGCAGGCCATGGTCCTTCATGGTGGGGAAAGCATGCTGGCAGGAAGATGGCTAATTGTAGTTTTATCCACACACAGGAAGCAGAGAGAGGTAACAGGAGGGTCCTGTGGCTATAAACCCTCAAAGCCTACCCCCTGTGATGTAGTCCTCCAAAAAGGCTCCTCTTTCTAAAAGTTCCCGAACCTTCCCAAACAGTGCTACCAAGTGGGGATGAAGTGTTCAAGTACACGAGGGGATGGAGGGCATTTCTCATTCAAACCACCAAAGCTATGTTTACTGAAAAGCTTCTCTTTTTTAAATTTTATTTATTTATTTTTAATATATTTATTCACAGTATGAGATCACAGTTGTGTTCAGATGACATTAACATTGCTCAGTTTGCCATACAATTAGGTTACTGGCCCTAGTACCCACAGATGAAGGATACCATTTGTCCTTTGTTTTTCTGGGACTGTTTTACTTCACCTAACATGATATCTTCTAGCTCCATCCATTTACCTGCAAAACTCATGAAGCCATCTTTCTTCACCACTGCATAGAACTCCATTGTGTAGATGTACCACATTTCCCATCAGTTCAGGGGCACTTGGGTTGGTTCCAGCTCTTTGGTGTTGTGAAGAAAGCTGCAATAAACATGGCTGTGCATGTACCTCTACAGTAAGATGAGTCTTGTGGGTATATACCCAGGAGTGGTATGACTTGTCGGTGGCAAGTTCATGCTGAGTCTTCCAAAGGTTTTCCACACTGTTTTCCATAGTGGTTGTATGAGTTTACATTCCCACCAGCAGTGGATGAGTGTTCCCCTTTCCCCACAACCTCTTCAGCACTTGGTAACATTTGTTTTCTTGACCTTAGCGAGTCTTATTAGAGTGAGATGATATCTTAAAGTGGTTTTAATTTGCATTTCCTTAATTATTAGCGAGATTGAACACTTTTTAAGATGTTTCTCAGCCATCTCTAGTTCCTCACTTGTGAAGTCTCTGTTCAGCTCTTTGCTCCATCTTTTGAGTGGGTCATTTGTTTTCTTTCTTCTTTGTTTTTTGAGTAGTTTATATGTTCTGGAAATCAATGCTTTATCAGATGTTTCTGTGGTGAAGGTTTCCTCCCACTCTGTGGGATTTCTCTTCACTTCCTTGAATGTTTCTTTTGATGTACAGAAGCTTTTGAGTTTAATGAGGTCCCATTTGTCAATTGTCGACCTTAATTCTTGCACAGCTGCTGTCTGATTTAGGAAGTCTTTTCATATGCCTATGTCTTGCAGTCTGGTGCCAACTTTTTCTTCTATCTCCTTCAGAGTTTGGGGTTTCACATTGAGATCTTTGATCCATCTGGAGTTTAGTTTTGTACAGGGTGAGAAGTAGGGGTTTAATTTCATTCTTCTACAAGTGGTGACCCAGTTTTGCCAACACAACTTGCTGAAGATGCTGTCTTTCCTCCATTATGCCTTCTTGGCTCCCTTGACAAATATGAGCTGGCTGAAATTATATGTGCTCAAGTTTGGATCTTCAGTTTTGTTCCATTGGTCAACAGGTCTGTTTTTGTGCCAGTACTAAGCTGTTTTTATGACTATAACCCTGTAGTATCATTTGAAGTCTAGTATAGAAATCTCCCCTGTATTGCTCTTTTGTCTCAGGGTTACTTTGGCTAGTTTGGGTCTTTTGTTTTTCCAAATGAAATCAAGGAATTTTTTTGCAAGCCTGTGAAGAAACTCTTGGGGATTTTATTGGTATTGCATTAGTCTGTACAAGAGTTTGTGTAGAATGGACATTTTCACTCTATTAATTTTCCCAATCCATGAGCATGGGAGGTTTTTCCATCTTCTGATGTCTTCTTCAATTTCCTTCTTTAAGTGTTTAACATTTTTGTTGTAGAGATCTTTGGTGTCTTTCGTTAAGTTTGTTCCTAGGTATTTTATTGTTTTTGAGGCTTTGTGAGTGGGAAGGTCTCCTTGTAGTCCCTCCTCAGTTGCTTGTTGTTGGTGTAAAGAAAGGCTACTGATTTTTCTAGGTTAGTTTGGTATCCTGCCACTTTACTGAAACTCTTAATCATTTCTAGGAGATTTCTGGTGGAGATTTTAGCATCCCTTATGTAAACAATCATATCGTCAGCTATAAGGGATAGCTTGACTTCCTCTTTTCCAATTAGTACTGCTTTAATTTCCTTTACTTGCCTTATTGCCCTAGCAAGTGTTCCAAGCACTATATTGAAGAGGAATGGTGACAGGGGGCAGCCTTGCTGAGTTCCTACCTTTACAGGGAATGCTTCCATTGTTTGCCCATTTAGGATGATATTGGGTGTTGCTTTCCTGTACATGGCTTTGATTATATTGAGGAATGATCCCTCCAATCTAATTCCCTCTGGGACTTTAAGCATGAAGGGATGCTGGATTTTGTCAAATGTTTGTCTGGATCAATTGAGATGATTGTGTGGTTTTTGTCTTTCAGTCCATTTATATGTTTGATGATATTTATTGATTTTCGTATGTTAAACCATCTCTGCATCTCTGGTATGAATCTAACTTGGTCATGATGGATGATCTTCTTGATGAGGGTCTGTACGTGGTTTGCAAGTATTTTGTTGAGAATTTTTGCATCTGTGTTCATTAGTGAGATGGGTCTATATGTCTCCTTTTTGGTTGTATCTTTGCCTGGCTTTGGTATCAGAGTGATGTTGGCTTCATAGAAGTAATTTGGGAGAATTCCTTCTGTTTTAATCCTTCTGAGCAATTTGAGTAATAATGGTTGTAAGACTTTTTGAAATGTTTTACAGAATTTTTCCATGAAAACACCTGGGCCTGGGCTTTTTTTAGATGGGAGGTTTCTTATTACATCTTCAATTTCTTCATATATTGTGGGTCTATTTAAGCTGTCTATCTTGGAGGCCGGGGCTAGTGTTCTACACCTTGGTGCGGGTGGCTGGGTAGTTACCAGGGCAGCCATCTGCCGCCTCTGCCGCAGTAGGGGGCCGTGGGCGGGACCGTCCTACGTCTCTCATTTGCGCTGGGACCAGAGAGGCCGGGGCTAGTGGTCTACACCTTGGTGCGAGCGGCTGGGTAGTTACCAGGGCAGGCATCTGCCACCTCTGCCGCAGGTAGGGGGCCGTGGGCGGGACTGTCCTATGTCTCTCATTCGTACCGGGACCAGAGAGGCTGGGGCTAGTGGTCTGCACCTTGGTGTGGGCTGCCGGGGCGCGGGCTAGGTCAGGCATACCCCCCCCCCGAGATTGGTGAGAATCGAAGTGGAACTTTTCTTGGAGAACCTTCAGAGCAAGAAGAGAAGAGTGGTTTACAAAATTGAAAACTAGACAAGTCAATACTCCATAAACAAGGAGGAGGAAGGGGGGGGAACATCTAAAGGAGGAAAGTAAAACCATCCCCTAACATAGTGAAAAGGTATTTGTGATCTGAACCACAAAAGGGAAGCCCACATGCCAGGAACACAACGAAGGGACAACATGGGAAAGGCACAGGAAAATCCTGCATTGTGCTAGCAAACCAGTAGGAGATAGCTACAATGGGATCCCCATGGAGGAGACCCAAGGAACAGATCTTAGAGGAATAATTGCAGACCTATGCAGAGAAATCAAAGAACATAAAGAGGAATTCAGAGACCTAAAGAGAGAAAATGAAAAACTCAAAAAGGACCTAGAGGGATCCAATGACAAACATCAGAAAGAACTAAAGGAAGAGATTGACAAACTCCAGAAAGAACTAGAAGGAGAAAAAAATAAAGAATACAGAGAACTAAAGAGAGAGAATGAAAAACTCAAAAAGGACCTAGAGGGATACAATGACAAACTTCAGAAAGAACTAAAGGAACAGATTGACAAACTCCAGAAAGAACTAGAGGGAGAAAAAAATAAACTCCAAAAGGAAGTAGAAACACTGAAAAAGGAAGCCAACCAACGAAGTAAGGAGCACCAAGAAGAGATTGAGAAGCACCAAGAAGAGATTGAGGAGCTCAAAAAGGAAATGGAAGTACTAAAAAAAACACAGGATGAAATGAAAAAGGAATTAGAACACACATTCAATCAAGAAGAAAGGAAAGGAAAAAGCCTCAGAAGTAGAATGGAGGAAGCAGAACAAAGAATATCAGATCTGGAAGATAACACAGAGCAATTAAAAAGCTCAAATAAAGACTATGAAAAATTTAAAAATACACAAACGTGGAACAACCAGGAAATATGGGACACTATGAAAAGGTCAAACGTCCGTATCATAGGAATAGAGGAAGGAGAAGAATCTCAAGAGAATAGTATTGATCAGATCTTCAACAGAATAATAGATGAAAACTTCCCCAAACTAAAAATAGACAAACCCATACAAATACAAGAAGCACATAGGACCCCAAACAGACAAGATCAGAAAAGAAACACCCCACGCCATATTATAGTTAAAATGCTAGATGCCCAAAATAAAGACAAAATTCTGAGGGCTACAAAAGAAAAACAAGTCACATACAAAGGGAAACCCATCAGAATTACAACTGACTTCTCGCCTCAAACCATGAAAGCAAGAAGAACATGGAGCAAAGCATTCCCAGTGTTAAGGGACTACGGATGCCAACCCAGAATACTTTACCCAGCAAAAATGTCGACTATACTTGAAGGAGAGAGAAAAATCTTCCATGACATAAACAAGATGATGGAATACATGTCTGGAAAACCAACTCTTCATAAAATACTTGAAGCAATTCAAAGGGCAGAAGAGAGGAGCAACAATCCTCAAACACCTAGGAAAAGAAACTAATAAAAACATAACCATAGGAGCAAAATCAAAGGCTAGAAGTCCAAATGGATAATAAAGTGAAAGGAAGCAACATCCATCTTTCAATTGTAACCTTAAATATTAATGGGCTAAACTCCCCAATCAAAAGGCATAGACTGGGAGAATGGATTAGGAAACAAAACCCATCTATATGCTGTCTACAAGAAACCCATCTCAATTTCAAGGATAGGCACCAACTTAAGGTGAAGGGATGGAAGAAAGTATTCCAAGCAAATGGTACCAAAAAGAAAGCGGGTGTGGCTATTCTAATATCAGACAAAATAGACTTCAAAGCAAAAGAAATCAAAAGAGACAAAGAGGGCCATTACATCTTTATTAAAGGAACAATTGACGATGAAGATTTCACAATCATAAATATATATGCACCAAACATCAGTGCACCAAACTTTATAAAGACAATTCTTCAGGATCTCAAGGCACAGATTAACCCCAGCACACTAATACTAGGGGACTTCAATACCCCATTAAGTCCTCTAGACAGATCAACAGGACAAAGGATAAACAGAGAGACATCTGAACTAAATGACACAATACACCAAATGGACCTCACAGACATCTACCGAATATTTCACCCAAACACCAGAGAATACACTTTCTACTCAGCACCTCATGGAACATTCTCCAAAATAGACCATATACTGGGACACAGGGAAAAACTCAACAAATATAAAAAGATTGAAATAATCTCATGCATTCTATCAGACCACAGTGCAATAAAACTCAATATCAACACCAGAATAAACCCTACAACCTACAGGAACACATGGAGACTAAACAACACTCTCCTGAATAATGAGTGGGTCAAGGAAGAAATAAAAAAAGAAATAAAAACATTCCTGGAACTGAATGACAATGATAAAACAACACAGCAAAATCTATGGGACACTCTTAAAGCAATCCTAAGAGGGAAGTTTATAGCTCTAAGTGCCCACATTAAAAAAACAGAAAGAGCACAAGTGAACGATCTAACACTGCAGCTAAAAATACTTGAGAGACAACAACAAATGAACCCTAAACGGAGCAGACAAGAAGAAATAACAAAAATCAGAGCAGAGATCAATGAAATAGAAACAAAGAAAACCATACAAAAAATCAATGAATCCAAAAGTTGGTTCTTTGAGAGAATAAACAAGATAGACAGACCTCTAGCCCAGTTAACCAAAAGAAAGAGGGAACAACTCCAAATCAATAGAATCTGTGATGAAAGGGGAAATATCACAACAGACAATGAAAAGATCCAGACAATCATACGGGACTACTTCAAAAACTTATATTCTACTAAGTTTGAAAACCTAGAAGAAATGGATGAATATCTGAAATCCTGGGAATCACCAAAGCTCAACCAAGAAGAGATCGACAGCCTAAACAGACCAATAGTACAGGAAGAAATCGAAGATGTAATAAGTAGCCTCCCAACCAAAAAATGCCCAGGCCCGGATGGATTCACGGCAGAATTCTATAAAATATTTCGTAAAGACTTACAACCATTACTACTTAAATTGTTTAGAAGGATACAAATGGAGGGACTTCTCCCAAATTCCTTCTATGAAGCCAGCATTACGCTACTACCAAAACCAGGGAAAGATACAACCAAAAAGGAGAACTATAGACCCATCTCCCTAATGAACACAGATGCCAAAATTCTAAACAGGATTCTGGCAAATCGCATACAGACTCACATCAAGAAAATCATCCACCATGACCAAGTTGGATTCATACCAGACATGCAGGGATGGTTCAACATACGAAAATCAATAAACATCATCAAACATATCAATGGACTGAAGGACAAAAACCACACCATCATCTCAATTGATGCGGAGAAAGCCTTTGACAAAATCCAGCACCCTTTCATGTTTAAAGTCCTGGAGGGAATTGGTCTGGAGGGATCATTCCTCAATGTAATCAAAGCCATATACAGAAAACCCACAGCCAATATCATCCTAAATGGGGAAATGACAGAAGCATTCCCCTTAAAGGTAGGAACTCGGCAAGGCTGCCCCCTGTCACCACTCCTCTTCAATATAGTGCTAGAAACCCTAGCTAGGGCAATAAGGCAAGAAAAGGAAATTAAAGGAGTTCTAATTGGAAAAGAGGAAGTCAAGCTATCCCTTTTTGCTGATGATATGATTGTCTACCTAAGGGATGCTAAGAACTCCACCAGAAAACTCCTAGAAACGATTAAGAGCTTTGGTAAAGTGGCAGGATACAAAATAAACCTAGAAAAATCAGTAGCCTTTCTGTACACCAACAACAAGCAATTGAAGAAGGACTACAAGGAGACCTTCCCACTCACAATAGCCTCAAAAACAATAAAATACCTAGGAACAAACCTAACCAAAGACACCAAGGATCTCTACAACAAAAATTTTAAACCCCTGAAAAAGGAAATTGAGGAAGACATCAGAAGATGGACAAACCTCCCATGCTCATGGATTGGGAAAATAAATATAGTAAAAATGTCCATCCTACCCAAACTAGTGTACAGATTTAATGCGATCCCAATCAAAATCCCCAAGAGTTTCTTCACAGGCTTGGAAAAAAAAATCCTCAATTTCATTTGGAAAAACAAAAGACCCCGAATAGCCAAAGCAACCCTGAGTGAAAAGAGCAATACAGGGGGGATCGCTATACCAGACATCAAACTATACTACAGGGCTATAGTCATAAAGACAGCCTGGTACTGGCACAAAAACAGACCAGTTGACCAATGGAATAAAACTGAAGATCCAAACCTGAGCTCATACAATTTCAGCCACCTCATATTTGACAAGGGGGCCAAGAAGACACAATGGAAGAAAGACAGCATCTTCAGCAAGTGGTGCTGGCAAAACTGGATCACCACTTGTAGAAGAATGAAATTAAACCCCTACCTCTCACCTTGTACAAAGGTCAACTCCAGATGGACCAAAGACCTCAACGTGAAACCCCAAACTCTGGAGGTGATAGAAGAGAAGCTTGGCAGCAGACTACAAGACATAGGTGTAGGAAAAGACTTCCTAAATCAGACAGCAGCTGCACAAGAAATAAGATCGACAATTGACAAATGGGACCTCATTAAACTCAAAAGCTTCTGTACATCAAAGGAAGCAATAAAGGAAGTGAGGAGAAGACCCACAGAGTGGGAGGAAACCTTCACAGCAGATACATCTGACAAAGCATTAATTTCCAGAGTATACAAGCTACTCAAAAAACAAAGAAGAAAGAAAACAAATGAATCATTCAAAAGATGGAGCAAAGATCTGAATAGAGACTTCACAGAGGAGGAGTTAGAGATGGCCGAGAAACATCTTAAGAAGTGTTCAACATCTCTGATAATTAAGGAAATGCAAATTAAAACCACTCTGAGATATCACCTTACTCCAATAAGACTGGCTAGGATCAGGAACACGAATGATACCAAGTGCTGGAGAGGTTGTGGGGAAAGGGGAACACTCATCCATTGCTGGTGGGAATGTAAACTTGTACAGCCACTATGGAAAGCAGTGTGGAGAACCCTTAGAAGACTCAAAATGAGCCTTCCATTTGACCCAGTCATACCACTCCTGGGTATATACCCACAAGACACAACTTACTGCAAAGATACATGCACAGCTATGTTTATTGCAGCTCTGTTCACAATAGCAAAAAGCTGGAACCAGCCCAGGTGCCCTTCAACTGACGAGTGGATAGAGAAAATGTGGTACATGTATACAATGGAATACTATGCAGCAGTAAAGAGGGACAACATCATGAAATTTGCAGGTAAATGGATGGAGCTGGAAGACATTATGTTAAGTGAAGTAACACAGTCCCAGAAAAACAAACGACAAATGGTGTCCCTCATATGTGGATGCTAGTACCAACAACCCAGATATAAATATTTCTCATGGAGAGGGAGGCATAGTAAAAGAACAACAGAAAGACTGCATCAGAAAATGGACTGAAATGGTGAATTGGAAAGGGGGGATGGGTGGGAGAGGGACACGGGTGTATATTCGATTAAGGCATATTTAATTGACGTGAGCTCAGCAAGTACCCAGTTTCGCCTAGACACTGTCTACAGGACACATGGTGTTTTAGGACTTAGTAAAAGTAAAAGTAAACATGTGTATATTAAACAACATTGGTTTACAGAATCTGATAAAAATGGTAATGCATCTGAATTAAATGGAGATATAATTCGCTGTTGCCCACATTTGCTTTACATAAAATCTGTAGAGCAAGAACTTTGGGATTGACACATACAAATGTTCTCTATAATTTCTCTGTTGTACAGTATCACCTTGTAGCATTCTCTTTAAGATGATTTAACGTAAAAATTAAGTTTGCTTCCCAAGTTAATCATATATAGTCACCCAAAACAACATGGGTGAATTTGATGAAATCTGTGCCTTGACTCCACCCTATAGTCATGTATAATACAACTGTCTTCTGGAGACTCATACGCTAAAAAAAAGGGGGGGGGATACAGAAAGACATGAAACCTTTTCATCAAACCCTTGCAATTCAAATCTTAAAACTAACTATGGGAAAAGATTTGTTTGTTCCAACAGGACAAAACGTCACCAACTTAACGGCTGAGAAAGAAAAGATACAGGTTTGCATTGAGTAGGATGTACCAAAAAGTGGCAACGGAAAGGCTGACCCGTCTGAACATTCAAAGGAAGAAAAGCCTCAGATTGCCATAAACATCGAACCCCTCTGTGGATCCTACATGTAACAACTAGTTATAATGAGTCCTAATGAAACTTACCTTCTAGGTGCCACAAAGGTTCTGATATGAGAGACTTCCTTGCCTTCCCACCCATAGAACAAGGAGAAATATGACAATGATGAGGTCGCTCCCCAACTGTAAATTGGAGACAACTATTGTAGAGGTAATCTCTTATAAAACCGGTAAAACTGCTTTCTTTAATTGACTACTAGACATGGGAACTGTGGAAGGGATTACTCTCTGTTCAGAACCAAATATAATACTAAAGTCCTAGGGCTATGCACTCAGGCAAAATATATTAATACAGGAGCTCTGACATCAGCAATGGATTGTTCTACCAGGTGGATGTTGGCCAGGGGATCCAAGGCCCCACAAAAGGTAAGGGCTCCTTGCCTCTAAGTTGGGATACCTACAGGAGGAGAGGCAATAAGACCCTGCTGCCGAAGACCTGACGTTAACATGGGAGGGATGTATTGAGACCACACATGCAAGTGTACAGATGGCCTCTGGAATGCCAGAGAGTGTTACCAAAGGCCACTAAACCAATAAAGCAAATATGGGTCTCCCTGAGTCAAGCAAGACTCCACCGTCAGCACCAGCTACACCTCACCTGCCTGGAAATACTGTGCAGCAGAGGCAGCCATGTGCCTGTATATCCCAAATCTAATTGGCTATTGGCTCTCCCCTTGGAGAAATAACCCATGGCTGATGCCACAAGCTTACATCCTCTACAGGTTAGGAGATGTTATAAGCCACAGTAAGACCCTGTCATATTTAACAGGGGGGAAAATTGTAATTCATGGATTAACATATCCAAACATGTGTCTATGCTAAAGTAACCTACCATAACTATTAGTGCTGCTTAAATACCTATATATCTAATTGCTTGTTCTTCATTAGTAGGATCGAAAGGTTATTCCTGGACAAACTGTCAGCCCATGAAAGGAAACAGCCAGAATTGACCAGAGTCCAAGTCAACAGCTCCAGAGAGAGTGGACTGTTTTACCTCTCATCCACCTGTGCCCCTTTTCTAAGCCTAGGGAACAACCTGCGGAAGAGGGGGCGTGGTAGAATGTAAGGGCTGCGATTGGGGTGAAGGGTGAAACTACAGCAATGTAGTCTGGACCCTCATTTGATTAACCTGATTGAACATACAACCCCTCACTCCCCGCTGGAAGGTGGGGCTGTGGGGGGTTGGGCACAACAGCCTGCAAATTGGTTTTACATGAAGGATGCTTGTACTCATGGATTATCACTTATAGCTAAAAAAATGGGAAAAAAAAACTGAGAGAGATATGCAGGACAGTCATGGCAGAATGCATGATCTCGGTTGGGGTGGGGGTGGGGGAGAAGGGAAGGGGAGATATACCTGAACTGAATTGGAAAATGATGTATGAAATGCACAAAGCATCAATAAAAAAATGTTAAAAAAAAAGAAAAAGCTGTCTATCTCTTCTTGGTTGAGCTTTGGTGATTCCCGGGATTTCAGATATTCATCCATTTCTCCTAGGTATTCAAACTTAGTAGAGTATAGATTTTTTAAGTATTCCCATATGTTTCTGGATCTTTTCATTGTCTGTTGTGATATTTCCCCTTTCATCATGCATTCTATTGATTTGGAGTTGTTCCTTCTTTCTTTTGGTTAACTAGGCTAGAGGTCTGTCTACCTTGTTTATTCTCTCAAAGAGCCAACTTTTGGATGGTTTTCTTTGTTTCTATTTCATTGATTTCTACTCTGAGTTTTGTTATTTCTTCCTGTCTGTTGCAATTAGGTTCATTAGTTGTCTTTCAAGAGTTTTTAGCTGCAGTGTTAGATCGTTCACTTGTTCTCTTTCTGATTTTTAATGTAGGCACCCGGGGTTATAAAGTTCCCTCTTAGGACTGCTTTTAAAGTACTCCATAGGTTTTGTTGTGTTGTATTATTATTGTCATTCATTTTAAAGAATGCTTTTATTTCTGTCTTTTTCCTTCCTTGACCCATTCATTATTCAAGAGTGTGTTGTTTAGTATCCACGTGTTCTTGTGGATAATAGGGCTTATCCTGGTATTGATATTGAGCTTTATTGCACTGTGGTCTGATAGAATGCATGAAATTATTTCAATCTTTTTGTATTTGTGGAGGTTTATTCTGCATCCCAGTATGTGGTCGATTTTGGAGAATGTTCAGTGGGGTGTTGAGTAGAAAGTGTATTCTCTGGTATTAGGGTGGAATATTCAGTACATGTCTGTGAGGTCCACTTGCTGTATCATATCATTCAGTTCAAATGTCTCTCAGTTTATTCTTTGTCTTCTTGACCTGAGCTCAGTGGGGGTATTGAAGTCTCCTACTATGAGTGTATTGGGGTTAATCTGTGCCATGAGGTCCCAGAGAATTGTCTTTATAATGTTTGGTGACCAGAGTTTGGTGCATATATATTCATGATTGTGAGATCTTCATGGTCAATTGTTCCTTTGATAAAGATGTAATGGCCTTCTCTGTCTCTTCTGATTTCTTTTACTTTGAAGTCTATTTTGTCTGATATTAAAATAGCAACACCTGATTTCTTTTTGGTACAATTTTCTTGGAATATTTTTTTCCATCCTTTCATTGTAAGGTGGTGCCTATCCTTGAGGGTGAGATATGTTTCTTGTAGAGATCATATTGATGGGTTCTGTTTCTTAATCCAACCTCCCAGTCTATGTCTTTTGATTGGGGAGTTTGGTCCATTGATATTTAAGGTTATAACTGAAAGATGTGTGTTGCTTCCTTTCACCTTATCCATTTGCATTTTGAGTCTAGGTTCTACTTCTGCAGTTATGCTTTTATTAGTATCTCTTTCTAGGTTCCTCGGCTTAGTTGCTTCTTTATTCTGTCCTTTGAATTTCTTCAAATAGTCTCTGAATGGTTGGTTTTCTGGACATGTATTCTATCATCTTGTTTATGTCATGGAAGATTTTTCTCTCTCCTTCAAATTTAATCGAGTAGCCTTTCTTTACACCAACAATAAACAACTGGAGAAGGAATATAAGGAGACCTTCCCAATCACAATAGCTTAAAAAATACCAGTGGAGGGGGGGCTGGAGAGATGGCCTAGCGGCTAAAAGCACTGACTGCTCTTGCAGAGGAACCGAGTTCAAATCCATATCAGATGAGAACTGTCTTTAGCTCCAGTTCCAGGGGTATCTGATGCCCTCTTCTGAACTCTAGCTCATATCATTTCAGCCACCTCATGTTTGACAAAGGGGCTAAAAAAGACAAAAAAAAAAAAAAAGCAAAAATCTGAGTGACCACTGAAGACAGATCCTCAACTGACCTTGAGAAAACAAAAACCTTAGTTAATCTGGGCTGTGTGGCCTTAAGCATCCAAAAGGAAAGTATAACCAGAAATAAATAATCAGTAAAGCCTGAGAAATTGTACTTCAGATATAAAATTGAGATCTTAGGGAAAAATAAATAAAACGCCAAAAGGTACATTAAAAATACATCAACTTGCTATGTAACATAGGAATGTTAACTAATATTTCTTTTTACATGCATATAGCTCTACATTAAAATGTGAATCCCCGAACATGTTTTGGAACTAACCTATAGCTTGTTTTTGGATGACAAAATCTTGGTATATGTATAGCATGTATACATACATGTTTTGGAGAAATACAAAT